>JARHVA010006395.1:492500-895000 GCA_037957365.1 Torreya grandis
CTTTAGATTGTCATTGATACTAGAGTTTTTGGAAACTCATGATGTATGGAAATATATATCTTGTATTTATACATTATATTGTATTTATTATTGAAACATTATCTTGATGACCTGTAATTATTTACTTATAATACATTGATAGTAATGGTTGTATGATTTACCAACCATGGATAGAAGATTGTAATTACTTTTTATATTCAATTATGATGTGTTTCACATAATAATAGTGATTAGTGATGAATAAATATCACATGCTTATTTTTTAGTTATCATAGTAATATTACTTTATATGGATCATTAATTAGATTCTTATGGTGTAATATAATTAAGGAATATGTTCTTAAATTAAAAAAAATCATGTATTTCTAGGTAGATCCTAGTGGGGATGTTACACTCTAGAATCATCCAAGGAATTTTTAATTCCTTGGATAATCCTCCACCCTTGATCTTCATACAACCAAATTTGAATGTTGGCCATTGATATTACCTCCTCCCTTCTATTTTAACATATCATCTCCCTCCATTACAACTAATTAGAAACTAACATGAAAATTCATAATCCCTCATTATACTCTCATACTCAACCATCCTCCTCACACTCTTGACAATTTATTCGACTATGTAAGGAAGCCAGTGGACTCATTTTGAAGATACAAGATTGTAATCCAGATTAAATCAATTTAGTATTGGAATTATTTGGAATATCTTGGAGACAATCTATAAGGGACAAGGTGATGGTAAGATTTCATTCTTAATTGACTGATTGTTCCTTTATTCCCTCCTTTTGATGTTATTATGTTGTTGGGTTTAACTTACTCAATATAGTAATTTTGATCAATATCTCAAAAATACAGTCATACAATGCTCACACTTATTAGACAAGGTCTTCCACCATTTGATGAAATCTTGTGTTGTTTTTATTTTAAGTTGCTTACAATTGATAAAATGAGCCTAGGTGTTCTCAAGGAGATCACTAGTTTGAAACTTTTGTACAGGGATTTCACTATATCTTCCAAACTAGTGATAAAATGGGATTTGATTTAATTTTACCAATCTAATGCATCTCTAAAGAGTGTTTTCACTAATAGTTTAGTATCAATAAAAGTGAATAATTTGACCCAATCTTTGTAGAGATTACCAAATGTTTTTAAATATAAAGAAGGATCAGTTGGCTCATTATAGATAATGGTAGGTGTGATACCTCTTATGTCTATATTGGTAATTTAAGGTATATGAGTTTCATTTTGACATTAGTTGATCATTTTGTTAATAATGGGTGATTGAGGAATAAGGTTGACATGGTAATCCCTAAGGGGGGTGGGGAGCCATTTTGATTTTACGCTCCCCATGAAACCTATTGAGGTTGATTTTAAAGGTGAATAATATGATTATGCATTTACATCATTTAATTGGCATTATTAGTTTGAAAAGTGTTCATTTGATTAAGAGATTGTAATAATAGCGGATGCATGTGAGCGGTATTTTGACTAGTTTGTGTGGCATGTGAAGCATTAGCATTGGTATGAGTGGCTTATGTTACACTATGAGAATTGGCATGTATGACACTAGTGTTGGGAGAAGCATTATTATAAAAACTAATCACTAGTAGCATGATTGACATGTGTATAAAAATATGCACTAGTGTAATGATTGGCATTAGAATCAAAGTAAGTACTAGTATCATGATTAGTTTTGGTGGCAAATGATGCACTAGTGGCTTGATTAAGTATGATGGGCCATGGAAAATTGCCAATAGAGGTAGAACATACCATGCTAGTGGAGATACTTGACATGGAGGTTGAAGAGATCAAAGTAGAAGAGGCCATAGTATGATAAGGAGTAAAAATAGAAAGGGGAAATTGAGAAGAAAAAAAGTGTCACCCCATAAACCATGAGAGAATGTAGGGGAGGGTGAATGGGGTTCTTCTACTTGACCACTTATCATGAAATTGTAAATAGTTGAAGTGTATTTTCTTTGATGTTGATTAAACTCATTAATGAAGAAGATAATTTTAGGTGTGTACTCTAATTTTAGATAATATTCTAAGGATAAAAGAGAATTAAAAACTAATGATGAATGATGAGGAGTCTTATAATATTTAGTATGAGTGAAGCCACATGTTATTTTGGGGAAACTTATTGGGATTGGTAAAGTTCATCATGTTTGCTAGATTTAAATTTGTGTTATCTTTAAAAAATAAGTTCATGATGATAAAAATAGGTTGAAGGTGGGATGCAAAGATAAAATTAGAAATAAGGATATAGAGTCGAATAGGTTGATTATGTTATGTAAACTAGGGAATAAAATAGGAAGATAAGGATACACAGTCATGTGGGTTGAATGTGTACTATAGGTAGGAAGGCTAAATAAGATGATAAGGATACATAGTTAGATAGGTTAACTATGTATTATAGGTAGGAAGGATAAATATTTTATAAGAGATTGCATTAACTAGAAAGACAATGTTTTGAAATAGAAGATAATTTTGCAAGATAATTTTGAAGAAAAATGAAATTAAGCACACAAGAAATTGGATTAATGGGGATGATCCAATTAGAACACACATAAAAAACCTTACACTAATGCTATCCAATGCAAGTTTTACAATACAACATACAATGATCAAAGAGAAAACAACAACTGGAAAGTAAATGTTAACTAATTGGTCATCCTAAGTATTATTAATTTATAATAAAGTTTAATTTTAATGTGATTGGGAAGTTATCTAAATAAGTAATTAGAAAGAAATATAAGATTGGTTTCAAGATGTTTATGCTGAAAGGGATCTTAATTGGCTATGGTAATGGCTTGGTATTGGGGCCTGCCTACTCACTTCATAATCCCACAATGATAAAGGTTTCAGGTGCTTTGCCAATATATACCATCAACCATGTATTTATACTTGGCTATAAAACCAAGTTGGCTTCCCACTTGGTGATGAAGTCCAAGTAGGTAGGCCTTGGGAAGATAAATTATTAATGATTTTTGAATGAAAAGTGATTTGGTAGTGTGTGCCAAAGATTAATTTTTTTTAACTAAAATGGTGCTTTGAAAAACCACCTATTTAATCTATGTGAGTTACACTAAGCATGGAAATAACTAAAAAAGAAAGGTGAATTAATTACTAAAAAATAGAGGTTAATTCCTTGATTAAGAATAGTATAGAGTTGGTTAAGGTAACATTATAAGTAAATAGTGTAGAACATAGTCGATTAGATTGTTACTGTGTTGTAAAAATAATATCTATAAAAACACATTCAAACAGGTCAACCCTATCTTGTAGATGGAAGATAGACTATAGAAATATGTCAAGCAGGTTAACCTAGTTTACTTCAATGATTTAATTTTATAGACTACAAACTTATGAAAAATAGTACTGAAAGAAGAACTAAAATGATAGAGAGAAAGGAACCTTAGTGGGCTTGAATATGTTCTAGATTGAAACTTTTTATGCTATGATGTTCAAATGTTGTTGAAAAATTATACTAGCTAATTAATTAGTTTGACTAAGTTTGGAAAACCCTATATGTTGAAGAAAAAATGGTGAATAGATTCGACTAGTTTGACTATGTTTTAAAACCTATATGTTGACATAAGAGAATAGAAGATAGAGTTGACTAGTTTGACTATGTATGTGAATCTAGAAATTAATACAAATATTGCACTAAACTATTTAATCTAGTAACCTATATTTGGTAAAGACTTACAAAGATAGAACATAGTCATTTTGAAGTGACTATGCGTTAAACTTGCACAAAGAAAGTTATAACTATACCAATTTATTTGATAAAATACTAAAAATATAGAAAAATATAATATGATGACAAAATGATAGTGTGAAATAAAACCTAAAAGGTTTTGATTCACATCAAATTCACTAAAATGTATGAAAACAGAAATGCAACTAATCTATAAATCAATCCTAGCTCAAAGAAATAAATCCTAATTATACTTTTGATTGTTGATACATTATATATTTGGGGTCATGACTAAAATGGATCCACTAGATATAACCAAGGGATCTCTTACCACAATAAAATCACTAGGGAGGGTTCCAAATCCTCCATTCAAGCAAAACTATGCAATAACCCTAGTTAGGTCCTATGTTTTCCTATTCACAAAGCAAATAAAAAGTAAAGTAAAAAACTAATCTAGTGTTCACCAAAGATTGTGTCACAAAGTGAGGGTAACAAACATAAAAATTAAACATGTATAGAAGATCTATACTCACATCAATGTATAATAAATCTTAATGCATGGGAGAAAAGTATAAATGCTAATATTTCTAATCTGACAAAGGAGGAACAAAGTTTGGAATACTTACCTTTGAAGATGAACCCACTAAGCCTCAATGTCTCCCTTGGCCAAGGTGCTTCACAAGAGGTTGTTTTGGTATGTAAGGATAACAAGGATAAGTCAATTCTAGGATGTACAACTTATTTATGCATCTAAAAGACTTCTCCATAAGATAAGATAAGTATCTCCATAGAAAGTATTGAAACCCTAAGCTATGTTCTTCAATTATAAAGGTGGATAAGTAGATGCATAATATATTCTTTTTCTTCTTATTTTCTCTCTAAATTATGGAAATGAATGTCTATATATAGTTAAATCTAAACCTAAACCTTTGTAAAAGTTTAGTTGATAGGGTTGGCCCAATCAAATCTATATCATTATTGATAAAATAAAATAAGATCTCGGTCTAGGTCATCTAAGGGCCAACCTAAACCCTAAAAAAGTTTTATCAATTAGAGTATAGGGTCGATGTGGCTGAAAATGTAATTTAAACCTTTATAAAGGGTTTTAGGCTTAGGAAGGGGCTAATGAAAGCAAAAAATGACTAGAGGAGAGTGCAAAAGAGGAGGTAAAGATTAAGGGAGTGTTTTTATAAGATGGTTGTGTAGATAGTAATTGGTAGTATAGTGACAAAAATCCTATGAAGAACCAATGGTCTACCTAACCCTTTCCCAGTGCACCCTTTAAGGTGTGCATTCAAAGAGATTGTGAATTGATGGGTTCTTATAAGAAAGAAAACATCAATAATTGATAAATTTTGAAAAATATTATGTGTATACAATGTCAACTAATAAAATAAATTATGGATTAAATTAATGACATATAATATGTTGAGTTACCTTAACAAATGAATATGGGTTTATAAAACTAAAAACTAAATCATGAGTATAATATCCCAATTAATAAAGAGTAAAGTAATTAAGGTAACTAGAGTGGAACATCTTAAAGAAATGGTTTAAACCATCATTTGTAATGTGTATGTTGAGAGGACTCATGTCCATGATAGTGTACCTATTTTTATGGCTCTCTTATGTGATGATACACTTTCAAAGGGTAGCTCCCCTAAGGAAAGCAATAACTATGACATCAAGAGATACACATGTGTTGACACACGATGTAACTAATTGGGTGTACCTTTTTACTTATGTCAATAGGTTTCATTTAGGATATATGGGTATAAATCATTGATTTTTATTTTGAAATCATGCACACATGTTTTCGTGTGATGTAGTTGAGTGGGTAACAATATCTTGGCTATTATTGTGTACCTTGATATTCATGCCAATAAATATATTTTATGATCTATGGGTATTATATCATAATTTACCATTGTGAAATCATGCACACATGTTGGCATATGATGTATCTAAGTGGGAAATAATAACTAGGCTACTATTGTGTACCTCAATACTCATGCAAATATATACATTTTATGATCTACGGGTATTAGAACATCGATTTCTATTATGGAATCTTGCACACATGTTGGCATGTGATGTAGCTGAGTGGGTAACAATAGCTAGGTTGTTATTTTTTTACCTCACTACTTATGCCAATAGATACATTTTATGATCTATGGGTATTAGATCATTAATTTCCATTATGTATTTGTGTACATGTTGGCACATTATGTAGTTGAGTGGGTAAAAATAGTCAGGATGCTACTGTGTACCTTATTACTCATGTCAATAAATATATTTTATGATCTTTGGAGATAGATCATTTTACTATCATTATGAAATCCTATAAATATGTTAGAACATGATGTAATTGAGTAGGTGTACCTCATTACTTATACCAATAAATATATTTTATGATCTATAGGTACTAGATCATTTGATTATAGGTAAATACATGTGTTTGCATCATATAATTGAGTGCGTGATGATAGATGGGTTCATATCATGTACTAGTTATTTGTGCACATTAGTATTAATGATATATGTTAATTAGATCATATGAATTCTTTATATTTCTTAAATGAATCAGAGCATGGTCACATGCAAATATAAAGCAATTTAATGGATGATTAAGGGTTCAATTGATCCTGATTCAAGGCTTAGTAATTTTTTATAAATGAACCAAAACATAGTCAAATTTGAAAAATAATTGAACTAAAGGATAACTAAGGGTTTGGTTGATCTTGGCTAGGGTTAGCCATTTTTTGTAAAGGAACCATAACATGGTCTCACTTATATATTGGGTAACTTTGGATCAATTAACTTGAACTACGTGGTTAGTAAAATTGGACACTTGATAATTTTGTCTAAATTTTAGACCTGATTAGTTTTTGCTATGATTGACATGGTCAATCTAATTTTAAATAATTTATCTACTCTCAACACTAGAGTAAGAGCCATGCGATACTCAAGTGACTTGAGTAATGCATGTTACACTTTTCAGTGGGAAAAGGAAAAAAAATTAAGGCCCAATTTTTAGGGTCTCTACATCAAGTATCAGAGCTAGGTTGAAACGCTATGGATCTATGAAATATATGATATGTGTTACCTCAATCTAGTGAGATTAGTTTATTGAGTGAGACCATGTTATGGTCTTAAAAATTAAATAACATCTTGAGTTGAGTAGGATTGTGCTCTATTTTGTAACAATGAGGTGCTGATGGTTCATGCATTTCTTAGGACTAAAATGTGTTATGAAATTTTTTATTTTTTATATGGTATTGATATGGTACTCACCCATAGCCTTGGATAAGACAACCCTTCCTAAAATTAAGTTGCATTATGGGAATAATCACTTGTACCCTATCAACTTGTATGGGTGAGTTAATGAGAGGTAAGTGATAGAATGTTTCTCCTATAAATAAATAAATAATTTTCAGTATCTACTATTGACTTGTATGGGCGAGTCATCATAAGATGCTCAAATATTATGTCCTTAGGAAGATCAAGGGTATGACTTAAGCTTAGAGGGCCCAATGTGGGTGGAGAGTGGCTAATTTACCTAGGTAAGTCAACATGTTTTGTAATCTTCATTTGTAAAGGAGCATTGTGATCCATATAATCCATGAGGCATGAGTGGTTATTGATAACCATTACTAGTTTAGTGGAAAAAAATGATGGGATTTATTTTAGTACATCCTTTCTTGGGAAAAATTTAATGATATTCTCAATATATTTCAAGTTGATTGTGTGCATGATGTACTAGATGTTGATTTCATCCAACCATCATGATTTATAGAGAAATGTTGAAGCCTATAATTTGCATTATCATGAAGATACCTTTAGTGGAGTCAATACTTGGTATAGTCATGAGTTTTTTGACATTTATACAAATACTTAAATGTATGACTATTTTTTAATTCTTAACACAAGAAAATTCTAACAACGAATAAGGTCTGTTGTGGTATATTAGACGCTATTAGCAATAAGTTATTTTTATCATGACCTAGTTGGTTAGAATGATAATGAGTATGCCAAAAAATTTAAAGGGGCGCTAATTGGTTGTGATTATGACTATTTCATTTTGGCTATGAATTTCAATAAATAATGATGACATATGTCATGCCATGACATTGGAAAAGTAGGTGGTTATTGATCGATTCTAAAAATAAGAGAATGAAAGTGTGATCATTATGGCACTAATTGATATTCTACTTCTTGAAATTTGAATGTACTAATTTGATTTTTAATTGGGATTATGTTATAAGCTTAGAAAATATAGTTATTTTGGGTTAGTATAATAATCTTGTGACATGTGGTATCATGTGGACTGAAATATTTATGAAATTAAATGATTTCCATGGTTGGTCAAGGTTTTTTCTAAATATAATCCTCCCATAGATGGTGTGAAGGCAAGCTATTGTGAAACAACCATTTGAATGTTATGTGTATGTGGTTGTATGCACATGGTTTCATGTATATATCATTTTGAGTGACTATGGTCTGCCATGCTACAATATAAAAATTAGTTTTATGAAGCCAAAATTTGTCTTATGTATTGTAATTTTATGAAAAATCAACAAGGTTGAACTTGTTGTAATGTAATGATGGACACTTGAAATGAAGCTCTTGGTGGATAGATTAATCAGTAGTTTCATTTTTTATCTGGTCCTTTCTTGTTTGGTTCACTATTTTTTATTGTATAATTGTTATTTTATAGTTTATTCTTTGTTTTTTTTTGTCCTTGTGAGCATACTATAATATTTTTCCAATACTATGCTTTAAAAAAAACAAAAAGTCCTAATAAGATGGTATAAATGGCCTTAGAAGGCTGATATTAGATGGTGGGATTGGTATCCATGGACCATTATGAACTCACAAGAAAATGAAAATCATGTTAAAAACTTTGGGGTTACATGTAATAGCTTGGGATGGCTTCTTCAATGTTCGATGTGGTTGGTGAGAGATGCTACACTAACACATGAACGATATTATTTTTGAAATGAAAATAATTAGATCAATATTGTTTATTAAATTTTTAAGATTTTGTGATGAATGTTATTGAGTTTATACTTGACACATAAATAATTAACATGGAAAATACCACATTAATTTTTAAATTTTGTGGAAAATCAAACTATTTTTGGCCTTTGCAATACTTCCATAAAATTTTAGGTTTTTGTGATGGCATTTTAGGTCTTCTTGGAAAATGTGCACAAAGTTGGAAGTTGCATGGGGATGGACAAGTAATTAAGAGGGTTCATGAAAAATGTTTCTAAAGTTTCCAACTTGATAATTTCATTTACACATAAAGGTAAATAAATTATTGGATGGTTAAATGAAAAACCAACTTTCAAAATGCTGAAGGAATAGCTTACAAGAACACGTGTGTTGCTGATTTTTTATCCAAATGAGGAGTTTTTAGTATGGGATGTTGTTCTTAATCTGGGTTAGGAATATTACTCTCCCCAAATGGTTAGTGGTGCCTATGGACTATTATTTAGGGTTTTTTAAGTCCTCAAATTATCATGATGAAATTTTGGTCATGGTTGGTAAGCTTGCTAAAATGGTAAAAGTAGATAGTGATAAGTTGATCACATATTGTTTTGGTATTTTTTATCTACTACATTTGGTAGGATGGGTAATTTTAATTTAAATTAGCATTCGTAATCTAGTTTTGATATGAATAATTATAGTAGGTGTTGATCTAGTAGGATCATGTGAGTGAAAGAATCATTATGTTGGAGGATGAAAACCCCATACATAACACTTATCCTCACTTGTGCAAATGGATCATCGGGCCAAATCTCTCTTATGAGGGGGAGGATGTAACACCCCCACTTGGATGGCAATACTTTATGATGTGTTTGAGTTATTTAATTACTAGTTTGGGCATATTTACCTCTATGACCATATAAACCTCGTTTGGGTTGCATGATGATGGGTATTCATTAAACCAAGAACACCTTTGATCACATTAAAATTTAAAATTATATGGTTAATGTTGAATAATTTTTTTTAGTTGTTCATAATCACTATCATTAATACTATGATCTAATTTGACCTATGATCATTTTATGCATAAAATCACATCTTAGTATGCATCAAGGAGATTCTATCTTGATGATATTTTTATTGTTTTACAACATTGTGGGAATATTCATAAATAAAAAATTGATAATTTTGACATGGCCAAGAGATAATTCCAATGCATAATTTAGTTTTGTGCTCTACTAGGGATCTTCTACTACACTTATTTGATTGATAGTGTATCATTGTTGATACAAAATAAGTAATTCACCTTGCTTATAATGTAATAGTACATCACATATGCCTATTTTGATATTGGCATAATTATAATAATTATTAAAATGAGTTGGTTTTACTTTAAAACTTTGCTTGGAATTCATTTTTCACTAAATGAGTGGTGGGACCACAATGTGAATAAATTCACCATTGAGAAGATCTATCCTTTATCTAGGATTTTCTAACATAGTTAGGGTGGTGAAAAACCCTAAGAATAAACCCCACATTTTTGGCATGTTATACATGTTTTAATTAAAAAAAAATCAATATATAAAATAAAAATAAATAAATGAATGAATCTTACAACACCACTTTACTTAACCTAATGACCTTAACCTAGGTCAAGTTGAGGCATGGGGACTAATTAAGGGTCTTGGAACATGGTTTCAAGGGATTTGAATCAAAATAGTTGTTTAATTAATTATTTATTAACCCAAGGAGGGGACAAGGAAAAAAAACATTCCCCTTGGTTTTGGGGTGAATCATGTGCAAATGGGAAGGCTAAAAATGGGTACCTCTATCTTAGAAAGGCCTTTGGGCAAGTAGGAAATGTTTTTATAAATTATTTTTTCTAAAGAAAGGACTCATGCAAGTGGTATGGGGTGCATTTTTACCTTGGGGGAAATATTTGGGCCTAGAGAGATTTTTGGCAAAGGGGACACACTTAGAATTTTTGTTGGTTGGGCATAAAATAAGCCACACTTGCATTTTGGATATGGTCATTTGTTATGGTAAGGAGAGATAAGGTATCATGGAATATTTTATTATTTTTGAAGACTTTTTGGGCTTTAGATATCCACACTTACATTTCAGGGAGAGGTATGAAGGTGTGGTGGAGAAATATGTAGCTAGGGTTGCCATGAAAACCATCCAGGTAAGTGGAAGACTCTACCATGGCAAAAAAAATGGTTGTGGTATTTGTATTATTCCCTACCTTTTTAGTTTTATGATTGTATTTTATTCATTATTACTATTCATTGCATAGATGTGTGTTTAAAAAAAAAGAGAGAAAAAAATGAATTAAATGGATGAATATAAACATACAAAACCATGGTTTTTAAAACTTAATGGATGAGGTTAAACATACAAGAACCATGGATTATTTTATACTAATTAATGAGTATATTCATACAATACAAAAACCCTACATGGATGATTTACTAACACATCTATGTGGATGGATTAAAATAACTCTTTGGTTGTTATCTTACACAAAACCCATGGCTATGAATTACATTCATAAATGGCATGTATAAAAATTCTAGTGTGGTTGATTTCATGCATTAATAGGTGATTGAAAACATACTCTTGTGAGGATGAAAAAAATGAAAAAACCATGGCTTATTTAACCCATTTAATGGATCGATTCTGTACTCTTACATGACTGGGTTAAAATACACTTTTGATTAGCTGAATATACACTTAGTGTGGATGTACATATTTTTGTGAAGGTTGATATTTATCAGTATGGATATGCACACATTTGGTTGGATGGATATACACTTAGTGTGGATGTGCATACCTTTTTTAAGTTTTATTTTGCATTAGTATAGATAAGCACACATTTATTTGGATGAATATACACTTAGTGTGGATGTGCATACTTTTGCAAAGGTTGATTTTACATTAGTATATATACACACACATTTGGTTGGTTAAATATATACTTAGTGTGGATTGTGCATACACTTTGAATGTGTGAAAATCTTCCTTGTATGACTGAAAAACATGCATTGAATGAATGAGTTTTAAGTCATTGGTAGTATACACTTTGAATTATTTTAATTATATTATTGGATACATACTTGAATGATCATCATATACCTTGTGTGACCAAATATACACTTTGAAAGGGTTGAGTAAATCCATCATGTTCATATAGATTATTTGGGTTCACTTTTTTCACTTCATGATATGTTTATACAACTGCATGTATTTACAAAAGTATTAAGTATATATTTATAAGCATTGATTTTATTTATTGCATACATTACAAGAAATTACATGGCTGAGTTTAATTTTGTATGCATGATGAGTAATTTACATGGATGAAGTTTATCATGTACATGATAAGTATATATAACAAGTGACCAAGTTTATAATGAATTCATTAGTGGCACATTTAAACTATTGATTTTGTTGGTATGATTTGATATATATGTTGTACATCTTAATCAACTATGTTGATCAATAACCTCTTGCTAAAAAATGATATGGTTGTTTGATTTTTGTTAATATGGGATTAATTTAGATGGTGTTTGGTATTTGATTTATGGAAATAAGTTATATGGTTGTTCATTTCCTGGTTATATATTATTTGCACAATTGTGGCATTGGTATGCATTTGTGTGCAATGAGTGGTTGGAAGTTCTTGATGAAAATAAAAGGAAACTAATTTAGTTTTTCATATCGAAATTGTTGATATATATTTTTTTCCTACTATATTATGATGTAAATTAAATTTATTTTTTTAGGTACTCGCAATGGTGTAGTAGAAAGTCAAATAATGATGAAATTACTTATAAAACTTGTCATGTGATGAACAATGTGGGCTGATTTTATGAGTTCACAAATGAGTTATTTTATTTATATATTTATAATTAAACTTTTTTATTTATTTTCAAAATAAAAACTTATAGTATGGTTACCATACTACTTGTGGTTTAAAGATTAACATTGTACCAAATCACACAGGATAGGCATGTTATTGTAATTACATTTTCATGATGGTTTATGATTAATTTGGATGGATTGTTAACATGCAAACAAGTAGGCACATACACAAATATGAATTAATATATATCTACACACATGATTTAATTGATTAGATAGTGGTAGCTTATTGCTATGATTGGGCTATCTTGTCAAAATATATTTGGTTACTATTTTGGTATTGGATACATTTTGAATTTATGAGGATCATTATTATGATGTTGGATACATTTAAAATTCATGAAGATGCCTATTTATATCATGGTTATGTCATGTACTTTTGTGAACATGGTTGAGATGATTTGACCGAGGAGATATTTTTAGTTGTCACTACGAGTGAGTTATCTCATTAAATAACATTTTGGATAAATTTATGATCTATAAATATTGAGACCTTTACAATATCATACGATTAGTGATGTATATTTTAAAATGTAATAAATATGTGTTTGATATATGATGTACTTGAGAAACATATTAAAAATATTTGTGTAGCATAGAACGAGATCAGACTCTAATCCCATTTACGGTTATGTATGGTAGCCGTGAAGGCATAGGCATTGGTTAATTTTAGTGGGGGTTATCCCTATGCTTGGATTTGAAGGATGAAAGAGTTAAAAATAACTTGAGATTTATACTATCTAAAATTATAATGTATTGATATGATGAAAAGTGTATATGACTCTACATAGTCATGAAATGTCATGCCTAACACATGGACATGGATGTAACCAAATTTTGATGTATCTTTAAATAAATAAAATAGTTATGTTTACTCAAATTCATGGTGTCAACTAATAAAATTAATTATGTGTATTAAATTAGTGACATATATTATTTTGAGTTACCTTAACAAATGAATATGGGTTTATAGAACTAAAAATTGAATCATGAGTGTAATATCCCAATTAATTAAATAGGAAAGTAATCAAGGTAACTAGAGTGAAACATATTAAATAACTGGGTTAAAACATCATTGGTAATGTTGTAGCCTCAATTTTCACCCTTGGAGAGGGTTCCTCAAGCTCTCTCCAATTGAGCTACACTATGGTAACAACCCCAAGTTGTGGATCACCTATGGTGGGGTTGGACCTCTGAAGAAGGTCAGCTTCCTCTTGATGGATCGCCTATAATAATTTTTTCATTGGGAAAAGGTTTAAAAAGATGTGAAATGGATCCTAAGAGATATTAAAGGGTGATGCACCAAATTTAAATTAGAACTCACATAAGCATGAAGTAAACACTGAGGAAGCATAAGACAATGCTAGCTCACACAATCTCACAAAACTAACTAGTTGCATAAGTGTTTCATAGACTAGGTTTAGGAAGCAATGGATGAAAACAAAGAGGATTTATAAGAATCACTAAGAGATTACATAAAATGGTAGAAAGGACATTAATATATACCTAAAAATAACTTGAAAACACCTAGAATGACTAAGAAAGAAGGATAATGGGTATGGAAGATTCTCCTTCACAATGCCATCATGCACAAGATTTGCTACACATAATTTAGAAGGGAGAGATAGATAAAGAAATTATTTATTGATTCAAGATGTATTTCATATAAATTTTGATAGGGTCTAGCCTTATCAAATGAGTCTCTACTCTTACAGAATTGAGAGAAAAATTCTTATCAAAAAGTGAGAGACTTTTTTTCTAAAAATTGAGAAAGCTCCCAATGCGAAATAATGGAAGATATATGAGAAAGGTGGGAGAGAGAGTGAGAACACCATCCCAAGTCATTAAATGAGTTTCCACCTTTTGATGAAACCCTACCACCTTTTGATCAAATCAAAACTAATACATCATAGACAAGATAGACTTCATTTATCCCAATAGCCTCCAAATACTTTCATTGATTGAGAAACACACTAGAGGACAATATTCTACCAAAGGTGGTCAGTCTTGATCCTATTTATGAAGAGAAACCCTTAGGTACCATAAAAATACATTAAATGGTCTAGATTCTTTTTTCAACCACTAGATTTTTATCCTAGGGATTTATGCCATCTTACACTTACTTTCACTTATAAGGACATAGTCCTCATACTTTGAATCCAAACAGAACCATGCCATGTCTATGTTTAATAGTGTTAAGTACCTACTTATCGAGGATGTGGCCATGTCAAACATGGGACACTTATTCATAATCATTCATACCTACCCCTACTCCAATATTTGAGCATAGGTATATAATATAGATTGAAAACTAATCCAATTTATTGGTTTTCACATAGTCAATATGTCAATGAATAGCTTATAGACTACATAGTTTATTTCCTAAACCTTATTAGGTATAAATATCCTTATTATACCTCTAAAACTTGTGGAAGCTAAAGAGTTATGTACATGATGTTTAAGACACATGAAAATTGAGTCTACATGCACTAGATCTTCTAACATAGGTCTTGATTGAGATTTAATGGCATCCTTTGAAGTATTTGATCTAGTTTGACCTAAGTCAAATTTTATCTCTATTGTAGTCCCTTGTCCTTCTAATATTAACATTGAATATTTATCAGCTTACTTACATACCATTGGATCTACTTGCTCAACTTACATGTACACTATTTATCTTTCTCTATATGAATGAATAAGAGCCATAGACATTCTTCCAGTCTAAAAAAATTAATACACTTGTCACCTATGCATTTTATCTTGATATTTGATAACCTTTTGACCCATCACTCATTGTTATATCTAATTTGTATGATTACACATGTACTATCAATCTGTTTGGGCCCACTAGCTTTGTTAGTCACTGTGAACCATTGGATCTTTGCTCATGTAGATGAGATATTTCCACTTGTCTACTTCACATTTATGCTAACCTCTTAACTTTTTGCTCACCATTTTTCTTGGGTGCATGATCGAATGTGCTCCATTAGATCTTTGGGACCCACTAATACTGTCAAGTTTCCACTCACTATTGGATCTTTGGTACGATTGAACACTGACCATTGATCTTTGATCATTTGAATTGAAATGGTTATTTTATGAGGCTCAAAATTGACATCTACATGCATGTTTAAGGATTTTTAAATCCCAATAGCTAATTTTTGTAGCTTTAACTTGTCATCCCCATGCACATTTCATTCTATAAGTTTAAATTTGAAGCTTTATATCTTGAGATAGCAAGCTCATCAAGACACCAAATTTGTAGAGGATGATATTAGTATGAAAGAATTCATGTCTATGAAATATTTTGACTTGAGAGGCACCCTAGGTGAATTTATTAAATGTGAAACTAAACTAACCTATCTATTTCTTCATGATGTGCTCATGATGATCTATTTCTTTTAGACTTGTGCAATAAATTATTCTCTTTAAAAGGATCCAATTTTAACTTCTAAGACTTTGTGTGACCTAATTCATGCCCCTAAATTCTTGAAACACCATAAAAACCTAATGATATTTTCACTTTGCAACCCTAGACCTATTTCCAAGCCTATTTTCTAAATATTAACAAATTGCACTTTAAGATTGCTTAAAGTGTTTAAAAAGCTTTGCAGGCAATATGTGATCTTTGGACCACTCATTCCATCTAGAACTTTATTTAGCTCATTCATTCAGGTATAAGCTTTGTATGTAGGCCAAAATTGGCCAACATTTCTAGTGACATCATAGGGTTGCATGTCTACTATTAAAGATACTAGTAGCCTTGAAATGATCTATTAGACTTGGAGTCTCAATATTTCTTCCCAATTGAAACTATTGTGAGATTGATAGAAGGTTAACCTTTTCTAAAACTTTCCCTTTGAAGCAAAAAGGAACAAAAGAGCAAAACAAATAACTATGCCACATATACTTATTGAAATGGAAACACACAACTAAAAGGAAATGTGCACAAGGAACTTAGAGGAAAACATGAAAAAATACTTTTATATGTTACAATATTATACAAAATATGCAAAATCTTCTAATAACAAGGATTTAAATTAATGCCATTGACTAGGATGGGTAATACCTCTTGATCTAGTTGGGTAAACTGAAAATCATTGTGTTGTTTGCATCTATGGATCAAATAAGAACCACTCCACAAGATGTTAGGCTTGGTATGGTTACCTAGCTTGGCCTTATTTGAGTCCCATTTGAGGACTAGGTCCCCTTATTTGAAGTCCATTGTTGTGGCCCTCTTGTTAAAGGATTTTTTGACCTAATCTTGGTGTGACTCTAATGTCTTCATTGCAAGGTCCCTAGTTTCTTTAAGCTCCATGAGCTCTATCATCTTCACATTCATAGGCTCATTCTCCATTAACTCAAGTTGTTGGGATAACTCCAAGGGATGAATTTCAAGAGAAATAGGCAATTTGGCTTCCCTTCCATATACAAGGACATATGAAGAATTGCCAATGGCAAATTTGGGAGTCACTCTATCATCCCATAAGGTTGTCCTTAGCTTTGTATGCCACACTCTTTGATTCTCTTCCATGGTCCTCTTCATAATTATTATCAAGTTCTTGTTTTTGTATTTTTCCAGTCCATTTCTTAGAGGGTATTAATTAGAGGATGTATTAAGGTATATTCCCAAATTAAGTACCCATTCACTTGTCTTCATACCAATAAATTCTAATTCATTATCTAAAATTATAATAGCTAGGACACTAAACCTAGCTACTATGTTATCATATAAGTCTAATACTATTATTTAATTGGCTTATTTCAAGGCAATTTAATCCACCCACCTGGTGAAGTGGTCAGTTGTAGTGAGCACCCATTTATGTCATGCACTTAAAGGTGGATTTATCATCCCTATGAATTCTAAATCCCATTGCATGAAGGGTTGCTCCACCTAAATTGGGTTGAGTGGAAGAGGTGCTAATATCTATTTTCCTACAAATATAGCACACTTATGACATTTCCTAATCCATGCATAGGTATCCTTGAAAAGGTTGGGCCAATAATAACTAGCCCTCATTATCTTTTCTGCTATTGTTCTTTGAGAAAAATGGCCTCTTGTAGGTCCATCATGAAACTGATCCAAGAACTTTGTCATCTAATTATCATCCATTCACCTAAGAAGTACCCCATTGAGGCCCCTTCTAAAAATAACACCATCAAATAATACATAAGGTATGGACTAAATCCTAAAGTACCTTATTTTTTCTCTATCCAAACCTTGAGGGCATTCTCTTGTCATCAATAAATATGTCATGTCTTTGAGCTAAATGTTATGAAGTGGAGGTACATCTATTTGTGAGTTGTTTTCTGTCACCAAAAAAATTTATTTGTCTTCTTGGATATATTATACCATATGCTCACACATGCCTTGTCCTCTTACGAGCTTAGTGAATTTAATCTCCACATCATACTCCATGAATTTGGTAATCTAGATTACTCTTTTTTCATTCAAATATTTATTAAGGAGTAAGTCCATAACTCTAAGACGAGACACCATAAGATAAATATTGATGTTGGAGAGTATTGGAATAAATTTTTTTAGGCTTCTCAAAGCTACAAGAACTTACTTTTCTATAAAAGTGTACTTCACCTCATATCCCACTAGTCCTTGACCAAAAAAGGCAATTGGCTCCTCAAGTCCTTCACCATTCTTCTGCATCAGCATAGCTGATATGTTGTCAACATTGGAAAAAGTACACAATATGAAGTACTTTGAGAAATTAGGATTTATGAGTGAGTTTGCTTTGGAAATGGCTTGCTTGATGGCCTTAAATTTTTACTTACCTTCATTTGACCAAATAAACACTTGGATTTTCCTTAGCATGGTGGTGATGGGTTTGACTAGGTTTACAAAACTAGGTATAAACCTTCTCATAAAGTTTCTTTTCCTAAGGAATATTTGGACTCTTTTCTTATGCTTGGGTAAAGATAAGGTTAGGATGGAACTTATTCTATCAGGTTCAATGAATAGTCCTTCCTTTGAAATAATGTGACCCAAAAGTTTACCTTCATGAACATCAAACACACATTTCTCAGGATTTAAAGAGATCTCATACTCTCTACATATTTGGAAGGTCAAACTTAGATGGTCCATGTGCTCACTAGCCTTCTTGGAGAAAACTATGATCTCATCCAAGTAAACTAGTACCATCTGATTTAGCAACCCTTATAAATCCATGTCCATGGTCTTTGAAAAGTGGCCCTAACATTTGACAATCTAAAAGGTATCTTTTGGTAAGCATATGTGCCACACTTTATAGTGAAGGAAATATTATTATTATCTTATTGTCTTACCATCACTTGGTTGTAACTTAAATACCCATCCAAAATGGAAAAATGTTCTAAACCAATAACCATCTAAAGTAATTTCTCCATGGATGGCAAGGGGTAATGATATTTCAAGGAGACCCTATTTAGATCCCTGAAGTCAATAATCAATCTAATCTTCCCATTATTCTTCCTCATAGGTACCAAATTGGCTACCCATAAGGAGTGCTTAATGTTAAAGATCTTGGATTCAATTAACTTGGTCAATTATTTCCTCATAAGCTCTTCAATTTTGGGGTATATAGGCCTCTACTTTTGCCTGATAGGATTGAAATTAGCCTCTAGTTCTATGGTATGTTGGGCCAACTTGAGATCAAAGCCTCTTAAGTCATTATATTTCCAAGCAAACATGTTTACATATTATTTACAAATTTCTATGAAATCATGCCTTTTAGATTTAGTGCTTACCTTTGTAAGCTTGAAGAGCTTTTCCTTAAAGATAAGGACGCTTTCATAAAATTATGCTTCTTACTACAAGAAACAAGTAATTTTTTTTTTATTTTCAAAGACCTACCAATGAGCTTCATTTTATAAAACTGATGGTCTTACCACCACTTTGACATGTGGTTAAACCTTGTTCCTTTTTAACTCAGTAGGGATGTCAAATTGAGTACCCACAAATTATAACTTGTTAGCATGTCCATTCTAGTTCTTTGGTACTGATTGGAATTTAAAGGACTCAAAATACTTAATTAGGTCTTAGACCCTATGTTTATAGGACTTCATCAAGGGATTCTTGGTTATATTCTATCCTTTAACCTAATGCATTATTAGTTCACTATCTCCATAAACTTATAATTATTTGATCCCTCTCTTACTATCCCATTAAAGGCCATGGATAAGGCCCTCAATTCTACTAAATTTCAATAGAGACTAAATTAGAACCTATAAGAAGATAAGTACTCATCATTTGAGGGGCATACTAGTATTTCACATTCACCCACTCCATGTTTTCTCCTTAAACCATCAAAAAATAATTTCCATAAGCCATTAGGATATTCTTGAGGTCTAATGAGGGATGGTATGGGCTAATTTTCTACATGTAAATAATATATGCCCATATCCCTCTATTCAACTCCTTTCAAGGGATCAACTAAATGATTGTCATTCCATAGTTCATCTAAGAACATGTCTGATATCTCCTCAGGGTGAGTGTTTAGTTCTTGACCAACTATGAACTCATCCTCATCAAGGATGGTGTAATTGAGGTTTATGATGTCTAGCCCATAAGGCTCTATGTGGAATTGTGTAATGGGTTCAACCTTAATAGATACCTTGGTTCCATATCTTATTCTAAATGCCATATATGACCAATCTATTGCAAGATAACCTCCAATATTTTCAATGAATTCTCTGGATAGGCATAGGGAAAAATGAGGAGGTACATCCAAGATTAATACATCTTAAACCACTGAGACACTAGGAAAAGCATCCAAGGTCACGTTGAGGTATCTAATGATACTAGATGGCTTGGTGGAAGAACCATCAAGTTGTAGAACTCCTTTCAACTACCACTCATATTCTATACCAAGCTAATCATCTATGGACTTTGACATTACTAATGTGCTAACCCCACTATCTATGAAGCAATTATGCACTAAAGAGTCATCAATGATTACTTAAATATAGAAGGGATGAGGTTTGACCACCTTACCTGGTTGCCTTTCCCTAGGTCCTTTAATGCATTGGTGAGAACCACATTTTCTTTGCTTGGTTCCTTCTCAAGAACCTTGATCTTTATTAATCCTTCTTGAAGGATATATATTTGACCAGACATGGAGAGTATGCCACACATTGAAACACTAACATTATACTTTTTCATTTTTTGCACAATGTTGATGGGTGAACCACCAACCTTTAGTTATGTTTTGGGAGCCACAACTATACTTTAAGTTTGTGAGTTTTGGGGAACAAATACATTCACCTGGTTTTGATTCCTTAGAGATATTATAACCTTTAGAACAACATCATATTAATTTAGCTTTCATATTTAAGGATTAATGGTAGGAATCTCTTTGAATACTTCCTAGTTACCATCCATGTTCCTTCTTTTGAACCTTGTATTAGCCGTCATTAAAATGTATGTTTGGCTAGAACTAGCTTGTTGATTGAGAGAATAATACTCTTATTATTCATAATTCACCATTGTAGCACTAAAATGGTATGGGCCTTGATCAGTCTCTTGAATTTGTTAAGGATCTTCTAGTTTTGTCATCATGGGCACCTCTGTGTTTTGATTCATGAGAACTTGATTGTACCCATAGTTGGTAGCTTGTTACCATTGATAATTGAAAGATTGGTTGAAGTAAATTTTTGGGACAATGGATTACCAAAAAGACTAATTACAAGGTGTCATACCCTTAGCTTCTTGAAAAACATTAATTTTAATAGGGACCAAGGTGTTGGAAGTGTTTTTAGCATTTAAGTTATAGTTACTCTGTCTATTATAGTTAGGCTGCCCTTGTCCCTGGCCTTGACCTTAGCCTTGGAAATTTCCTTTACATGGTAGCCTATATGATTAATAATATTGTTTTTTAGGTTTATGTGAGGCTTGGTAAGGCCTATTTAAATCTTATTGCTTCTTAACATTCACTAGCTCATTTCCCAAGGACTAAAACATATCTTAAGCTCTTGAAAGTTCTTATGTTCTTGGGAATTACTAGATTGACTAGTGGAAGCATGTTCTTGATTTGGTGAGGTATATCAAAAAAATTAGGCACAAAAGGAATGACATCAAGGGGAGGAATACAAATAGGGGGCATCTGATCTTAGGGAACAAAGACATTAGTGGTTTAGGTGTAAGCTTATTAGCTTGTACTAGATAATTTTCTACTTTGATTACCACCTTGTATGCATTTGGTAATGTGTTTCCTCCCATGGAGTGGATCATTACTAAAATGCTACTATTTATGTACTTTAAATAGTATAAGAAGGAAAAGTTATGGGTAGTCCTAACAAATACTAGCATTTTATCCCAAGTTTTTTAGAACCTTGTATTGAAGTCTTGCATGACTTCATGAGGGGTTATTTTTATTATGGTTATTTGCTCTGCAAGTGAAAAATGGTCACTTTTATCTTCAAATATTTTACACAAAGCCTCTCATAATTGGTCCCATGTGGAAATGGAATTAGAAATAAGGGTATATACTAGTCTAAGGCTTTAACTTTAAAAGAGTTGGCTAATAACCTAATTACCACATTTTCCTTATTGATATCATGAATTTTTTAGAAGTTGGTTATATCCATGAGTTGTTCAAAAGGGGTTGTAGCTTGGCCTCTAGTAAAATAAGGGACACTTTTAAGAGATACTACTAGAATAGGATCATATTGAGGGAGGGCCAGAGGAATTTGGCCGTTAAAGTCCATAAAAGCTCTGGGGATTGTCATGGACTGTCATGGCTATGAAAGGGTTTAAAAAATATCTCCTTTCATAGGTAAGCCTTGAAAGTGATTTAGGAACAAATTTTCCTTTATATGGGCATGTATTAGTAAACCTTAACATTTTGACTAAATTTAAAGGCAATTCAACAAATTTAAAGGGAATACCTCTAGAAACTAATCTTGTAGTTACATTTGGAATGAGATGTAGTCACTACTCTACTAAAAAAATGTTATATCTTCTTTTGGAGTCATCATATATTGTTTTTTGGAAGCTATAACTACTACAACTTAATCAAACCAGTATCAAACTTGATTAATCTTTTCATCAAGTTATGTCCCACTGGTCATGCCAAAAACTATTGTATCCTCAATTTTCACCCTTGGAGAGGGTTCTTCAGACTCTCTCCAATTTAGTTACACTATGGGAACAACCCCAAGCTATGGGTCACCTATGGTGGGGTTGGACCTTTGGAAAAGGCCTACTTCCTCTTGATGGATCACCTATACTAATTTTTATACAGGGAAAACATTTAGAAAGGGGTGAAAGGGATCTTAATAAAGATAAAAGGTTGATGTACAAAATTTAAATGAGAACTCATATAATCATGAACTAAGCACTTAGGGAGCATAAGATACTACTATCTCATACAATCTCACAAAACTAGCTAGTTGCATAAGTGTTTCATAGACTAGGTTTAGGAAGCAATGAATGAAAACAAAGAGGAGTTATAAGAATCACTAAGAGATTACATAAAATGGAAAAAATACACTAATCTATACCTGTAATAAACTTTAAAACACCTATAAATGAGCAAGAAATAAGGAAAATGGGCATGGAAGATTCTCCTTCATATTGCCATCATGCACAAGCTTTACTACACATAATTCAGAGGGGAGAGATAGGTAAAGAAAGTATTTATTATTTTAAGAGGTATTTCATAATTTTTTTGATAGGGTCTAGCCTTATAAAATGAGAGTCTCTACTCTTATAAAATTAAGAGATAAAATCTTATCAAAAAGTGAGAGAAATTTTTCTTCTAAAAATTAAGAGCTCCCAATGGGAAAGAATGGGAGATATATAATAAAAGAGAGAGAGAGTGTGTGAACATGCCATCCCACATCCTTAAATATAATTTCCACTTTTTTATGAATGCCCCACCATCTTTTGATCAAATCAGAGCTAATACATCATAGACAAGATAGTCTTCATTTGTCCCAATAGCCTTTGAATCATTTCATTGCTTTAAACAACATAGTAGAGGATAAGAGTTTGTCAAAGGTGGTGATTCATGATCTTGTTTATGAATTGAAACCCTTAAGCACCCTAAAAATCCATTAAATTCTCTAGCTACTTTTCTAGCCACCATATTTCCATCTTATTGCTCTACGCCATCTTCTACTTGATTTCACTTATAAGGACAGAGTCCTCATACCTTGAATCTAGATAGAGCCATACCATGTTTTCATTGAGAGGCAGTAAGCACCTATATGTCAAGGATGTGGCCATGTCAAACATGGGACACTTGTACATGACCATTCATACTTTCCCCTACTCTAATATCTGAGCATAGGTTTATATTATAAATTGAAAATCAATCCAATTTATTGGTTTTCACATAGTCAATATGTCAATGAATATCTTACAAACTACATAGCTTCTTTCTTAAACCATATTAAGTATAAACAACCTTATTTAAACTTTAAAACTTATGGAATCCAAAGACTTATGTACATGATATTTAAGACAATAAAACCAAGTCTACATGTTTTAGATCCTCCAATAGAGGTCTCAACTGAGCTTCAATGACATCTTTTGAAGCATTTGATATGGTTTGATCTAAGTCAAATTTGCTCTTTATTGAATCCTTTAGCCTTCAACTTTTAATATTGACCATTAATCAGCTTGATTATGCACCATTGGATTTTTTTTTGAATTACACACGTCTCATTGATCTTTCTTTGTATGAATGAATATGAGTCATAGATCTTCTTTTAGTCTAATTTAGTTGAAACATTTATCACCCATGCATTTTTATTTGAGATTCATTGAGCTTTTGACCCATTTCTCACCATTAGATTTGCTTTGTATGATTGCATACATAACATCAATTTGTTTGGGCCCATTGGATTTTTCAATCACCATGTACCATTGGATCTTTTCTTAGGTACCCAAGATCTTATCACTTGTCTTCTTCATGCTTATGTTAAGATTTTTCCTTGATGCTCACCATTGATCTTGGGTGCATGATCAAATGGACTCCATTAGATCTTTGGGACCTACTGATACTATTAGGTTACCATTCACCATTGGATCTTTGGTATGATTAAACACCAACTATTGATCTTTGATCATTTGATTTCAAATGGCTATTTTATGAGGCTCAAACTTGACATCTACATGCATTTTAAGGATGTTTAAATCCAAACTATTAATTATCATATCTTTAAGTTGATGTCCCAACACACATTTCATTTTACAAGTCTAACTTTAAAGATTTATATCTTGAATTATCAAGCTCATCAAGACACAAAATTTTTAAAAGATGATCTTGGAATGAAGGAATTCATTTCTAATGTAATATTTTAACCTAAAAGGCTCCCCATGTGCATTTATTAAATGTCCAACTAGACTAACCTATCCATTTTTACATGATATGCTCATGATGGTCTAGTTCTTCTGGAATTGTGTAAGAAACTATTGTCTCTTTATAAGGCTCCAATTTAAACTTCTAAGACTTTATGGAACCTAATTCATGCCCCTAAATACTTGAAACACCATGAAAACTTGTTGGTCTTTTCACTATGCAACCCTAGACCTATTTCCAAGCTTATTTTCCAAAGATCAACAAACTATACTTTAAGCTTACTTAAAGTGTTTCAAAATCTTTGCAGGTAATATGTGATCTTTAGACCACTCATTCCATCCAAAAATCTATTAAGCTAATTCATTCAAGTAGAAGCTTTATATGTAGGATAAAATTGGCCAATAGGTAACATGTGTATGTTAATAGGACTTGTGTGCATGATAGTGTGCCTATTTCTATGACTCTCTTATGTGATGATGCACTTTAAAGGGGTATCTCCCCTAAGGAGAGAAAGAGATATGACTTTGAGAGATGTGCATGTGTTTGCATGTATATTAATTGAGTGGGTGTACCTTATTACTCAAGCCAACAAGTTTCATTTAGGATTTGTGGGTATAGATAATTCGATTGGTTTTGAGAAATCATTTGCACATGTTGGCATATGATGTAGCCAAGTGGGTAACAATAACTATGATATTATTATGTGCTTCAATACTTGTGATAATAGATACATTTTATGATCTATGAATATTAGGTCATCTATTACCATTGTGTAATCATGTACACATGTTGGCACAGAATATAGTTGAGTTGGTAACAATATTTGGGCTATTATTGTGTACCTCACTAATCATGCTAGTATATATGCATTTTATGATCTAAGGGTATTAGATAATCTTTTACTATTGTGAAATCATGTGCACATGTTGGCATGTGATGTAGCCAAGTGGATAACAATAGCTGGGCTACTATTATGTACCTCACTATTTGTGTCAATAGATACATTTTATAATCTATAGATATTAGATTATTTATTTTTATTGTGAATTAGTGTTCACAAGTTGGCATGTGATGTAGTTGAGTGGGTAATAATACTTGAGCTACTTTTATATACCTCACTACTCATGCCAATAGATACATTTTATGATCTTTTGGGATATATCATTTGAATTTCATTGTGTAATCATATGAATAGGTTGTAACATGATGTAATTGAGTGGGTGTAACTCATTACTTGTACCAAAAAATATTTTTTATGATTAATTAGTAATAGATCATTTGATTATGGGTTGTTGTAATCAATGTATGTCTTTACATGTGTGTACATGGAATAACTGAGTGGGTGTTGATAGAATTTTTTTTATCATGTACCTATTTATTCATGCACATTGGTATTTATCATCTGTGGTGATTAGATCATATGAAGCCTTTCTATCATGTAAATAAACCAGATTATGGTCACATGTAAATAAAAAGTAATTAAATGGATTACTAAGGGTTTTGTTGATCTTGAGTAAGTTCTTAGTAATTTTACATAAAAAACCAAATCATGGTCACACTTAAAAATAATTAAACTAAGGGATAACTGAGGGTTCAGTTTATCCTAGCTAAGGTTAGCCATTTTGTGTAAAGGAACCAAAACATGGTCTCACTTGTATATGTAATAAATTTATATTAGTTGACTTGTATTATGTAGTTATTCAAATTGGATGCTT
Source organism: Torreya grandis (assembly GCA_037957365.1). Taxonomy (NCBI): domain Eukaryota; kingdom Viridiplantae; phylum Streptophyta; class Pinopsida; order Cupressales; family Taxaceae; genus Torreya; species Torreya grandis. Next base: position 519,127 of record JARHVA010006395.1, read on the forward strand.
TATGATTTTGTTCTTAGTTTAGACCTAATTAGTTGCCACTATGGTTGAATGTTCAATCTAATTTTTAAATAATTTATCTACTCTCAGTACTAGAGTAAGACTCATGTGGTACTCAAGTGACTTGAGTAATGCATGTTGCACTTTTAGATGGTAAAATGAAAAAAAAATTGAAGCCCAATTTTTGGGGTCTCTACATTGTGATTCTTCCATTTTACACTCTTCTTAGTGTATATCTCTACTTCAAATCTATAGATATTTACTATCTACCTTAATGTTTAGAAAACTACCAACCTCTAGTTGCTTTTCATATAAATATTATTCTCCATTTTATACTCTCCTTATCACATTATAAATAATATTTCCCCTTATTATTTTCCTCTATTTTTAGCTTTATTATATCCTTTAGTTTCTCTCCTTCTTTCCCCTTATAGTGTGTATGTTGACTTGCACCCCACTAGTTACCTTAAAATTCAGCAATTGACTAGTTTCAATTACACTGAGATCAAATCTACCTTATTATTCCTTGGTGAAACTCCTAACATGGAATCATAATAGTTTATTAAATTTTATTTATTTGTTAGCCTTAGTTAAACTATACACAACTATTATTATTTGTTATTCCTTTGCTAGTTGCCTCAAAGTCTGGTGACCTATTAGCCTTAGTTTCTCACATTGAAATGTTTCTCAACTTCCATGGCATGTCTTACACTTTTGTTAGATACATAAAAATAAATGATTTTATATCCTTAGTTTCATTCAACATAAATTTAGTTATTCTCAAATATTTTTTTAGTTGCCTCAAAGTTTAGTGATTTTCTATCCTTAGTTGGACAATGGGAAACTCCTCATTTTCAGCTCTCTCCTAAAACACCTTTGGTTGCCTATTATATATGATATACACTCTATTCATATATAAGTGCATATTTTAACATATTCATAGATATTAATCATATTTGCATGTTATTCATTGGATTCTCCTCCTTTGACTTTTGGATTTCTTCTATCCTCCCATTATTATACAAATTGTCTTTTGCATTTAAACACTTATCTAGTTTTCATTAATCTCTCCTCATTGACATTATTCATCCTCCCACAAATCCTCTCTAATTTATTTTTATCTATTACCCTCACACACTTTGAATCATTAAGTGCTCTATGTTTAGCTTTAAGTTGACCTCTTCACCCCCTCCTCATCTCCTTTAGTTCCTCATCTCAAGGTGTTTGTATTTCACCCTACTAACTATTATTCTTGGAAGCTCCTTGTTTCACTCTCAACAACTTCTCTTTGGTACATCATGTCGATCACTTCTGACATGCCTATGATATTATGCATATTAAAGACATCTTTAGGTGGTTTTTACCCTCTCATTTTAGGGAAATTATGATAGCCCAAGGCATAAGTTATAAGTATTCAAATTTATAAATAACCACTTAGTGGTATAGAGGTTAAAGTGATGTATTGAATTGTTATAAGGTGGTTAGACTAAGGGTGTATTTCATGTAGATCATGAATAATAATATATTTATCTAAAGAATGAATTATTACATAGGTTATTATATGGGCAAGAATATAGACAAATAAAATCCTATAATATAGGAAGGAGGAATTAAAAAATAAACCTAGAGTAGTCTTTGAGTGATATAATATTATAAAATACTAACAATAACATGATGTGGTGAATTAATCACCATTTATTTTAATCTAACATTCTCCCCCTTAATTCAACATAGCTTGAAGTGAACAAGAGAGATATTCTCTAAATGCCTCAAATTTGTGATGTGTAAGTGACTTGGTGAAGACATATACATGTTATTTTGTTGGGAAATACTAGAGATGGATGTTGTGTTGATGTGCATGTTCACATACAAAATGGAATTACACCTCAATGTGTTTTGTGTGTTCATGAAAGACTAGATTATGAACAAATAACACCATCATTGTCATAGTACATGATGGTAGGTATATTTTATGGTATTCCCAATCCTTTTAGTATGTGACATAACTATATCACTTTATAGATAAATCCTCCTACATCACGATATTATGCTTCAGTAGAATATCAAGAAACAAATTTATGTTTCTTACTCCCCTTGGATATAGGATGAGATCCTAAAAAGAACACATATCCAGAAGTGGATTTTTTGTCATCAGTATTTCCTACATGATATGAGTCTAAATATCATGTCGAGAATAAATTATCATTATTCTTATACTTTAGGTTGAATTCCATTGTACCCTTGATATATCTTAGTATTTGCTTCGATAATTTTTAGTAAGACATCTTTGGCTCCTACATGAACCATGAAAGATATCTAACTATATAGTTGATGTCTAGCTTAATATATACTTATGGTGAAGGATCTGTATGAGACAATTGAAACCTTATCTCCATAGGTATAATAATTAGATTACTATTTATCATCCTAAATTTATTGAGCATTGTCTTGGCATATTTCATTTAGGACACAAATATGTGGTGTTCATTTTTCCATACTTATAATACAAGGTAATAGTGTAGAAGCCTGAGATATGTCATGTTGAATGACTGGTTTATATATTTCTTAGTTACATCTATCATCCATGGCATCCTTATAAGGTTTAGACTCTAGGGCTTCTTGAACTATAGATGGCTCTTTAGATTCTAAAATTATGTTCACTAGGGCCAAATTGACCTCATTCAAGTCATGTTATGAGTCATTGGTCTATTAGTCAATGTGTTTATAATTATATCTAATTATCATCCCTTAATGTACTTGTATGCTAATTAGGCATACATTAAGTGGTACTTATGGATGGTGGAGCTTCACCATTATTCCCATCATCATAATTGTCTTCATTTAGTGGATTTCCATCTTCTACATTATTTATGGGACTAATTGGTGTACCAAGTGAGCCTATAGAAGGATCTTCTTCTTTCATCTTCTCAAAAAATCAACATCCTTTCTTTTGTATATTTTATTGGTCTTTGGATCCATTAGTCTATAGGCAAGTGATTCTTCAATTTACCTTAATAAGACATACTTTTATACTTTCGTGTCAAGTTTAGTCCTCTTTACTTTGGGAATGTGCATACTTTCTTTGCATCCAAAATCTCAAAGATATATTATAGATGGATTGTGTCCTAACCATGCTTCTTGTGATGTTATTACATTAAGAGTTATAGTAGGAAATATACTGACTAGATAGACTATGGTTTTGAATTTTTATACCCAAAATTACTTTGTAAAACTAGAATCATGTAGCATACATCCCACCATTTCCATGATAGTAAAATTCCTCTATTCAATAATAACATTTTGTTTTGGTGTATTTAGAGGTTCCATTTGACAATGAATGCCATTTTATTAAAAAAAAATGCTTTGAATTCATTACTGGTGAATTACCCCTAACAATTTGAGATGAGGGTTTTAATGTTATAACAAGTTATTTAAATAACAACTTTAAACTTTTTGAAAATTTAAAAGGCTTAACTTTTTCTATTCAAATAGTAAACTCACATTTTTATAAAAAATAATAAACAAAGACCATGAAGTATTTAAACCCAACATGACTAGGTGACATCAGTTCACATAGATTGATATGCACTAGATCGTGTTTTTCATGGGCCTGATATGTACTTTTTTGAAATGCAGCTCTATGTTATTTGCCTGCTAGGAAATGTTGACATTTATCTTTACCCTTTTTTAAATAGGTAAATAATCTTAAAATGTTATAATGTTAGAGTGTGTATAAACATAATATTTTTAAACTTTATAAATTACTTATATTTTTTGTCTTGTAGGAACCCATTGAATCTCAATCTCTTTGAGTGTATGCCTTAAAGGGTGACTAGGAAAGGGGTAGGCAGAATATTGGTGATTTGTAATATTATTGTGTTAGAATAAAAATGAATAATAGGTGGGGTAATTAGTCTTTAAAAAATTACTTATCAATTTTACTTAATCAATCATGAATCATGCAAACAAGCATAAACACCAATCCATAAGAGCATGAAACACAAGAACACATCACATATGTGAGAAACCCTTAAGGGGAAGAAAATACAATAATATATGTAAATATACTATATTAATATAATAAAAATATAAAATTTATTGAATTTCCCACTTCACATGGAGAACCAACCCCAACTAGCTAAGCACCAACTCAGCTAAGCTTTATCAAGTACCCCATTACAAAGAGGCACAAACCCATTAGATGACTCAACACCAAATCAGCCACCTTATTGATTTTATCACCTTAATTACACATTATTTCTCAAAAAAATAATTATTACCACTCCTTAATCTCCTTACACTCTTAGCCCTCTCAAAATACCTTCAAGGCCTTTTCACTCAACTAGGTCTCTTCAAGATAGATAGATCATTTGACCTTGATATTCATACTCATAACCTATATAAAATATTCATTATAGATAATTTAAAATAATATAATGGTCTAAAATACCTCATAATATGAAATATTTTATTTTATTTACTTATACTCTACTTGCTATTATAGGCCTAAAATTGTCTTGTATATATGCAAGCCTCTTGCTCATATGACCACTTATTCATCCAAACACATTTAAACCCTTAAGTATAACATGGAATAGATCTTATGAAATATCATAAAAATGAATAAAACATTATTTGAGTCCCTTTAGGTCTACCATATCTCATTTATGCCTCATTTAATCTTTAGGTCTCATGGAGACCTAATCCCATTAGGTTTATTTTAGGACACGATACACTTTTCCTTCCTTGGAACACATACAAACACATCAAAAGATAGTAAAATATAATATGAAACAAAAATGTAACCATAATAATATCATATTATTTATATGATACTTTTTAGTTCTGATCATCACTTGAAGCATGCTATTAACACTATTCACAATTAGGCCTGTGCATACCAAACAATATTGTCTTAAACAACTAAAGCATAAACACAATTTTTCCAAAAAAACATGGAATAAAAACACATATAAATAATATAAATGAAATTATATTCATCACCATGTGATTTATACTTCACAATTCATGTCAAAAGGACTCAAACCCTTCTCTACAAATAACTCACTCGGAACTGCCAACTAACGTCAAAACATAATCATGGAAACTTGAACTTATATCAGCTAAAAGAATACATTAAATTAATTAAAATGATTTAATATGATCCTAAAACATCCTTATAACAACCTAAAATAAAAATATCATAGTCTATAATGTCAATTATTAGTCTTGTAGACTAATTTATTAACCTTCTCTCTCATAGACCTCACTCTACTAGACAAGCCACTTTGGCTTCAACATTTTCACTAATTCAACTAAGTACCAAACCTTATAAAAATTATTTATAGGAAATACCAGTCCAAAATATTAAAACCATGTACATTATATTATTTAACTTAGAGTATAGAGCCTCAAACTCATCACTATAACTTGCTTACCTAGTACTATCAGTTTACCTTAAAACACAATCATGATGAAAATGACCTTTAACACCTATATGACTATTTTTAGAGACTTAAAATTAATTCATATGATCTTATGAGATCATTATAAAATTATTATATACAAATATAACATGGCTAAATGGAAATTTTGGTCTAGCAGACTAATCTCTTAACCTTACCCTTTCATTGTCTCATTTATACTAGACAGGTCAGCTTATGAGAAACATTTTCATCATATTCACTAACCTATAAAAATTATATCAAACATGAACATGTATTAAATTTTTTTATCAAAATATTGATGCACTTGGATTTGTCTTTATTCCATGATAGCACATCCCTAATCACCTTCTCACTATTGCCTCAATTTCTCACTATTTCCACCATTAGACCTATTAGTAACTAGTCAACTTGGATGACTATTTTAGCATACCTGAGGGATATAGCATGCCAAAACCCCACCATATCCAAAAAATAAAAGTCTCAAGATTTTTCCTCCATCCATTTAGCAACATTGACTTAGTCAACTTTGATTGCTATAAAAAAAATCTCTAAGAAACAAGGTCTTTTATGTAGGGTCCACTTACTCACCTAACAAACCAATCACACTTAGAGGTACCTAGGAGAGTTGAATACAACTTTAAATCACTTAACTAGACATACCAATCAATTCTAAGCACTTTAAAACAATTTATTTCATATAGGGTCATTATTAGGGTTCTTTAAAGGTTTAAACCATCTTCTAATCTTAACGATCATCCATAAAGCATATCCCCTTAATCCAAAAATTAATGCCTAAAATTTTTAGATAAGACCCCCATATATGATGAATATCTTAGGTTCTAATTCAGAGGTTACACATGCCAATGAATACTTGAAAGTCCTTCTCGAGTTGAGAACCCTTCATTTTGTGCACTTGAGAGACCTTACAACTAGTTTTCATGTGTTATCTTACAAACCATGATCTTAAACATTGTGAACATGATTAAAACATCATATCATACCTTTTTCCATGTTCATATACTCACACTTGCCTTGGAAATTGATCTTGATACCTCATTAGGCCATACTATCTTTCTTTGCTTGCTAGACCTTGACCTATAAATCACATTAGTCCTTGAAATTGACCTTATAACCATTATTAAAGCTCTCAAAACTACACATAAATGCCATAAAACCTATTACCATTCTCAATTAATATTCAACATCCTTTATATGCCTTGAAAACACCTCATTAGGTCAGTTAAGGTCTAGAACTAGTCTAGTTGTAGACTTGGACTTAAGGTCTTATCCCTATAGGCTCACCTTGAAACTCTCCTGAGTCATTAAATTCCTCATATTAATGCTTAATCAAACCTATATATATATATATTTTTATGCCTATGTTCATATATATCACTAGGACATCATGCTCAAACCTTTTAACTAGGACTTTACAAGCTATGATTAGTGCCATGACTAGACCAAGTAATTGAAGCTTGACAAGTGATATTAAAATACTATTTGATGATTATACACTTTATTGACATGATTTAAATTGTCCTCAAATAATTTCATATCTCTATATATACCTCTTCATGCTCACCATGCACATGCTCATGATATGGCTATACTTGTTATGACTAGGCTTCTCAAGACACCTTGTACTTAAGAGCTAGTACTCAAACATGGTTTTACTTGACCTTAATCTTGACATCAACCTTACAAGAATCATTAAGTTTCCTTAAAATTATATCTCAACAAATATATGTTAGGTTTCCTTCAAATTATCTCTTATCACATGGCATCCTTATCACAACAGGCACACAAGCTCATACCTCAAATCACTCACCATGTATATTCACCATATGCACCTTGACATTAATTACGTTAACCTTGACATCAAATGACATCAACCTTGAAATCAATGATAACATTTCTTAGCAAACTCCCCATTTGTCATTTATGGTAAAACATTTTTCAATCTAATCACTCTCATCTCCCTTCTTGAACTTTATCCCCCTTTGACATTAATTAATAAGGTCTTACACAACTATCATCTAAAATCACAACTTATTTGAAATAAAATTTCAACATAAATAATATGAAGCATTAAGGAAACATGATCCCCCTTACTCCATGCATACCTCCTTCAAATCAACTCATATTATAAGACCACTTCTCAACACATATCAAGCTCAGTCAACAACTTGAATAACCCCCCCTCAAACCAAGAATATATCATGATTTTGCTAATTCAAGAGTGTCTCCATGAATCCTAATGGAGTCACCCCTTTCCATAGAGCACTAAAACAACACAATTTCAAGAGATTCCCAAATCTGCATGCTCTCACAAGATTTAATATCTTTCAATATCCTTTTAGGCTTATTTGGCACTATAGGTTTGACCTCTTCATCAACCATTTGATCATCAATATGGGCTGATAACAAACATTCCTAACTTTATTTCTCATTTGAAGTATGCTCTATCATATCAAACATTCCATTTGAGATTTTAGACTTATCATGACTAACATTTACTATCTTTGGTTTTCACACATTCATTTGCCTTCGCTTTTGTACTCTAGGGGTTTCAAACCTCTTATTTTGACTTGATGACATTATAAATCTATTAGGATAGAATATTTGAATGTGTCACAAATTATTAAAAATGTATAAAAAAACATCATACATACCTCTTGACTGATGTGAATTATGGATCCTTCTATAGTCACATTAGTACTCGTTCTTGTAGGGTCTTCTACACTCTCTTGCTTTATGACCAAACTAACTGCATACAAAATAGTAACCATTGAATGAACTAGAATACCTCATAGCATTAGGTTACTTGATATGTATTTTCATGTTGACCTTCTTGTCTTCAATATCCTTCTCTTTGACTTGAGTTGTCTCCTTTTGGTCTTATTTGAAACCAAGACCTATTTTATCACTTGAAGACTTTTGACTACTCAAGATGTCATCTAGAGCCTCAATGTTCATTTCAAACTTCACAAAGGTCTTCACATTATTATATGCTTGATCTAACTTAGATTTAAAGGATTATATTTCAAATTCATACCTGGTGCATTCTTCATCTTTAGCCTTTAGGATTGAATTGACTATATCCATATGTGCCAATCTAATTGATAATCTCATGATACTCCTTGTATGTGTTATTCAATCTTTCCTCAAACAATCTAACCTAATCTTCATAGTCCTTAACTAATTATCTTAGTTTATGATTCTTTCTTCTTTGTAATTTCAAATCCTCTAAGTCACTTACCAATGCTTCCTCAAGGTTCACTTTAGCTTCTTCTTCATCTAATTCTACATCAAATATAAGGACATTCCTATTTGAACAACCCTCATTGTCTAATTCTATGACCATGAATAAGGTTTCATTATTGTCATGTTCAAGTTAATTACTACCATCATCACTATCAGATTTACTTGTGTAACTTTTCTTATTTTTTAATGACTCTTTCCTACCTTAATTATTCCTAAAATCTCTCTTGTTCTTGTTAGGCTTGTAGACCTTCCTATCATATCCATGATGTTCATCATGATCAATCTTATCTTTTTTATGAAACTTGGATTAAAAGTTACCAATCTTACCATAGTTGAAACATTTGAAAGGCAACTTACCCTTGTACTTACTAGATCCAAATCTCAACTCCCTAACAAATATGGCTATTAGTTCATCATCATCAACATATAAACATTCCTCATTTTTGAAATTTTTGGATTTTGAATTCTTATCAGCTTTGAAATATTATTCCTTAATGGTAGGTCTTCCTTCATTTTTTATCATATCATAGGCATTCAAAATTCCATGAATCCCATCCATCTCAAGCTTGTCAAAATCTTGCATCTCTTTTACTATAGACACCTTAGAATCAAACTTAGGAGTTAGTGATATTAATACATTTTGAACAACTATATATTATTTCACTTATTCTCATAATCCTCTAATGTAATTGACAACTTCATTATCCTTCAATAGGTATGATGAAATTGTTTCATCTTCATTCATCCTCAAACTTTCAAATTGTCTCTAATAGGTCTACAACTTGGCCATCTTTATCTTGGTGTATAATTCATAGATAGTCTTCAATGTGTCTCATATCTATTTGGCTGATACATAGTGTATCACCTTCACAAGATATACCTTTGATAGGCCATAAATAATGGCATTCATTACCTTGGAGCTGTTTTCACTAGCCTTCTTACCTACTACATCAGTTGGTGGAATAGGAGGAGCACTATACCCATCCACAATTGACTGCCAACTATCATGACCTTGAGACATAAAATATATCTTCATATTAATATTATAAAATTCATAATTATATCCTTTTAATAATGGAGCCTTACTAGTAGTTAAACCACCTTGAGCTTGTTGACTAGCCATCCTTACTTTTAGGATCTCCTTTAGGATTTTAGACTTGATTCAATGAACCAGGATATGATACCAAATGTTTGAAGAAAAATAAATGATATTTGGGGTGGATTATTCTTTAAAACATACTTATCAATTTTACTTAATCAATCATGAATCATACAAACAAGTATATAGATCTAGCAAGCATAAACACCAATCTATAAGAGAATGAAACATAAGAAAACATCACATATGTGGGAAACCATAAAGGGTAAAAAGACCCATTAATATCTAAAAATGTACTAAAATACTATAATACAAACATCAAATTTATTGAATCACCCACTTCACATGGGGCACCAACCCTAATTAGCTAAGCACCAACTCAAGTGGGCTTTAACAAGCACTGACTTACAAGGAGGCACCAACCCCCTAAATGACTCAGCACTAACTCAACCACTTGATTTATTTTATATAATTTATGACACCCTATTTCTTAACCAATTTATTATGACCACTCATTAATCTCTTCACACTCTTAGCCCTTTCAAACTGCCTTATAGGCTTTCTCACTCAATTCGGTCTCTTCAAGATAGATTAGGTCATTTGACCTTGATATTCATATGTAAGACCTCTATAAATATTAATAAAATATATTATAAACTCTTATGATGGTATAAATTACCTAATTTTTTTCTACAATATGTTATTTTATTCTCTTATACATTACTTACTATTATAGGCCTAAAATTGTCTTGTATATATACAAGCCTCTTGTTCATATTGCCACTTAGTCAGATAAACACCTTTAACCCCTTAATTAAACCATGGAATAGATATTATTACATCTCATAAACATGAATAAAATTTTATTTTATTCCCTTTATTTATGCTCTCATTTAGGCCTCATTTAATCTTTAGGTCTCATGGAGACCTAATCCCACTAGGTCTATTTTAGGACATGTTACTCTTTGACTTCTTTGGAACACATTAAAACACCTCACATAGAAGGAAAATATAACATGACACACAAATATACCCATAAAATATCATATTAGGTGCATGATAATTTTTATATATAATCACCATTTGAATCATGCTATTAGCACTTTTCACAATTAGGCATGTGCTTACCCAGATAGTCTATCTTCAACAACTAAAGCATAAACATAATTGTTTTAAAAAAAAACCACATATACATAATATAAATTAACTTATATTCATAACCATGAAATTTATACTTCACAACTTAGGGCAAAAGGACTCAAACCCTTCTCCTGAAATAGCTCACTCAAAACTGCCAACTAACCTCAAAATATAGTCATGAAAACTTGAAATTATGTCACATAAAATAACACACTAAATGAATTAAAATTAATGAATATGATCCTAAAAAATAATTAAAATAACCCAAAATAAATATATTATAATCTCTAATGTCAATTATTTGTCTTGCAGACCAATTTGTTGACCTTCTCTCTTACAGACCTCACTCTGCCAGATAAGCCATTTTGGCTTCAAAATTTTCACTACTTTCACTAATTAAAAAACATTATATAAAGAATTTATTGGACATAAAAGTACAAAATAAAAACATCATGTAAATTATATTATTAAACTTGGATCATAAATCATTAAACTCATCATTGTAACTTGATTACCCAAAACTGTTAGTTTGCCTTAAAACACAATCATGGTGAAAATGACCTTCAATACCTATATGCATATTTTTAGAGACTTAAAATTAATTTATATGATATTATGAGATAATTATACAATTATAAAATAAAAAAATATCATGGTCAAATGAAAATAATGGTATTGTAGACCAATCTCATAACCTTACACCTTCACTATCTCATTTGTACTAGACAAGTTGACTTATGAGCAACATTTTCATCAATATTAAATGACCTGTAAAAATTATATCCAAAATAAAACTATATTAAAAGTTTTTTAAAACATATGAATTAAATTTTATTCATTCCTATTCCATGATAACACATCCCTAATCACCTTCTCACTGCTACCTAAATTTCTCACTGTTTCCACCATTAGACTTGTTATCAATTGGTCAAATTGGATGATTAGTTTAGCATACCTAAAGGATATAAATTACCCAAAAACTACCATGTAAAATAAATACAAGTCTTAATATTTTTCCTCATCCATTTAACAACTTTGACTTGGTTAATGCTAACTGTTATTTTAGATCTCTAAGAAATAAGGCCTTTCTCATAGGGTCCACTTACTCACTTGACAAACTAATCACACCTAGAGGTGACTCAAAGATTTGAATACAACCTTCAATCACTTATTTATCCATACCAATCCATTTTTAAAACTTTAGAACAATTTGTTTTGTATTAGGTCATTATTATGGTTCTTTGAGGGTTTAAACCATCTTCTAGTCTTAACGATCATTCCTAAAGCATAGTCCCTAAATCCAAAAAATAATGCCTATAATTTTAATATATGAACCTTACCCATATAAAATTAATATATTAGGTTCTAATACATAGGTTACACATGCTAATGAACACTTGATATTCTTTCTTGGGTTGAGAACCCTTCATTCTATTGACACAAGAGACCTTAAAACCATTATTCCTACCTTATCTTGAAAACCATGACCTAAAATTTTGTGAACATGCTTGAAAAATAATATCACCTCTTTCCATGCTCACGTAATCTCACTCTCCTTGGAAACTGATCATAATACCTCATTAAGCCATACTCTCTTTTTTGCTTGCTGGACCTTAATCTGCAAAACATAATAGTCCTTGAAATTTACCTTATAACAACTATTAAAGATTTCAATAATACATATACATGTCATAAAACCTATTAAAATGATTAATTATTATACTACATCCTTCATATTCCTTGATAACACCTCATGGCACCTCATTAGGTCAGGCATGGTCTAGAACTAGTCTAGTTGTAAACTTGGACTTAAGGTCTTACCCATGTAGGCTCAAATTAAAACTCTCATGAGTGATTCAATGCCTCATATTCATGATTAAGAAATCTTATATATCATTTTATTATTTTGTGCATCCATATCACTAGGACACCATGCTCAAACATTCTCATTAGGACTTTACAAGCTATGATTAATGCCATGACTAGAATTCTCAAGCACTTGAAGCTTGATAACTGATCTTGAAACACTCTTTAATGATTTTAAACCTTATTCATGTGCATTACATGCTCCTCAAACAATTTAATATCTATGTACATACCTCTTCATAATCACCATGAACATGCTCATGATATGACTATACTTGTTATGACTAGGCTTCTCAAGACAATTTGTACTTAAGATCTAGTACTAAAACATGATTTAAATTGACCTAAATCTTGACATCAATCTTAGAAGAATCATTAGTTTTCCTTAAAATTATATCTCAATAGAGATACATTAGGTTGCCTTTAAATTATCTCTTCCTTCAAATTCTATCTTGTCACATGGAATCCTTATCACATTAGGCACAAAAGTTCATACCTCACAGACCACTCACCATATATCTTCACCAGATGCACCTTGACATCAATAACATCAACCTTAACATCAATGACAACACTTCTCAACATTATTTTCCCTATACCACTACTTATAACTAATACAAAAACCTCTTATATGTTTCCCTAGTCCTTGACACCTCACTTACATGGTCCACACCACCTCAAATAGCCCTTGCCTATGCTTAAACCAATATTTACCATTTACCAAACATAGTTTAATGGGATAACCCTATTATAGTAATTGAGAACATTATGAGACTAATTCAACCTAGGCAACATAATTTAGGACCTACCTTCTCTATTTTCTACAACTAGGTTGAATGGGACAACTACATCGACTAAATTTACATAACATTTTAGGGTTAGATCTGACTATATAAATACATTCTTTATCCTCATTTCCAATAGAGATAATCATTATTTTGTGCTTATTTAAGATCTAATATTCTACCATTCTAATTATGGATACATTTCTTAGGGTTTACACTTAAATAAGAATATTATCTTGTGGAAATGTCTTGGATGCATAGGAAAAATATTTTAGCCTAGAGCTGACCTATATTTGTGATCCTTATGAGCCATAACCTATTGCAAAGAACTATTGGCAAAGGGAGATATTAAACCTCGATAGGTTCATCTTCAAGGTAAATTATTCCTAATTCTTGTAACTCTATTTTCATAGATAAAATTGCATTATTAATGGATTGTAAATGTATTTATCTCTTTGTGTTTAGGATTACCTCTACATTTAATTGAGTAGATTTGGTGAGCACCAGATTAGATTTACTTTGTTAGAAACCATAACACCTAGTTAGGGTTATTGTATGGTATTGCTTAATTAGAGGCTTTGAAACCCTCTATAGTTATATTGTGTGGTAAGAGACCCATTAGTTAGGTCTAGTGGATTAATATCTATCATGACCCCAATTGTCTAAATATGAATAAACGAAAGAGTTAATTCGATTATCTTCTCTAAGATAGGATTTATTTATAGATCATCTTCACTTTCTATTATATATATTCTAGTGAATCTAACATGAACTAACCCTTGAATATTTTATTTCACACTTTCATTTATTATTTATTTAATTTTTATATTACTAGATTGACTCTATTGACATAGTCTACCATTCTATGCATAGGTTTAACACATGGTTAATCCGATCAAATTTATTTGTCTTTGTGCAGGTAATATTTAACTATAGGTAATTAGATCAATCATATCAACTTAGTAAACTTATTCACATATTGGTTTTTAGACTCATTTAACCTAGTTGACTCTATTAGAAAGTTAAAAATCTTCATCTAGATAACATAATACAAAAATAATAAATTCAACATTATTAAATAATCAGGTTCATTCTCACCAACTTAGTCATTTCTTTCCTTCACTTCAGTCTTGTTTTTCATATTTTTAAATCTATAAAATTATAACTCTACATTAAACTAAATCAATTTGGTTGACTTAATTATGTAGTTAATTATTTCCCAAGAGACTATGTTGAATTATTCAACTATATTTCTTTTGCCTAATCTTCAATAGATAGTTTTGATCAAGCCAATTTTTTTGGGTACTATTTGCACATTTGGTGGACCTAATCGACCCTTTACTCTTGAAGTAAAGGAATTAACTCACATTGATAGTAATTAATTCAATTTTATTTTTAAAGCTTGATTGATTAGATTATTACACATATACTAAATAGGAAATTTCAATTTATGATTTAGTCACACTGCTTTTCTTTTATTCACACACTTTTAAACCATAATATATCAAAAATCATTAAAAAAATTTACCCAAAGTCTACCTACTTGGATTTCATCACCAAAGTTGAAGCCAAATCAGTTTTTTGGTTGAATATAAATATCTATCTGATGGTATATATTGGAAAATCACCTAACACCCTTTTTACTATGAGATTGTGAAGTGAGGGGGTAGGCCCCAATACCAAGCCAGTACCATCACCAATACAGATCCCTTTTAGCCTTAACAACTAGAAACCATCTTTATCTTACCTCTTTATATTTCCTCTCTAAATCCATATTACCTATCACATTTATTTTTAAGGATATAATTTAAAACATCTAGAAATAACCACATAGATTAGCATTTCTATTTTTAGCATTGTTACTTGCTCTTTGAAAATTATATCCTATTTTGTAAAACTTGTATTAAGTAGTGTTGATACCAGGTTTGTTCTATGATCCATAACTAGATCAATTAGGTTGACCTAATTGCTTGTGTGTTTATTTCAATTTCTCTACTAATTAACACTAGATCATCTAGATTCATAACTATAAAAATCTATCTTTACCTTTAGAACATAGTCGACCCACTCAACTATGCCTCTTACAATTCTTCCTTTTGTATAACATAGTCATTCTATTGACCCTATCTCTCATAAAATGGTTAGTCTTGGTCAAATTTCACTCCCAAGTTTACATCTTTCAAATTTGGACAAGTACAGTATTCAAAAAAAAATCTTCAAAGGAGTATTTGTCATTGAGTTACAACAAAAATACCAAGTGTTATTTCATTTAGAGACTTCATTTTGATCTTTTGGCTGGGTGTTATTTCCTTTAGAGGTTTTGTTTCAAGTTTTTAATTCAAAGTATCAGGAATTATTTAAGACATTTTTTTTGAAACAATTTTTTTGAAAAGGCACTTAGGGAAAATGGTACTTCTCATCTTTTCCTAAAGGGACATTTCAAAAATTCTAAAGGACTTTTTCAAGGGTTTCTAAAGGACAAAACAAAAAAAAGTTGAAGGGCACTTCTATAAAAGGGTACAATTAAATTTTTCTAAAATATTTGTTTCTCAAGGAAATTATCTAAGGAAAAAGTCTATGGAAACAAGTTTAGGGAAATAGACTGTGAAAACAAGTTTCATTTTCAAGGAAATGATCCACTTCAATTTTTTTGAAGGGCATCTTCTAGATTTTTGAAGGGGCATCTTCAACAAAAAGTCTGAAGGAATTTTCAAGTAAGGTGCCTATGCAATTTTCCAAAAAGTGTTTTTCCTTCAAAGGTACTGTTTCTAAAGCAAAGGAAACTAAGTCATAATCCCTTCAGACTTTTGTCTGAAGGAATTAATCAATACAAAAAAACCCAAAAGGGCAATTTTCCTTTCAAAGGATTCATTTACAAGAATTTTGAGGGTCCATTTCAAAAAGTCTAGGGGCATCTTCAGTAATCCTAAAGGGTATCTTTCTTTGACAAAATGGTTCAATGCAGAGGTTCTGAAGGGAACTTTTTAGGTAAAGTTTTTTCCTAAAAGTATATTAATGGAAATTTCCAAAGGGTTATTTTCAAAAAAATAGTCCATCTCCAAGAAAGCCAATGGTTCTTTTCAATTTCCCTAAAGGGTATTTTTTCCTTTTGGGAAGGGTGTTTTCAAGAAAGTAAAAGGGCACTTTCCATGATTTAGAGGGCACTTTCCATATTTAAAGAGCACTTGTAAATTTTTTGAAATAAACATAAGTCTGAGAAAAATGTTTTGAAATAATAAGGAAGGTGATGGCCCCATAAACGTCAATTTTAAACTTAAAAAACTAGCCATTGGAGTCAAAAAAGGCTTGGCAATAACCTAAGGGAAAAAATGGAGGTAATAAATGGTAGAATCCTAAGCATCTAGTACACAGACAAATCAAGCAAAAAGTGGACAAGTCAATCGTTCGAGTTATTGCTGGCAGCTGACCAAATCAAAGAGCTTCCATGAAATTGACAAACATAGGTGTCTAAAGGATGACTTTTAGTTAGGAAAAACATTCTCTAACTATTGACATGAGTTCCATTTCCATCGAGTAGTGTTATGTGTCAACTCTCTTATTTTTAGTTTCAAATGTTCATTAATGGTCTTTAATGGAGGCAGTTTCCTATGCCAATTCTAAAGGTTTTATGCCACTTTTCACCATTCTCATGACTTGTTTTGGACAAGTAGACCTCCTGACATGGCATGACTCACATCACTCATCTTTCATATATAATTTTAACTAATATTCTCAAGGTGACACATGTCTGAGTGACCTTTAGAATTATTTTGTTTGATTCCTCTCTCAAAAGCTATATATATGCATTCTTTCATCTCTTTTGGTAGCCTCTGCTAGTTATTGGGAAAACTATGGTCAGATTTTTACTTGAAGAACTCTGAAGAAATATAAAAGTGTTGTTGCCACTTATATGCTATAATATTTAGTAATGACTTGAATCTTGTTGGTCTAGTCTAGTGAAATATTATCTTTTATAGCTTGTACTCTTGATGGTCTACCAATTTGTAAAAAGGAGATTATTATAGGTCTTTGCTAGTATTCTTTTCTTAAGTGTATAGATATCTTAGAAGTGGTTCATGATTATATCCCTCTTTATAATCATTCATTCACTTCTTAAGAATCATATGCCTTCTTGAATCTAGCATATGAAACATTGATATAGTAATGAATCTTGAGTTGTGAGTCTTGTGTGAGAAACACCTTGTTTGTTTTTAAGTAGTGGTTTTAGTCAATTGGGAGTAAATTATACATTGGTGCATTGATTATTGGTTTCTTAGTTGTTTTCCTTAACCCTCTCCATACACAATTGATAGGATAGAGAGAGATTTAAAGGTGCATTAAGGGGAGCTAGCCCCTTATCTAGAGATTCATCTCAATGAAATTATCACCCATAGAGAGATGACTCTATTGTGCCACTTGGATGAAGAGAGCTAAGCATCTCCTCAAGGGTGAAAATCTAAGTGTCAATAGTTCTAACACTCCCAATGGGATAACTTGTCCTAATTATTTCCATGTCAAGGTGAATGTTATCCTTGACAAGTCTAAGGTTGTAGAAGTGTTCTTAATCCAACATTTGGATACTCTAAAAGGTGATAATTTCTAGTTTTAGATCAATTTATTCACATTAAACTTCATGGTCTTCACTAGATCATCTTCTAGTAGAGCCTTCAGTCAAGTCCCTCTCCCTGAAACTCCTCTTGAAAAACAACATCATGAACCATTTTTAGAATTTAGAGATCTAGAATAGGAAGGTTTTAAAGATGAAGAAGAAGAAGTTGAGGGATTAGAAGATTACTGGGATCAAGAAGAGGAAGAAGAGATGGTTAGAAGACATCCTTTCCCAGCCTTCAACACCCAAAATCCAATTAACCTTCATGCATATGATTATATTCATCCCAATGCTACAAAAATTCTCCCTAATTTCAATGGAGAAGGTCTTATTATCCCATCTGAACACATTAGGGACATTTCAAACTTTTTCAACTTCCACAATATCACCCAAGCTAACATAGCTATTATATTACTTGCCATGTCTCTAAAGGGTAAGGCATTTGATTGGTATAGATATTTGTAAGGTGGTTATATTACTAATTGGGATGACTTTGGAGAGTTGTTGGTGAATAGGTTTGAGAATAAGAATGACCATACCTCACCAATTCACAAGCTAAATGTGATAAAGAGAGGTCTTAATGAGTCCATTAGATATTTAAATGAAAGCTTTCAAAGGACATGGCATAGGTTTCCACATATTATGAGGCCTCCTATAAGCTTTGTATTCCCCACCTATCTTAAGGCTATTAGCACTGATGTGGCAGTAATGTTGCAATCAATGGTGGGATTTAATTTACTTAAGGCATATGAGATAGCCATTGAAGTTGAGAATAGTTTGATACAAGCAAAAAAATTACCTCTAAGAGTCTCCATGCCTTTTTTTCTCATAATTCAATTGAAGCCCCAAGCATAGCACAAATTCCCAATACCAATGCAAAACCTAAAACCACTCCCAAGAAGGTGGATGATGTTATATATAAGTATGAGATGATTCAATATTTTCAAGCCTAGCTCAAGCAAGCACAAATGTATGAAAGTGATCCAGCCAATCCTAAATACTATCCTCAACAAGGATATAGACCTTCACCCTAATACACTAACCAAGGAAGAGGACAAGGTTAAAAAGGTTTCAATAGGCAGCCTAATGCCCATAATCATAATCCCACTCCATCCACAAAGGCTATTGTTCTAATCCACACCAATCTAGTTCAAAGAGAGGAACATTTGGATCATTTGGGGGCAATCTCAAGGTTAGTTTATGCATAATGGTGGAGAAGGTAATAAATATTTGGTATCTCAAGAAGGATCTAATCCTTATGTTACATCAAAATAAGAAAATCTCATTCAAAGGGATGTTCAAGGAGAAGGTAGCAGCCAAAGTACTAGTTTTATGAACTTCCAAGTAAAAGATAATTATGTGCTAAATCAAAATACATCGATTTAATCCAACACAAGGGCTAAAAAGAGAGATTTAGGAGATACTATAGAAGCACAAGTGACTCAAAGTAGTTCCTCTCCAAGGTCACAAAGTGTAAGTATGAATATAATAGATCCTACTAGTCACACTACTCCTCAAAGTTAGATTGTGAGAAAGGCTACCAAACCTCCAATATAACAAGTTCAAGCTCCCTCATTGCCTTCAAGAATGCAAGACAAGGTGAATACTTCCTCTCTAAACATTATTTATTATTTGAATAATACAAGCATTTCTCTTTGGGAAGTATTACATATGTCTAGCTAAAAAGAACTTCTACAAGAAGAAATTTCAAACATTCATGTAGCCCCTCAAGTTATATGACACAATGGTGCATCCCTTACCAAAACACCTAATTTTGTCCTAAGACCATCCACCAAATCTAAAAATCTTCCACCTTTCTACCTCACACTCATTTTGGGAGACAAATTGGTTCATAATTGCATTGTGGATAGTGGAACTAGTACCATAGTTATGCCTAAGGTGGTTGATGACAAGTTGGGACTAAAGTATGAGCCTCATAGAAACGGTGTGTTTTAGCTTGATGGAACTCCAACCAAGATGGTTGGGTTGGTTTAATTTTTGAAAATTTTCTTGCATGATTTTCCAAGTTTCCCCATCCTACAAAACATTGTGGTGGTTGATCTTCTAGTTCATTTTGTCATTTTCTTGTCAAGAGACTTCATGGCTAAGATTGGAGGGTACATTGTAGCTTATTGGTCTTTTATAGCTTTTAGAATACGATATGGAGCTAAAGTAACTATAAGAACATAACCCTTGGTAAGGTTCCACATTGAACCATATGTGGAGACAAATTCAAATCAAAATTTTACAATTAGTGAGCAAGAAGAAGGTGCCATTGGTGGTGAAACATCCTTTCCCCTTGAAGGTATTTCTAACCTCTTTCTTAATGAGTATGGTACTAAAACTTATGAGAGTGACACATTTGAATTCATAAAAGAAACTAAATTAGGGGTATATTATATGCATGAGAAGAAAATTATTATACCATCACTCACTAATGAGGATCATGAACTTGAAGGGATATGGGAAATGTTTCTTGATGGCTCTAAAAGCAAGGTAGGGGTAGGAGTTGGTGTCATGTTGGTTTCTCCCTCAAATAACCAATATTACTCTTCATATAGATTCCATTTTAGTTTTACTTGCAATGTGGTATAATATGAAGTCTTGGTTTATGGCCTCTAATGGGAAAAGAGAAAGGGAATCAAGAATTTGACGGTATATGGAGATAGTGAATTAATTATACATCAAGTGAGAAACTAAGCTATAGCCAAGAACCCTTTGATTAAGTCCTATAAGCATAGGGTATGGGATATAATTGAGTAATTTGATGCTTTCAATATCCAACCTATACAAAGATAATCAAATAAACATGCTGATAGGTTGGTTGTGATAGGAACACAATTTGATATGGTTGTTGATGTAAGTAAAGAGAAGGACCAACCTCACATCAAGGTCATCATGATACCTTATATTCCAAATAATTAAGTGTCTTGGAAAGTGTTTGAGAGTGATAAATACATTTTACACTTCATAATAAATGAAACATAATTTTCTTCAAAGAGCCAAAAGAAACTTCATAATCAATATGAAGAATAAGTTATTCAGTTGAAGAAAAACAAGATACCAAAGGGGTTGGTTACTTTGGAGAGTGTGTTCAATAAAGATGATCAAATAAGTAAGGAAAGGGTAAGCATGTCTACAAAGGAAGAGAACTATGGAAAAATCTTGATATTTAAGGATAAAATTCTAAAAATTGGTAAGATATGTTCTCTTTCTGAAAGGTGAGCCTTCATTGAATTGTGTAAATAATTTCATTATATATTTGATTGGAAATATAAGGATTTAAAGGGTTTTATCCAAGTCTAGATCATCACACCATTGAGTTATAACCTGGAGCTAAACTAGTTAGGAAAAAGCAAAGGCTTATCAATCCCAAGATAGAGGAACTAATGAAAAAATAGCTCACTAAATTGATTGAGTCTAAGATTATTTTTCCTATCAAACACTCAACTTGGGTAGCTAACCTTGTACCTATTTGAAAGAAGAGTGGAGAGATCAAAATTTGTGTGGAATATAGGGATCTAAATATAGTTTCACTCAAACACCATTATCTACTACATTCTATGGAGCAAATTTTACAAGTGGTTTCAGATTCTCAACGCTTTTCACTACTTGATGGCTAATTAGGTTAAAACCAAATATTAGTGAATGAGGAGGATCAGTTCAAGACAACATTCACCATAAAATGGGGAACATTTTCATATAGAAAGATGCCTTTTAGTTTGTCAAATGTTATTTTTACCTTCCAAAGAGCAATGGACATGGCCTTTAAAGGTTTGATCAATGAGTTTTTACTTGTATACCTTGATGATATAACTATTTTTTTTAAGGATGATAATGACCACATGAAACATCTAAGGAAATTCTTTGAGAAGTGTAGAGAGTTTGGAGTTTCTCTTAATCAAAAAAAATGTATCTTTGTTGTTCATGAAGGCAAGTTATTGGGTCACATTATGTCAAAATAAGGCTTGTCTATTGATCCTGAAAGGATTGAATCCATTCTAGGCTTGTCTTTGACTCTACATAAGAAAGGTTTTTAAAGTTTCTTAGGAAATATCAACTTTATAATAAAGTTTATTCTAGGATTTGATACTTTGGTGAAGCCTATCACAACCATGCTCAAGAATAACCAAGCTTTTCCTTGGACAAAGGAAGTTAAGAATAGTTTTGAGGCAATCAAAGAAGCAATTACCCAATCTCCTAATTTCTTAAACCCAAAATTTGATAGGGATTTTAGACTCTATACTTTTTTTTGACCTTGACACAATCTTAGCTATGCTTATGTAAAATAATGATGAGGAAATTGAACAAACCATTACATTCTTTAGTCAAGGATTGGAAGATTATGAGGTTAAGTACACATTTGTTGAAAAGAAAGCTCTAGTTGTGATAAGAGGTTTGAAAAAGTTTAGGCACATGGTTTCAAATAACAAGATACATGCCATGGTATCTCATCCTAGAACCAAAGAGTTCCTCCTAAGCAAAGACCTTAATGAGAAGAGAACTATGTGGATCATAAAGGTAATGGATTATGATGTTTATATCAAGGTAACTTGGTAAGAGGAAAGGGGTTGTATGAACATCTAGCTTCAGATATTCAAGGGACAAGGGAAGAAATCTTGATCAATCAAGCTCATCCCCAACCAGCTGGTCACATACCAATTCAAAGTTAGACATAAGACATCATTAGTTTCCTCCAAAATGGTGATTATATTAATGGTTTGAATAAGTCACAAAGAAGTTATTTTAGATTGCAAACCATCCCTTATTTTCTTATAGATGGTATTCTCTTTTGGAAGGATGTGAATGGTGTACTACTAATGTGTGTTGATAGTGATCATTTTGGCATCTTGCTAGAAAATTTTCACAATGGTGTAGATGGAGGTCATTTCTCCCCAAAAATAATAGATAAAAAGATAATGAGGGATAGATATTATTGGCTTAGCCTTTTAAAGGATTGCTAATCTTGGGCTAGGAGGTGTCCTCAATGTGCCTTATTTGTAGGAAAATAGAAACTTGTATCCCTTCCATTGAATCCTATCCAAGTAGACCGGCCTTTCATATAATGGGACCTTGATTTCATTGGTGTGATCAACCCTCCATCAAATGTTAGACACAAATGGATATTGACTGCTACTGACTACTTCACAAGGTGGGTAGAGGCTGTTGCACTAAAGGAGACAAATGAAAATGCAATCTTTGATTTTAATGAGAGTATCACAATAAGATTTGGGGTTCCCTATACTATCATTTCTAATAATGTATTTACTTTTATGGGTGATAAAAATTTTGAGTGAGAAAATAGGAATGGATTTTACTTGAATACCTCATCCAAATATTACCATCAAGGTAATAGATTGGTTGAGTCTACTAACAAGAATCTCATCAAGATCATCAAGAGGACATTAGAGAACAATCAAAGAGCATGGCACACCAAGTTGAAGAAAACCTTATGGGCTGATAGGATTACTCCTAATAGATCAATTGGTACCTCTCCCTTTGTGATTGTTTATGGGACAGAAGCTAAGTTGTCCATCTCTTAAAAGCTCCCTACTTTAGGACTTGCACATCAGTTGGAACTGCTTGAAAATAATCTAATGGAAGTCAAATTGATAGAACTAATGCAACTATAAGAAGCAAGGGATAATGCACATAAGACCATGGAACACCACCAAGTACTCATGAAGAAGTCCTTTGAAAAAGAGAAAGTATAAGAGTGTTTAAGGAAGGTGACCTAGTTCTAAAATGGGATGAGGATAGAGTACAATCAGGTAAACGTACAAAGTTTGACACTTTGTGGAGTGGCCCTTACATCATTAGAAAGTGTAAGAAAAGCAACTTCTTTCAGATAACCAAGATGAATGGATAAGAATTGCCTATCCCTATGAATGGGATACATCTAAAGTTTTATTATTAGTCCTTAAAAGTCTATTTTGTAAATAGTAGCATAGGTGTGAGTGTTTAGTCTAGTTTTATTTTGGTTATTGTGTTCCCTAAGTGTTTTAGTTAAACACATGCATGTTTCCTTTGGTTTTATATTGTGTTCCTTAAGTGCTTTGTAGCACAGGTGTATTTCCTTCCTTTTATTTGGTGTGTGTCTTTGCCTTTGTGCGTGTGGATCAACCAACTTATGTCTGTTGAGTCAAAGGTCTGTTTAAGTCATTTTGGGTGCTTATATGCATGAATCCATACATAATGGAAGGATTTAGGCAACTAGTCTTAGGCATAATAGGTATGCCATACCTAGGAATCACCAAGAATGTTGGTCAAATTTCACTCCCAAGTTTGCATCTTTCAAATTTGGCCAAGTATAGTATTTAGAAATTTTCTTTAGAAAGAGTTTCTCATTGAGTTATAGAAAAAATACAAAGTGTTATTTCATTTAGGGACTTTGTTTTGATCTTTTGGTTGGGTGTTATTTAATTCAAAGGTTTTGTTTCGAGTTTTTTATTAAAAATGTTAGGAATTGTTTTAGACATTTTATCTGAAACAATTTTCCTAAAAGGGAACTTAGGGAAAATGGTACTTCTCAGCTTTTCCAAAAGGGACATTTCAAAAAATTTGAAGGACTTTTTCATGGGTTTCTGAAGGATAGAACAAGAAAATCTGAAGGGCACTTCTATAAAAGGGTACAGTTTAATTTTTTCAAAATATTTGTTTCTTAGGGAAATTATCTAAGGAAGAAGTCTGTGGAAACAAGTTT
Source organism: Torreya grandis (assembly GCA_037957365.1). Classification (NCBI taxonomy): domain Eukaryota; kingdom Viridiplantae; phylum Streptophyta; class Pinopsida; order Cupressales; family Taxaceae; genus Torreya; species Torreya grandis. The sequence goes on from JARHVA010006395.1 coordinate 544,037, forward strand.
AGGGAAATAGTCTATGGAAACAAGTTTCCTTTTTGGGGAAATGATCCACCTCAATTTTTATAAAGGGCATCTTCCATATTTTTGAAGGGGCATCTTCAACAAAAAGTCCAAAGGAATTTTCAGGTAAGGTGCCTATGCAATTTTCCTGGAAGTTTTTTTCCTTCAAAGGGACTATTTTTAAAGCAAAAGAAACTAAGTCATAATCCCTTCAGACTTTTTTTTAAGGAATTAATCAAGACAAAAAAACTTGAAAGGAAAATTTTCCTTTTGAAGGATTCATTTGCAATAATTCTGAAGGTTCATTTCAGAAAACTGAGGGGTATCCTTAACAATCTCAAAGGGTACCTTTCTTCACCAAAGTGGTTCAATGCAGAGGTTATGAAGGGAAATTTTTAGGTAAAGTGTTTTCCTGAAATTATACTAAATGGAAAGTTTTAAAGGGTTATTTTTTTAAAAAATAGTCCATCTCTAAGAAAGCTGACGGTACTTTTCAATTTCTTCAAAGGGTATTTTTTCCTTTTGGGAAGGGTGTTTTCAAGAAAGCTAAAGGGCACTTTCCATGATTCGGATGGCACTTTCCATAGTTAAATAGAACTTGGAAAAAGTCCAAAAGAAATGTAAGTTCAAGGAAAATGTTTTGAAAGAATAAGGAAGGTGATGGCCCCACAAATGTCAATTTCAAACTACAAAAACTAGCCTTTGGAGTCAAAAAAGGCTTGGTAGGAATCTAAGGGCATACATGGAGGTAAAAAATGGCATAATCCTAAGCATCTAGTGGGCAAACAAAGCAAGCAAAAAGTGGATAGGTTGATGATTCGAGTTATTGTTGGTAGTTGACCAAATTAAAGAGCTTCCATGAAATTGACAAACATAGGTGCCTAAAGGATGACTGGCAGTTAGGAAAAACATTGTCTAACTATCACAATGAGTTCCATTTCCATTGAGAAGTGTTATGTGTCAACTCTCCTATTTTTAGTTTAAAATGTTCATGGATGGTCTTTGATGGAGGTAGTTTCTTGTGTTGATTCTGAAGGTTTTATGCCACTTTTCACCATTCTCATGACTTGTTTTGGATAAGTAGACCTCCTGACATGGAATGAATCACTTCACACCTCTTTCACATACAATTTTAGCTAATATTATCAAGGTAACACATGTATGAGTGACCTTTGGACTTCCTTTATTTGATTCCTCTTTCAAAAGCTATATATATGCATTCTTTCAGCTATTTGGGTAGCCTCTCCTAGTTATTGGGAAAACTCTAGCCAGATTTATACGTGAATAACTCTTGAAGAAATATAAAAGTGTTTTTTCCACTCATATGTTTTAATATTGAGTAATGACTTGAATCTTGTTGATCTAGTCTAGTGAAATATTGTCTTTTTTATCTTGTACTCTTGATGGTCTACCAATTTACAAAAAGGAGATTGTTACAGGTCTTTTCTAGTATTATTTTCTAAAGTGTATAGATATCTTAGAAGTGGTTCATGATTGTATCCCTCTTTGGAATTATTCATTCCCTTCCTAAGAATCATATACCTTCTTGAATTTAACATATGAAACATTGATGTAGCAATGAATCTTGAGTTGTGAGTCTTGTGTTAGAAACACCTTATTTGTCTTTAAGTAGTGGTTTCAATCAATTAGGACATTATACATTAGTGCATCACCACTTGGTTTATTAATTATTTTCCTTAACCATTTTCATACATAATTTATAAGATATAGAGAGAGATTTAAAGGTGTATTAAGCAGATCTAGCCCCTTATCTAGAGATTCATCTCAATGAAATTGTCATCCATAACAAGAGAGATGACTCCATTATGCCACTTGGATGAGGAGAGCTAAGAATCTCCTCAATGGTGTGATTCCAAATATCAAAAATTAGTTTATCTTTGTAAAATACATAGTCATCTTATTTGACTGTATCTCTCATAAGCTGGTTAGTTTATCTTTCTAAAATACATAATCATCTTATTTGACCCTACATTTTATAAGCTCCCTATACTATTTTCCTTTAACACATAGTTGACCTATCTTATTGTGTGTTTTACAAACTTTCTTAGTTAACCATCCACAAAACACATTCAAATTATTTAAATGTGTCTTTTGTAGCTTATCTTATTCATTTTATTATAGATCAGTGTCGACTAGTTCGACCCAATATCATAATAGTTTCTCCTCATTTATAACAAGTGTTTATCTTCCCTCCCTCATCATGAATTTTTTATTTTATGATAATATATAACTAAATAAAACCAATGTGATGAGTTTAACTAATCCCAATAGGTTTCCTAAAACACATTTGGTGACACCTAACATGGATCAAAGCAATGTCTATGTTACCACTCTCACTACCAACTATGGGACTCCTCCTTTTTCCATGCCACTTAACCCCTTGTTATCACTAGAAGATTAATGTGACATTAATTACATGGATGAAATGATCCTTTTCATAGATTAAAATCCTCAACATAGAGTTAATGATCCTATAGTCATCTATAACCTCATGATGGGACCTCATATAGGAGTACCCCATTCATCTTCACCTAGATTTTCCCAAGGATTTGGGGCAAGTCATTTTTTTTGTCTAAAAATTTCCCCTCTATCATGACTCTTTCTCTCACTATGACATCATCCTCTATGTATTCTTTTACCTCCATGCCAAGTATTTCCACAAATATGGTAGGTTCAAATTTTAGAGGGGTTCTTCAAAATACCCACATGTATACCCATGATACTAGTTCATCTCATGCTTCTAATGACTATTATGATACTAGTGCATCTCATGATACTAGTGCATCTTATGATACTAGTGCATCTCATGCTACTAATTCTTCTTATGTTACTAGTGCATCCCATCCTACTAATGCTTCTTATGCCACTAACACGTCTCATGATAGTAATGTATCTTATGATATTAGTGTTTATCATGCCACTAGTGTGGTGCATGTTATTACCTCATATCATAGTCATAGTGAATCTCAAGATCTTAATACCTCAAAAAACACTAATAAATCAAATGCTACTTTTACTATCAAAAATAGTGATCTAACTAATTACCTTTTAGTACAAACTCTTAACAAAATGTATACATTTCAAACTAATAATGCTAATCAAATGATACAAATGCAAAATCACCTATTACATCTCCAAAACCAAACCTATAATACATAATGGGGAGAGAAAAATCCTAATGACCCAAACCCCCCCTTAGGGATTCACATGGTATCCTCATACCACAACCCCCACTTATCAATAAAACTATCAAGCATTTATAAAATCAACCTCTTGTAACTCAAATTTCCTAAATTGACATGTGAATCTATAAATTTGAATCAAGAGAGGATGGTTAGTATGGTGTTAGTTCTAAAATGAAAACAAAATGAAAGAAACACACTAACTAGCATAACATCTCTAGGCCTAAACACTAGGGAGAGCTTAGTTAACAAACATGAATAAAACACACAACAAAAATGCAAAATAAAACCTCTTTGACCTTCCTTGGATGCTCAAAATACTTTTTGTAGTGGTTTGATCAGCTTGTGCTCATGAAGTCTTCATCAAAGGAGCCTTGGCTACCTCCATCTCTCCTTGACCCCTTATGGCTTTGGCTTGGCTTGGGATCAATTTGGCATGGTAACACTAATTACAATGAATTTTGGAATCATTTATGCATTATAACTTTGGATTATCAAGTCTTTGAAGATATTTGAGCCTTATAAATTTGCACCAAAATAGATTATAAATGATGTGGTAAGGCCTCCCATTTATAGATTTTTTAGAATGTCTAGAATCAACCTGAACCATCCATCCTAAGATGTAGATGTGTGGTTGAGGATTAATTCAATTTTTAGAATTAAGTTTATAATTATACTCATCATAACATTGGAACAAGGGTAAATTAAGAGGCATGGAGGGAATCATGGAAGATATTGATGAGGCAAAACGACATGAATCTTGATATTTGTGGCACTTATGGCTTAGGGATGTCTTCCCAAGAATAAGGTCACCTGATGATGCAAATATTAAATATTCATTTTCAAAAATAAGTATTCAACAAGTTTCCATGGAATTCTTGATTTGGATCTAATTTGGTTTAATTATATCTTAAGCATGATTAAGCACTTTGTGCACAAATTACTCAAATTGATTAGAATGCCTTGTTATTGGTCTAAATATTGACTGGATTAGAATTGGAAGGCAATGTCAAATGCATTGGATATTTTGTCCCATTTAGGATATTACCAACAAAAAATAACAAAGGCACGTGTCTTGTGCAAGATATTTGATAGGAAATATTAGTCCAGAGAACCTGGGTACAAAATTGGCATTTTGACATGAAATGATCTGATCAAAGTTAGCTAGCCCATAAATTGCATTAACCCATTTAATGATACCTTGGCCAAAATCAGCACCTAAATTTGTCATTTTCACAACATTTAGCATGTTTTAGTGGTTTTATGCCAAATTGTGCATTTTAGGTGGAAATTGGTCAAAAGATTGGTTGGAGGTTATCAATGGCTAGTTTTAGGTGTCTATAGTTTGCCCTTATTTGGGAAGGCATTGCAAGCTATAAGCATAGTAACATCTTTTTAAATAATGAGAGATGGCATCTATGCCTAAAATAAGATGATGGTTGAAGAAAAAATCTCCAAATGGTTTTGGAAATATTATGATGATTCCCCCTCGAGGGAGTGGCCATCACATTTTTTGATAGATGGCCCCTCAAAAAGAAACAAGAAGAAAGGTGGAATTAACCTGTGGTTGAGGTTAATCCAAATGAGAAAATGATTCTATGTATTGATGTAAAAAGATACTAATTTGCCCAAAGGTGATGATAATCAATATTAAAAGTCAAAATAATGATTTTCCCATAGGTGGTTATAATCATTAAGCAGACATGGATTGGATAAAACTAACAATGCCCTAGTTAAGGTTGATTATCAAGCATAACTCAAGGATATAACTTGGAATATAGATTAAAGAGGAGTGGGTGCAAAGTGATGAAATATATGGATAGAATAATAAGATTTATCATTATAAATGATTTAGTTTTACCTATCAATGAGGAGATTCTCATACTTATTAGCAATAATACAACTAGAATGGCCAATGGGTTAATTTGATCAAGGGTGGGATGGAAGGATTTGCCAAGGTGTCAAGGATAAAATTCTATGGCTCCATTGATTTTAGACCTTCTTGAAGTTGATTTTTGCTATAGCATGTGATGGTAGGATTCATGATAGAACGCCTTTAAGACTTGGCCAAAATATGTGTAAGGACTGACTCTCGATCCAATAAACACTTGAAAATAATGCACCAATGATAAAAACTATGATGACAATGTTAATGGATGAATATGGATAGATTCAAGAATAATGTGCTTGAGGAATCACCCAATGAATGGATATAAACCAAGTCAAGGCAACAGTGTTGAAAGCAAATAAATAGACAAGGGAATGAATAAAGAAACAAATAGAAAAACAAACAAACAACCTAAAATAAATAAACAAATACAAAGCCTAAAAACAAAAGCAAAATAAAGCATCCTAACAATGATAATGGCCTAGTAAGGTAGATCGAGGATAACTAACTACTCTTAGATAGGACAAATGTTTTTGAATTTTTGAAATGTTATGAATGTTTTTGGCATTTTGAGGTATCTTAACTCATTAGAGAATGACAAGATACTTGCTCGCAAAATGGCTAGAGCATTTGGCTTAGGTTTCTCATAAAATGGTGAGAGAATATGGAAAGGGGGACTAAAGTGACCTCAACATGAATTGATCATGACCCACATAGTCCTAAAATGACCTCAATTCATAGTAATTCCACCCACACAAAATGTGAAGAAAAACCAACTACGTCCTAACAAGTTCTCAAATCTAGCAAATGGCTAGTCAAATGCAAATAGTAATGGCAAGGTGATACAACAATGCATGATAAATAAGTGTTGTACCTAATTTTACCATAGGTGGTTATAACTAGGATATAATGACATAGGTCAATGATACTAATTTTCCCATAGGTGGTTATAATTAGTAGCAAGACTAGTGAAACATTGATTTGCCCATAGGTGGTTATAATCAAGCTCACGTAAACAAATGTGGATATAGGATGAAAGATATCTTGCTAAATCAACTGTCACACTACTTTCATAGACTATCATTGAAATATAGATTGGATTGATTATTTAAACTTGATTGAAATCCCCTTGTAAAAGGTGAGGGAAGAACCAAAGTAACCAAGATTAAAACAAGATTGGGTAGGATGAATAAAATAGGCTTTAGTCTAGATTTGAATGGAATGGTTAGAATGGTTGGTCTTGCTCTAGGATAATGATGGACTAGTAGGATGGATAAAATGGTATTAAGGATGCCCCCAATTGATGGGGTGAATGGCAGGATCTATGATAATGGCAAATAGTCATATATACCAATGGCAATGGTATGTGAAATGGTATGGTACATGTTTTTGGCTTGAGTGTGCTTTTTAATTTTATTGTTCCTACTGATGGGGAGATGCATGTACTAATCAATAAATGATACAAATAGAATACTTGATCATGTTAATTGCTATCCCACACCTTGTATGAATAGTTTCCCTATCAAATACTTGATGTAGATCTGGTTATCAAAAATGCTTTTGTGATCTTTATTGGTCATTAATTTTGATTCCTTCAAGTTTCAAGACAAAGTATCTTTGTAGCCTCTACAAAGGAAAGTGTGGATACGGATGGTAAATAATGACAAATAGTGGATGATAGGTTTTATTGTGAAATGAAATGGTAGATGATAATGAAATGTGAAATAGTGGGGAAATAAATGAAGATCAAGACGTTAAGTCACATGTAATGTTGTTGATGCTAGATTTGACATAATTTTGGTTATGTTGGGGCTAAAGACTTGTTATCTTGATAGGACCACTAAACTTTTCTATTGTTTGATCTTGAGAGTAACTACCATCTAATTAGGCTGTAGAAGGAAGCTATTTTGATTTTATCTTTGATTTTATCTTCATCAGGTAGTGAAAAGATTTTGTGCTTAGCTATTGGTGCCTTAAAGAGGTTTTCACCAATGAAGTTGTCTTGATATTCATATAGTGCCTCCAAGAAGGTTTCACTAAGAGATTGTTCACTAAGGAACATTGGCTTTTGACTTTGATTTTCTTATAACACTTTTGAAAAAGTTTCATTAGAAGATGCTAAGTTTTGAATTTGATTGTCCCTTAGTTCCTATAAAAACGTTTCACTAGGAGAGTCATATTCTACTACATGAATGTGGCCTTGGCCTCCTTGCTCTTCTTCAACTACTATGTCACCATGGATGTAGTTTAACAAAGTGTGATTCTATCAATCCTAATCAACACTTATGAGAGATGGAATGCCAACAATATGGCTATCTTGGTTGATGGTAATGGCCTGTAGAATGGTAATGGAATGGGGAGAGGCTGCACAATCCTCATAAAAGATACTAGGATAACTTATGTCAAAGCTGAAGTACTCATCCTCAAAGTTGTAAAAGTATTAAGAATGTACTCAAATTGATCTACAATGCATGCATAACTAATGTTGTAACAACCATGAACATATTCTTCTTCTGAATCTGAGTCTAACTCAAGGGACTCTAAATCCATTATTGAGACTAATGTTGATTCTAATTCTAATGCTAAATCCAATGTTATTTCAAAAATAGAACCTAACTCTAATTTTAATTCTTCATATGATGGGTACTCTGTTACAATGATTTCTTGTTGAATGCTTGGTATTGGATAAATAACAACTTGTAACAGCATGATGGGCTCCATAAAGACTAGTTTATCAAAGTGAGACTTCTCTAGGATGGGAAAAATGTCAAGAGATAACTCTTCAGAGACTGTCTTGTCAATAGGAGGATCTTGAAAAATAGTCACATAGTTGAGGTATTGATTTACCCAAAGGTAGTTATAATCATTAAGAAATGACTCAACAAAGACTGCCTCGTCAATGTGAGACTCCTCAAAAATTGGGATAGGATCAATAAGTGATTCATCACAAGATAACTTATCAAAAATGATTGGTTCAATAAAAACATCTTAGATTGGTTGGTTCTATTGGCCTTGGTTTCTAATGAGTTGGGAAATATTAGTCTTGAACATATCTTGGTATTTGAAGGATTGGATCAATTGAGGTTTGGATGGGATTGGTAAAGGAGGAGGAATGACTTGTGGTTGGATAATGGTAGGGCATTAGGGAGAATGATTTCTCACACAAACTAAAGGACAAATTACTGAGATGATAATGATAGGGTGGTATGGAGCATAATTTATCACACAAGCTAAAGGACTAGGTCCTAAAATGATGAAGGGGCATTGTGGAGCATGGTTTCTCACACAAGCCAAAGGACTAGGTTTAGGAATGGTCATGGTATTCCTTAGATATTGCAGAGCTTGATAGCTCATATAATCCAAAAGAGGGTTAGGGGTAGCCTATGATTAGATAATAAAAGGATGTCATGAAACTTTATTTCTTGTATAAGCAAAATCATCCAAGTCTTCCTCATAAACCATATCATCCTAGTCATGAGTTGGCTTATAAGCTGATTCTTGACTATGTTCCATGTACTGATTATTGGAAAGAGGGTATGGATCCATTCCCAAACAACATTATCTATAGTTGGGTCTTAAAATTCTTCCTCACAAGCCTCTTCATACCAATCAAAGTTTCAATTTGGATTTTGTGTATTTTGACTATGTTCCCCATATGGAGTATTATAGGGAGAATAATAGAACTCCTTAGAAAATCTTTCTCTATAAGGGTTCCTAGTGGAATTTTTTGTGGTATTCTATCATAATTTGGATTATACATGACTCCACCATAAGTGTAGCTAGACATATCCACATAAATGATGAAATATATGAAACAAAAAGGCTTAGAGTTTTACAAACTCTAAAAAATTATGTTCAATATGACAAATGGTTCAAACTTAGTCTAACTTGGTCAAAGGGGTGGAGTTGTATCTCCAATATGGTTTGAAAGTGGATTTGTATCTCCAAAATGGTTTGTGCTAAGAATTGGAATAAAATATCCTAACATCAAATGTCATAAACATAAAAGGTTAAGCATCTAAATAAAAATTGGCATGTCAAAGGTCTAGGTCAAAGTGTTCCAAACAAGGTCTAAACTAGGAAAGAGAAAACTTGAGTTACTAGGTCTTTTATCCAAATGTGGAGTCAAAATGTAGGCTCAAACAAATAGGCATATGCTAGAATTTTTGGCCAAACTGTGTTAAAAGCTAGACTTGAAACAAAAGCTGATGTGCTTTGATTTAATCTAACAAGTTTGGAAAAAACTTTAACATAAACCTGACACACAAAATCAAGCATACACATGATAAATTGGCATAAGGAATAAGATAAAAGGATCTTTAAATAAAGGTAATTTTCTCCGAAATAAAGGCAAAAACAATGATGAGGATAGGCATTAAACAAAAAAACCATCAATAGTTTTCAAATTTGGGTAATTGATTAACTGAAGTTATATCAGTCCCACGAGTTAAGGCCTAAATAGAAACCAATCAATGTTTAAATCTAAATTTGACAAGGTTAACTAGAAACTCAACAATTGAAAACTAGGATTTGACCAAATAAGCTAGACAAGATCAGACAACATGAGGGCACAAGACAAAGGTCTAAATGGTATACATGACATGGTTTGAAACAAATGGTTTTTGATACAAGGTGAAACAAACTTTGAAATAAATTGAGTAGCCTAACAGCATAAGCATGCTCTAATGATGCGAGCTATGTGATATTTCAAAAGACTCAAAGGCAGAAATGGTTTGACATGATTTGGGAAGCATAATAGTACCCTTTTTAACTCAAATGACACACACACAAACAAGTTTAGAAAAAATTTCAAGGCACAAGTGTGGTGTAAAATGACCAACATAATGCCTCTTTAAAAAAATAGTGACATAAAGATAAATTGGTCTTAACATGGCTTTATGAATAAATAAATAAGTTTGTCTCAAAACATACCAAGCCAAAATGACCAAAATATACTAAATATATTCATCCAAATCTTAGCAAGGGTATGGAAATGTGGGGCTGACTAAACTATCAAGTTTTGAATGTTTCTAGGGGAATAAATTACACAATGAATTTCACATCAAATGATGTAAAAGATAAGCATGGAAATTAGGTGACCATGACATTGTCTAGTTGTAAAAAGTTCTAGTCCTTTTTACAACCACTACATCTTGTTGTTCACTCAGTATAGTACGATGTCCAAATGTAGATACATCCCATGTGCAACTCAAAAGGAGTAAGTGAATTCAATGTCAGGAGATGAAACCTTGGGTCAAAGCTTCCCTAAATAACTTGTGAGAGGTGATGAAGTCCCCCTCGTAAGCCAATTTTGCATAAAAATAAAGAAAGGATAAAATAGAAAGACTTTAGGGTCATTTTTAAAGTCACCCAAACTTTCATGAGTTTTTGGGGAGTGCTTTAGATGAATTTATTTCTAAGCCTTAGACTAGTCTATTTTTAATAGGAATGGCACTTTTGATTCCAAGGGTTCCTTAAAGGAGACAAATGGAAGAGCATACATGTGGCATCCATCTTTTTGCCAAACAAAATCTAACTTAAACAACTAATTGAACATAAAAAGCTTGAAAAGGTGAGTTCATTTTTAAGCCCAAATGGAAAATGAGGTGGTGTTCATTTGACCCCTTGGTCTTAGTTCCAAACTTTGAAAACATTCACCATAAACATTTATTTTTTTTTAAACACCAAAACAAGGTTTCTAATTGATTTTTAAGCACATAAAAGGTGATCTAAACATGTTTTTAGCAAATGTCATGCTTGGTCCTACAAAAAAAATGTTACCTTGTCCTTTAGCCTTGAAGATATTTTAGGTTTGAAATAATGAACTTTAAAAAAAGAGATCTCAAGTCTATGTTTCAATAAAAACATAGTGACCGATGTCAGTTATATAACCGATGATGGTTACACTAGCTAACTGATGAAGGTTATCTATCCAACATTAGTTATACAAATAGTGACTGATGACAGCTATCCAGCTAATTTTGATTTTAATAATTGACATTGGTTACTATGTAAACCCATGACAAAATAAAATGATAAAATAAAGATAGAAAATCAATTTGCAAGAGGTTAAATGATCCAAATGAAGATTTTAAAGATGCAAAATGATCTTCTTCATGTGTGGGATGTGTTAGGTCTCATTGAAAATTCTATTATGTGAATCTATGAATTTGACTCAAGAGAGAATGGTTAGTATGGTGTTAGTTCCAAAATGAAAACAAAATGAAAGAAACACACTAACTAGCATAATATCTCTAGGCTTGAACACTAGGGAGAGCTTAGTTAACATACATGAATAAAACACACAACTAAAATGCAGAAGAAATCCTCTTTTACCTTCTTTGGATGATCTAAAATTATTATTGTAGTGGGTTTCTTGGCTTGTGCTCATGAATTCTTCATCAAAGGAGCCTTGGCTACCTCCATCTCTCCTTGGCACCTTGTAGCTTTGGCTTGGCTTGGAATCAATTTGGCATGGTAACACTAATTGCAATGGATTTTGTAATTATTTATGCATTATAAATTTGCATTATCAAGTCTTTTAATATATTTGATCATAATAAATTTTCACCAAAATAGCTTAGAAATGATGTGGTAATGCCTCCTATTTATATATTTTTGAGAATGTCTAGAATCAACCTAAACCATCCATCATAAGATGTAGATGTGTGGTTGAGGATTAATTCAATTTTTGGAATTAAGTTTATAATTATTCTCATCATGAAATTATAATAAGGGGAAATTAAGAGGCATGGATGGCATCATAGAAGGTATTGATGAGGCATGAAGGGCATGAATCTTGATATTTGTGGCATTTATGGCCTAGGGATGTCTTCCCAAGAAATGAGGTCACTTGATGATGTCAATATTAAATATTTATTTCCAAAAATAAGTATTCAAGAATTTTCCATGTAATTCTTGATTAGGCTCTAATTTTATTTAATTATCTCTTAAGCATGAATAAGCACTTTGTGCACAAATTATTTAAATTGATCGAAATGCTTTGTTATTGGTCCAAAATTTGATTAGATTGGAATTTAAAGGCAATGTTAGATGTATTGGATCCATTATCCCATTTAGGATGTCACCAAAAATAAATAACAAAGGCACATGTCTTGTGTAATAGATTTGATAGAAAAGATCAATCTAGAGCACCTAGGTGCAAAATTAACATTTTGACTCGAAATGATCTGATCAAGGTTAGTTATCCCATAAATTTTATTGCCCCATTTAATGATACCTTGGCCAAAATCATCACTTGAATATGTCATTTTCACATCATTTAGTGCGTTTTAGTCTTTTTAGGCCAAATTGTGCATTTTAGGTGGAAATTGGTCAAAAGCCTAGTTGGAGGTTATTGATGGCCAGTTTTAAGTGTCTACATGACATAGGTAGTTTCACTCCCACTATCACTTATAATGCATCTAAGGATCCTATCTTGAATTTAAATATATTTTCAAATCTTTACAAAATTTGGGTTAAACTTCATACTTTCGCTACCACTAAACTCTTAGCTAAAACACTTTCTAGAGATGGCTTAGATTGGTATAAAAAACTAAAAACCCACTCCATTACTAGATTAGAAGACTGGGTCAATTTATTGGTTCAATAATTCCAAACTAGTGATCTTATAAAAAATAACTTAGCCCATTTCATCAATTGTAAACAATTAGAAACTAAAATATCACAAGTTTTCATAAAATGATTGAAAGATTTATCTAACAAAGCTAAGCTTAATAAAGAAGATGAGAACTTCTTCCATTTATTTACTAATGCTCCTCATCCTAAATTACAACATATTGTTAGTAATCTTTCCCCAAAGTCTTTAAAATAATCTCTTGACCAATCCAAATGCCAAGATTTACTCATACATCAATTTGAGCCTCCCAACCTAAAATAGGAACTTGCATGCTTGTCAAAGCTAAAATCCACCATGAAACCAATGATGGTGTTATAGATACTTATGACACCATACACCATCCAAGCCATTTATTCAAATAATACCATGGATAATGTTACTCCACCTAATAATAATTCTCATCATAATCCCACATTTTCTCAAGGCAATCACACAACTATGCATAAACCTCTTTCATTGAAAGAAATTAAAAATTGTCTTCCAAGACCTTCACCATGATATCTTGACCCTACACATCTTATGAAAACATGGTATGATCCAAATAAATTTGGTTGGTTTCATGCAAGGTGGGGCCATTCTCATGAAACTTGTAGATAATTAATAAATATTTTTATGAACTTTTTCCTTATTTCCAACTTTAACCATGAATCTCTTATATGTAAATGTCAACAAGCCTACAACATTTTACTTAAAGGTTATGAAACTCAAACTAATAATAAAGATTTAAACTAATCAAATGATCATTTATCTATCTATAAGGATCCCCTTCCTAATAATAAAGACAACATTAATAAACCTATCCCTACTACCATTAAAATTTAAATCACTATATACCTTAACACCAATGATGAAAATGTGGTTAACATGACTTATATGAGGAGAGTATTTGCTTATATTGATTCAATCCCAACCTATAACCATCACAAATCTTCAACATTTCACATTATTAAATACACTTCACCATCCCATCTCATATAATTATGGCATGAGGAAACAACACACATATAAGCATCACCTCCAACAGCATAAATTAACCATACCTCTCATACAATTGATATAACTTATACTATTTCCCAAACATACATACCTCAAGTAAACATCCTTCATACTTCAAACAATATTTATTCTACTCAATCAAAATAAATACCTCAACAAATGAAAACATCACCTAAGCCATTAATACCTTATCAACACAAGTTTAATTGCACATCCAACTCCCCACACTACACACCTTTATCTAATAATCCTCTCATAGGTTATGATGAATGGGATCCTATTGCAGAATTTTCTCATCTCTGATCTCAAATTCATTTCTCATATTTTATGAAAAATTCTCCCTACCATCATAATAACCTAATGAAATTATTATTTGAAATGAACAACCCTTGTCCACCTCTTGTAGGGAAAGACACTATATTATCTAAATCTGAAGATAGCATTATTTAAAAAATTTGAGAAGAAATGTCCATATATGTTGATGAAATAGTGGACACTTCTCTCTCACATAAGGTTTATATCTCTTCTATGATCCCAAATAATATATTGATTCATGTACATGACCCTCTATTCATTAATTTCAAAATAGGTGATATCCCAATTAAATGTGGTTTAATTGATGAAGGCTCATGCAATTGTGTTTCTTCCCTTGATTTTATCAAAACACTTGGATATTCTAAATGTAACCTTAAATCCACACAAAGTACATTCCAAGGCTATGATAGAAGACAAATGCCTCATTTAGGTTGTGTTTATATTCCCATCACATTTCCTCCCACCACCATTCATGTGAAAATCATGATATTTAACTTTCCACTTTCCTACAATATCTTACTCGATCAACCTTGGACACATTGCATAAGAGAAATTGCTTCATCTATATGATAATGTATCAACTCCATTATAATTGGTGTTATATATAATATTCAATGGGACATGAATATTTTTAATTTTAAACAATTCCAAGCATGAGGTGTTTTTAAAATACCCACCCTTGAACCCTTACCTGGCATTCTATTTTAAGAATCCCAATGCTTCAATTAGCTTATCAAATCTAATAGAGCTTATAATGGTCATCCCTAATTAATCAAAAATATTCCACATAACCTCTTAAACTTATATGATGATAAAATATATGATATAATCTTAAAAATTAAAACTTTTGATCTCTCCCCTCACTACATCACTCAACATCCTATATCACTTCAACCTCAGTCCCATCAATAACCTTTTCACAAAATACCAGTTATTCTAACCAAAACTAGACATTTCATTCACCATGATTCCTTAATTGATAAAATATTTCATGCATATACTGTCAACTTACATACACATGATTATGATTATAATTACTCTCTAAATGACCTATTTTTATCTAGATTCATTCAATCTAAAAATGCCAAGATTCTTAAATATCATCCTTCTTTATTTTAGTCTTTCAATTCTCTTTCTATTGTTCTTTATCTTATAGTACTTGATGTTAGTTTTTACTCTACTATTCATATGTTAGAGATGGAACACACATATATCATACCTCTAGTCACTATAGAACCTCTTAGGAATATGCTTATGGATCATGCCATGACATGGCCTTACTATTTTGCCAGATATCATGATCCTTCTAGTTTGTTTCCTCCATAAATGTTATCCTCTCTTTTTAGACCCATTACATAGCCACCCATATCTATGGATGAACTTAGTCTAGATTTCACTCCAGATTATCCCTTCCTCGGTAATGGTATTCTACCATTACCTAAGATTGATCCCTTACCTATCTAATGGGTAGATGAGCCTTATTATCATATTCATAGAGTTGTTGGTCATTAGACCAATTATTTTCATCTAAATTAGTAGCATAATTCTTATTCCTCTACCACTTTAGCTAGTAGACCTTCATCATCTACTAATATATGTATTTGTTGCTTTTATGTAACAAAAAAACATTCGTCTACTCATTGCTAAAGTTTAGAAAATACATTGATACATTGTGTCTAGTCATTACACATCCCAAAGACAATAGTATCCCACCTCACAAGTGACTTCCACAGTACATCCCTAAATATGGGGAAGTTTATTATCTTTGGCATCAGTGTACTACCCATCATACTAATTTATGTCAAGTGCTTTAGCATAATCTCTTATATTTCCCATAGTCTACACCTATACCAATTATACCTCATACTAAATGATACCTATGAATGAAGGCTCCTCCTTCTCCATTGGATTCACACCCTCATAGATCCACATATACCATTCATATTGAGATACCTATTCCTCTTATTGAGTATCACACATAGGAGGTTCTGCATAAGCATCACTCTTCTTCTACCACACCTACTTTTTCTGTAGAGATGATATGGAAGGAAGTATTTTCACAACTTTCTATGAAGATTGTTGAGACTTTAACTAATGTTAGAATTAATCTACATTGTGATATGTTAGATGTTATGGATGAAATTTGCAATTAAATATATCATTATTTGTGAACACAACATGGTGTTCTATCACATTAATTATAATTTTATTGCATGATTTGGATAGTATCTATGATTCATTTATATATCCTATATATTTGACCATTTATCAAACATGATTTCACTTATCTCATTTTCATGAACCATTATATTATGATTTATGTGTTTTACATGGTTTTATTCTCCGTATCTTTCTCTTATGTTTTATTCTTATCTTTCATGGCTTCAAACTTATGCTCATGGTTTCAATTATTTTACATGGATTCCTTTAGTTTCTATTTGATGATTATTTTCTAATTTCAAAAGTAAATAAATATAATTATTATTTTGACTTGGTTATACAAAACTCATTCCCTTAGTATTTTATCTTTATTATATGATTAGTTATCAAACATGACTTCTCATTGTACTTATATACACTAATCTCTTTGATCTCCCTTTTCCCCTTATTTATTTTTCACATACTAAGAATACATACGATTGAAACTTGAGATTACATATTAGTTTATTGGTAGGAGTAAGTTATTTAGTTAGTCATAACTCTAGTTACTTAGTCTCATTTAAATAAGGTCTAAATCTCATTCATGTGTATCAATTTTATCACTCATGTTAGTTATTTCAAATCCATATGGAGGAGGAATCACAAAGTCATAAAATAAAATAAAATAAAATAAATATAGTTAAAATCTAAATCATTTAAACAAAAGGTAATGATCCAAAAGTTAAAAATATAATATAAAAGTTTAATCACACTAAAATTTGTGATTTCCTATTTCTAGCACATCTCATATGCCTAATTGAATCTCAAACTCCACATTTGGACACATGATAGAGCTAAGTTACATTAGGGTGTAGTAGGCCAGTAGATTGGGATAGGAGAATAAAAAATATATAAGTGCTACCTACTTTCTCACATAAGTAACCAATTTTCATAGTAGACCGATGGCTCTATAAGGGATCCTAAGGAATAGAGAACATGTTGTGGGAAGGCAAATCCATTTTAATTTCCTTTTTTATATAGCCTTATTTATTTGATCTTATTATTACACCTATTTTCCTATACATATTTGTGCTTACTGTGAGAAAGTATCCTTTGTATTTTGATGGTCAGTAGCCTCTTAGTGCTTTCTTTATTACCTAGTTGCCTCATGTTTTCTAAAATTTTATCATCAATGCCTATGTATTGATTTTTACATCCCTATTTCATTAAAATAATGCCAATATTTCCCTTTGATGGATATTATTTTGTTAACTAATGATATCCCTAGGGTTTCCCTTTGTGAGTTATAGTATAAAACCTTAGATAGGACCATGTTAGATTGGCCATGATCTTGGATACTTGCACAGAAGATTGAGCAAATCTATGTATGGAGAAATGAAATCACAGATAAATTGCAAAGGAGATAGAAGTTTATCTTCACACAATAATATTTTAAAATATGATCTACTTGCATAAAATCACATTAACCTGTCCAACCTTCCAAAGTAGAAAAGTGGGGTACATATAAGGAAAATTAGGGCAACATGAGGAATCCTCTAATTTTCCTAATTAGATAATTACATTAAAATGAAATTATCCTATCTGACCATTTTATAACTATCCTAAGGAAGATTAATTGACATATAATGGACATAAGGCTATGTAGGCAAAACCCAATGGAAAAAAGCACTAAACTAACACCCCTCTTAAGCGTAGCTTAAGTGAGATGAGAATTAGGTCTCGACATTGAAATATTGATGAGGTACCCAAGGACATAGTGAATAACCTCCACAGGTGGAAGAAGAAAGTAGAGCATCCCTAACCCTAATGAGAGCTCATAGATGAAAAAATTTACTCTCTGGGAAGAGATTGGTTAGAATATCTAAAATATGCTCTAAAGTTGGATAGTACCAAAGATCAATGACTTTCTCATTGATAAGATCCTTAATGAAGTGCATGTGAATCTCTATATGTTTGGTCCTTTGATGGAGAACCATATTCTTGTAAATATGGATAGTGTTTTGGTTATCACAATATATGATTGTTGGCTTATGAAACTAGATACCAAGTGAGAATCCCCTAAAGCTAGATTGCCTCAGTGGTGGCATTGAAAATCCATATGTATTTTGCCTCTATAGATGATAAAGCAACTGCATGTTGCTTCTTACTTGACCAATGTATTGGACCCAAACCAAATGAGAAACTATAATTTGAATTGAAATTTTGACTCTAAATATCTCTAGCCCAATCTGAATCTATATATCCCATTAAATCAACCTCTATTATTGCTCTATAATGTATCTTATATTTTTGTGAACCTTGAATGTATTACATAATCTACTTAGCTAATTTCTAATGTAATTCATGTGGCTCTTACATAAACCAAGATACCATGCTAATTACATAGGATATGTCAGGTCTAGTGTGTGTGAGATAGATAAGACTACCCACAAGTTGCCGATATGAAGTTGCATCAACCAATGGTGTAGGACAATCAACCTCAAGCTTCACACTAGATAAGAAGGGAGTAGGAGATAGCTTACAACCAATTATGTTAAACCTCAAAAGAAAATCAAGAGAATACTTGGATTGTGATAAATTTATCCCAAAATTTGACTATATGATTTTAATCTCAAGAAATTAATGTAATAATCCCATGTCTATCATTGAAAATCTATCATAAAGTGTAGTTTTTACTACTGAGATGGATGGTCATGAGCTCCCTATAATCAATAATTCATCCAAATAGAGAACTAGGGTTAATAGAGAATCATCCTACCATAATATGTAGACATTTGGACCTGAGTGACATCTAGTGAACCTAACTATGAGGAGAAAGGAGTCCATCTTGGCATACCATACCCAAGGGGCATGTTTGAATTCATAGATAGATTTCATGAGTATGTAGAACAAAGAGGAATCTTCCACAAATCCTTGTGGTTTCTCCATGTAGATATCTTCTTTGAGTTCACTATGTATAAAATCACTCTTGATGTCCATTTGGTGAACATCTAACTGATGTGTGATTATGATGGATAGAGTGAGTCTGATGGACATCATCTTAGCTACAAGATTAATTGTCTTGATGTAATTTATACTAGGTACTTGAGAAAACCCATTTATAACTAGATGAGTTTTGTAATTATCAATAGAACCATCTTTACCATACTTATTCCAATAAACCCATTTGTAATGGACCAATTTTATTCCTTTAGGAAGAGGGACCAAGTCCCATGCTTTGTTCCTAATTAGGGAACTATACTCCTCTTGCATAGTAGAATCGCATTCTCAAATGCCAAATGCCTCATGAAAGGTTTGTGTATCTAAGGCAATGGCTAGGTAGGCATGTGAAATCCCCTAAAATTGTGAACATGTCCACCTTGTCTCTGATGGATTTCAAACCCATTTCCTATCACTTTGAAGTGTCTATTTGGCCCAAGTGGGACCAAAATTTTATGATATTGGAGAATCAAGAGGTGATTCATCATCATCTAAAGTGTGAGTGTGATATGGAAGAGGATAATCCTTGTCAATACTCTCATCACTTTAACTTAAAGAAGAAGAAGAGTCATCCTGATCATTAGGAGGCTTTTGAGGTGGATCCAAGTCACTATCTAAAGTGGAATCAATGTCTAATGAGACTTTTGAAGAGTCTAGAGTCCCAGTATTGAGTGCAAGTAGGCCCTCATGAAACTTGACACTCCTTTCAATGAACAACTCATGATTTTTAGGATATAAAAGCTTGTGTTTCTTAACACCTTATACATACCCCATAAAGATATAAGACTGACTTTGAGGGTCCATTGCCTTACATTTATTCTTGGGAACATGGGCCATTGTTGTTGATCCAAACACTTGAGAGTGGTCCACTATGGGCTTGTGACCATACCAAGATTCAAAAGGAGTGATTCCTTTTAAGGCTTTATGTGAAACATGGTTCTATATGTATCACACATAGTTGATTACTTTGACCTAAAATTAAGAAGCAAGAGACTTTGATTGAAGCATGTAATTATCCATTTCCTTCAAGGAATAGTTCTTATGTTTGGCCACACCATTCTACTAGAGAATGTATAGAACTATGTGTTGCATCTGAATTGACTCTAATGTGCAAAACTTCTCAAACCTATTATTGACATACTCCCCACCATTTTCAGTCCTTAAGATTTTGATAGAACAATATGGATGCTTAGCCATAAGTACCTTTAAGTACTTGAAGTGATCAAAGACCTCAAACTTATTTTTGATAAAAAACACTAAGGTGTACCTAAAAATTCATTGATGAATGTGAGCATGTATTTGGTCTTATTGAATGAAGGTTTTAGAAATGGACTTGATATATCACTATGGATAATTTTTTACTTTCATTCAATTTTCCTTGCTTTTCCCTTGTCATATTTCTCTTTTGTATGCTTGTCAATAATTCAGCCATTACATAGGCCATCTAAGAATTTGACTTTAGGAAACCTTGAAACCATGTCCTGATGACTGAGTTGCTCTAGGTAGTTGTAGTTTAAATGGCCAAACTATTCATGCCATAGTTTTCTCACTCCATCTACATGAGTAAGTAGTGTAGCTAAGGGTTGGTATAGGGTAAATTGTGAGAAGGTATACAACCTAGATTGATTATTGTCCTTCACATAAGCCATTATGGTGTCAATGTGTAACTCTTTAATAACCATTGAATCAAGTGTGAACTCAACTCACTTCCCTATACCTATGTGAGTGATTTGGTACACCAATAGAATATTGGTGGGTAGTGAAGGAACACATAAACTATCATTAAAGGTCTTATCATTTACTTCAACCTATCCTTTACCATTGACTTATACCAAAGTGTCATCACCCATGAGAATTGAAGGCACAAAACATGGCTTTTTTTTGAAAATATATTCTCTAAGGAGGCTATGTGATAGGAAGCACCCGACTCAATAACTCAAGTTGAAGGCTAAGAAGATACTAAAATAAGTGCCTTGCCTTTATTTTTACCCTTTTTTCTATCTTTAGCCTTTGCATAATCTTGTGCAGATGTGTTCTGAGTTAAGGATTTAGGACCACTGATGTTATTCTTCTCAAACATCATAGTCAAAGTGTCAATCTTATTTTCCATACACTAATATTCATCATGCCCAAGTTTCTTTCAAAATTTTCATTTGAGTTTCTCCTTCTTAGGTTTCCCACTTGAGGAGGACTCATTTGATGATGGCTTATGCTTGACATCTAATTTATTGTTCTTCTTATGCTCATGATCTAGTTTATATTATTTCTTCTCCTATTTAACACTGCTAGAAAGCTTCTTCTTATCCTAATTGACAATCAAGCCATGTGATTTTGAAGACTTTAGTGTACCCATTTGAACTAGCTTATCTTGATCCCAAGTCAGATCGGAAACAAACCTATCAAATTATGGTATTTTCTAGGTGGATCCAAGTGCATGTTTGGTAGCATGAAATGTAAAAATGAAAACTAAATAGTCATGACCTAGTTTTGTAAGCATAGATAGAATTAATTGTTCATCTATTTTCTCAATGCCACATTATTTCAACTCTAGTCTTAATTATTTAAACTTTGTAAAGATGTATTTTATGGTGTCATAGTCACTTGGGCTCAATGTGATGAGCGTATTCTCTACCTCATGACCCCTCATGATGTCATGCACTCTAAAAATCTTGTCTAAGATGGTCCAAACTTCATTTGGATTTTTTAGATTCAACATTAAATAGGAGGTTAAGAGACATTGACAAGCATAAGAACCCATAGGACTCATCACATCTATTGTACCACTTAACCTTTTTTACATCTATAGATGGCTCAGTTTCCTCATCTATAGTGATTTGATAGAGTCCTTTACCTCTCAAGGAGAGCTACATTTTATACTTTCAATCATGATAGTAAAATGGTATGAGTTGTTTAATTGAGTTTAGATATATTAGTGAATATTATATTTAGATAATTTATAGAATAGAGATGAAATCAAATAACATATTGCACACATTACAAGTACCCCCATGAACTATAAACAAGACCCCCCTTAAGTTGCAATGCAACACACATTAAATATTATATGTTAGCCACCACTAATAATTCATCTATGAGAAATTAGTGTGAGAGAGTACAAGAATGACATTGGGCACAACTGATAATGCGTCTAATAAAGGTACAAAAGGTTTAAAGTGAGTTTTAAGCCATTACACCATGAATAAAATGGATTTTACAAAGGGCCTAAAATAATACCATCAATACATAAATATTAAAAAAATATGCACTTTTAAAAAAAATAACACCCAAAATGGAGCTACAGATTGAAAGTTATGGCACTTACAAGTTCTTCTACACATTCTTGGACCCTTTCCAAAAATGGAAAAAAATTATAATTTTTTACCAAAAAGGATAAAAATGTCAAAAAATGAAGTAGAAGTACCCTATAACTTCAAGCAATAATGACCCTTCAAAAGTCTAGTTCTATCTTGGAAGAATAATCAGACTTCCTAGACTACTTTGCTGAATGGAATAAGGTATTAGCGGTACCCCACAACTCTGAGCGGTAATGACCCTTCAAAATTTTGGTTCAGTCTCAAAAGAGTAATTAAACTTCTTAGACTACTTGACTTCCCTAAGTAATCATCCTTTAAAAACTTGAGTAAGTAATAGACCCCCGCAACTCCAAGTTGGTCTTTCACAGTGTACATTGGAGTTTTAAACCTACTCATATTTCAATTCTAGAATTAATCACCCTTTAAAAAGCTAAATAATCAATAGAACCCCAAAAGTTTGAGTTGGTCTTTTGTAGTGTATGTTAGAGTTTCAAACTTGCTTTGCTTGAGGTAAGCGAAGTTGTAAGTAATGGCCCCCTGTAAGTCTAAGGGTGTCTACAGTAGTGTAACCCAAGTTTTGGCACCCTGCTTACTTAACTTCATGAATTTGTAAGTAAATAAACTCCATAAGTCCAATTTATTCTATAGGAAAGTAAGAGGACTTATCAAACAACTCAACTTAGAAAAGTGAAGTTACTCAATGCTAAAAGTCTGATTTGCTCTGTTGGCTAAGTAACAACCCTCTGAAAGTTTGGATTGGTTAGTAGAATCTCCAATACATGAAACATGAGGTAGATCAACTATAGATCCAAAGTAATGACCACTTGTAGATATGAGTAACATAGAGGTATGATGGCATGCAAATCAAGACAAGCCAAAAAAGTTCAAAATACTTCAATGATAGAAATTTTGCAAGAAACCCATACGAGATTTTGACATGAGGAGGAAAAATTAGAAGGAATTTTTTCATAGAAACATAATAAGTATAGATTTTTTCAAAAAATGAAAAATGAGGCCTTGGGATGCCAAAAAGAAAATAAAAATTGACTATTTCAGAACTAGGTCATGTTTACAATCAATCCAAGGGTTTTGGCACCTTCTAAAACCAATGGCATGGTCATTTTTGAGATCTAAAGATCCATTAAAAAGTTTTGCATGAATTTTCCAAAGAATCCCATCAAACCCTTATTTATGTTTGAATAGTGAATGTATGTAAGATTTCACCACAAAGATTGCTGCAATACTGGCAAAAATGGCTCTGATACCATGTCAGATTGGCCACGATCTTGGATCCTTGCATAGAAGATTGATAAAATCTATGTATGGAGAAATGAAATCATAGATAAATTGTAAAGGAGGAAAAATCTTGTCTTCACACAATATATTTCAAAATATGACCTACTTGCATAAAATCACATTAACTTGTCTAACCTTCCAAAGCGAAAAAGTGGGGTACATATAGAGAAAATTAGGGTAATATGAGGAAGCTTCTAATTTTTCTAATTATATAATTACATTAAAATGAAATTAGCCTATGTCACCCTTTTATAATTATCCTAAGGAAACTTAATTGACATATAATGGCCATAAGGCTGTGTAGGCAAAACCCAATGGGAAAAAGTAATACACTAATAGACCAGGCATTCCTCACAAAGTATTTCTTTATTTTTCCCTCATTATCATTCACCTCATTGGTGTTCACCTTGTGAGTTGCAGTGTAAGACCTTGTATAAGACTATGGATTCCTCATACATTATCATATTGAATCCAAATAATATGTTCCAACATTAATATCCACCTCATTGGTGTTCCCTTTGTGATTTACAGTAGAAGACCTTGAATATAACTAGGCATTCCTCACAAAATCTTCCCTTAAAAATTTCATAATATAACCTAGTCACAATAATATTGCATGCTTCAAATCTAAAAAATTTGTTTTAAATTATGATGTACATGTCATTTACATACTTCCCATCTTGATTTAGTATGTTTTATGCTTATTTCATAAACATTTCAGTTTATCTTATTTCTGATTGCATGCATTTTTACAACCATTTTATAAAATTTCTCATAGTTCCCATCTTGATTTAGTATGATTAATTTGATTTATACTTACATTTATTTTTATTTTTGTACTTACTATTTTGATTTAGTATGATCAAATTTATTTTATGTTTATTTTTATACCATTTATTATAACACATTTACCAAATTATTACAACATTTTTCATACTTCCTATCTCGATTTAGTATGATTTATATTTATTTTAATTTGGTGAAATTTTACTTATACATGGTTTGAAACATTTATTACATTTACTTTACCATTTTGGTTTACTATATATATATATATATATATATATATATATATATATATATATATATATATATATTTGCACATTTGCCATCATGATATAGCGTGAATTACATTTTATGAATATTTATATACTTTTCCAAAATATATGTTTTTCATTTTAACCATGATTGTGTGTCACATAATGCTAGAAAAGAAAACATACATCAGATATTTCCCATAACATATACAACAAAATCAAAACACAAGTTCTATAAGGGAAATAAATCCATACATCCATTAACAACATCAATACAACTCATAAATAAAGAAATGTCCATAGCAATATATATAACATGAGCCTAATACAACATAATAAAAATATAAATACAAAGTCTACATCTCTAAGGTTGTGCTCCATCATGTTTATTAGGTAGTCGAGCCACACTACCCATAGATGCCTATGACTAACCCCTTTGAAGAGTATGCTTTAATGAGGTAGTCTAGGATCTAAAACCATCAACCTACCCCTATAGATTGGCCACTTGGGCTTACACATGTCTAAGATATATTATTGTATCCATATGGGCAACTCATTCCTGGGCCAATGCCTATCATATTCGTGCCTCCCCATATCCAACCCTATGTAGTAACTATAGGCTATCTCTTCATGCTTGTAATTGTCAATCTGCCTCCCTAACCAATTAAAACTAGCTATCATATGCTAGGGAAGATGGTACAAGATCCACCAAGGTAGATGGCTCATAATGTGATAGAACCCCATCCAAAATATCATGGTGTGTGACCAGAACCATGGAATCCCATCTAATATCCTCCATAATAGTACCTATAAAATAATAACCAAATATACATTAGGTCATATATATATATATATATATATATATATATATATATATATATATATATATCCAAATCTCCAAAACACCTATTTAAACCAAGTACATAAACAAAAATGCAACTTGTGATCTATGTCAATAACTTAAAACTTAAAGCATTTATTAACAAAAATGGTGTCACCAACCATGTTATCCTCATCAGTCCAACTATCAAGCACCTCCTCTATAGATTGCCTCCACATAAATACAAATCCTTGAGACAACACTAGTGTGTGTCATGATCATATATATATATATATATATATATATATATATATATATATATATATCCAAATCTCCAAAACACCTATTTAAACCAAGTACATAAACAAAAATGCAACTAGTGATCTGTGTCAATAACTTAAAACTTAAAGCATTTATTAACAAAAATGGTGTCACCAACCATGTTATCCTCATCGGTCCAACTATCAAGCACCTCCTCTATAGATTGCTTCCACATAAATACAAATCCTAGAGACACCACTAGTGTGTGTCATGATCATCTCCTCATCTACATCTATATGGACCAGTTGTGTCTAGCTTCCACCATGGGATCTCTATGCATAACCACTACTATGTGTGTCCTACCCCTCTAATGGTGCCTTCATTTCCTATGTACTTGTGGTGGTCACTATCTTCCCTATTATGTCTCTACAATTGCCTCACCTATAGCCTCACCCTCTACATCTAACACCATTACATCATCTATCTTGAGTCTATCAATATCCTATTATTGCACCTAACCCACCAAAGGTCTTGATCAATGAGGCCTAATGACTGGTATATCTATAGGTACTCTTGAACCCCCTTTACCTCTAGACTCTCTAGTATGTTGTGCCTAATAGTACTAAGGGAGCCACAAGATGTGTTAAGCCCACCTTTCTATGTACACAAGCTACAATATGTGGATCCATCCATGAGGAATAATGTTTAGTAATGCGCATGCATACCAATCTAATAGACACAATATCACAAGTCATCTAACTAGCCATAATATCAATTAGGGATGCCATATAATATACCTATGAGTAATTGGTTATAAATCTAGGACATAGCATGTACTGCATGATCATGTTGCCATCTCACCACCTAAGGTATCCTATCATCCACATCATGGGGTAACCTAGTTGATTGATACATAGAAAACCTATCCTATATCCAATAACTCAATAAAATAATGGGGCCCATAGTCTTCTACCCCTAGGTCAGCATACTATACATATCATGCATGAGTTGCAACCAAATGATATAACCCAAATCATATAGATCACCTTGCACTAGGATCAATTGATACAAGTCTACCACATATAATGGTACCTTTCTATCTAATTTATGACACATCACATGCATTATCACAAGTCTTGTCACATCCTTCTAGATATCCAAAATGGTTGAGACATATACATTGAACAAACTTACCTATAATCTATGGTAAATCATATTTGAACCAGTCACCCAACATGATAAGACTTGTATCTCCTTATCATCTTATGATGTATCATAAATCATAAGAGTCTCAATAATAGGAAGTCCAAGTAAAGCATGGACATCCTCTAAGGTGATGCCTAACTATATGGTATCCCCATTCACCTCCCATCAAAAAGTGTTGGTCAATCACTCCCATACTCCTAAGAACATGACAACTAGATCAACAATAAAATGGATCTTTGTCATCTCCATGATGCCTCCTATTGGTTCTTAGTTTTACAACTCATACACTTGGCCTTGTAATACTTCAAGACAATGTCAAGCAATAATGAAAACCCTACTAGAAATATTGTTATAGCTGAGGAAGGGTTTATCACCAAGAATGGACTAGACATAGAAAATGACTGAGAGTCACCTACAAAGGGTATGATCAGCTCCCTACTACTTCTAGCTCTTCTTAAACCAAGGTGAGAGGACCTAAGGGGTAGCTTTCTCAAGTGGAAATATTTTTCAATTCAATCTCCATGGGGATTATCAGCATAAAGAGATGTGAATCTGACTAAAACACAACGAAAATTTCTCACTCCACCCAAGAAGGGTTGTCACACAAAATGAGCAAATGTTCTAAGTTAGATACAAGATACCAAAGATAGATGGGAAAGAGACTAAAATCTTAATTCTAAATAATTTTTCAATAAGGGGATGAAAGAAAGACTAAATTATTAGGTCTTTAAAGCATAAGATGCAGACATATGTTAAGTATGTAATATTTTATACATCTACATCACAAATAACACTTATAGTATGTAAATGATGTGTTATATGTAGGGTAGGATAGGGTAGGACAGTTATATAATAATAAAAGGGGATGATGTGTTGGTGGTTTTCAAATAGTAGGGTTTATTTCAAAATACATGACATAACCTATTACAAAGATGTAGGAAAAATAAAATGCAAGCCACTGAAACTATAAGGAAAAATTTGCATCCATTGGTGCCAATAGAGTGCAAATTCCCAAATGATACCTGAAACCCTAGAACATACACTAAAAATAGAATCTCAAATACTTTTTCCTACTAAATTCATGAACCCAAGGTGCCCTAAGAGGTATTTAACAACATGTTTCCAAATATAAATGTAGATGGGGATTTATAACCTAGGCACATACTCAGAATGATAACTAGTAATGAACACAAACCCAAATATCCAATCAACATAACTTTTAAAACACATTATTTTATTTAATTAATAGGATAAATAAAGAACCACAAGTATTTTCCATTAACTTGAAATAAAAAATTACATACACTAATGTTTCAAAATGCTGCCATGGGGACAAACATGATGGATTTGCTCCATATTGGATAGGAGAGACATATAAAGAAGTTCTCAGAGCTTGCTAATGGCTATACAAATGCAACCACCTTATTAAGAGAGATAAAATGCACACACTAGTGATCCAAAAATGTGGAAGAGCTTATATTAAAGAATACATAGACCAACATAATGGCCAACCAAACTCTTGAATAAAAGACAAGCCTTTTATTTATACATTTTAAATATGGTATTGTGGCTCATAATTTTTCAAAATTTCAAAACAAACTCTCACATCCACCAAGATTCTTCCAACTAGAAAATATTCCCTTGCCATGCTTGAAATCTTCATCCACTTGCAAGGAAAATCATGGTTATAACTGCCTCTACAAGAAATAATGAAGCTTTGGAGCACATCCTTTGATTTCATGGTAGGAGATGATTTTCACATGAGTTATAAGGAGAATATTCATGTTAGAAGGCCAAATAAACTTTTTCATTTGTACAACTACCTGGGGATGCTCTTGACCACTTACCTACATAGCTAGAAACTTATGGACAAATGCTCTCCCTCTTATGCATACCATGGAGCAACCTAATCTTGAAATGATTCCTTGGGAGTATTATGGATCCATGGATATTATAATGATACTCTATAGAGTGGTCCACCTTAGATTTTCAACCCTACAATGTCTCTCTCATGGAGGAACTTGGACAAGCACAACAATGAAAAAATGCAAGAGACTTAGGTCAATTTTATCCTTTTGGTTCCAAATTTCCTTTCTAAATTTTGTATTTTACACATTTAGATCTAGATTAGGTGAGAAAATGTGCTCCATTAGATCATGATCTAAGGGGTGGAGCATTATTGGATAGTTCCTATACTTGGAATTAAGGACATGCCACTTGGAAAACTCATGGGTTCTTTAGTGTTCTCTATAAATAGTCTTAATTTCTTGAGTGTTATTTCACCATGTAGAAGCACCTCAATTTATATCTAGCCCTATTGACAATTCCATCATCATTAAACACCACTGATCTTATTGGAATGGATCAAGCATAGACCATTGATCTCCATCCATAGGGCTTAGTCCTTTGATCCACATTCCATCAGATTTTTAACAGGGTCCCATGATGATGACACTTGTTGCCATCTCATTCATCTTAGGTTTCTTTGATTATTTAGATTTGATCAAGCACCATCAGATCATCCTACTCTAAATTAATGTGCACCATTTGATCTACCTCTATTTGAACTCAAATGACTACTTTATGGGGCCTAAATTTGATGCTCACATGACTATATCAAAATATTTGAACCCAAAAAACTATTTTCCATGCCTTAAGATTGATTTATGTGCACCTTGCACAAAACTATCATACATACAATTCAAGTAAATTTCTTGAAAGACTTTGTTTATCAGGACTTTTGTCTTTAGTGTTCCTATTTGCATTCAGCCTTTGGTCTTCATCATTTCTATCTTTGGTAAAATTATTGTGGGATTTTTATGTTGTAAGAATTATTGTGGGATTTTTGTGCCATAAGAATTATTTTGGGATTTTTTTTCTCAACACTTCTACTCCTAGGGCCTTTGTTTATCAAAACAAATATTTTAGACATTTTATCTGAGAAAATTTTCTTGAAGCATTGAACTTTCTTAGATACTTCTCTTGAAATAATTCAATCTTCATAATTTTTGTCTTCATTGAGATAAATTTTTTGAACATTTTATCTAAGCTAATTTTCCCAAATAAATTGAACTTTGCACTTTTCCTAAAGAAATTGCACTTTACACTTTTTCCAAAGAAATTACAATTTACACTTTTCCCAAAAGATTTGAACTTTATTAGACTTTTTGCCATGGACAAAATGTCTGATGGAATTATTTTGGGATTTTTGTACAAACATTTCTCCCAAAACAAATTGGACTTAATATTTTTACCAAGACTTTTGTCAGTACATTTGCATGGGAAAAATTCCTGAAAGAATTGACCCTTCAAACTTTTTTTAGTGGATAAAATGTTTGATAAAAATAAGCCTTTGTGATATTTGCCATGGAAAAAATGTCCAAAACAAATAAGTCATCAGGATATTCATGAACACTTTGGTTGAAACATTGAATTCATTCAAACTTTTTGTGTGAACACTTTACTCAATGGAAATAATTCTTCAGGCTTTTTGTTAGAGATAAAAATTTTGAAGACTTATTTTCATCGGGCAAAGTGTTCGCACAAATTCTAAGGGCCTAGTATATACGCTACGTAAAGACCAAATAAAACTTAGTCGATTTAACATGGAGCTTGAACTTTGACATGAATAGTTGAAATTAGGAATTTGGCTAAGGACCTTGTAATTTAAACATGACAAGGGCCTAATTACTTCAGTGCAATTTTGGGAACTAACACCCCCAAAATCCTAGGGAACTAGTCATGTTGAGTCCACATCTAAAAATCACTCTAGTAAATTTGGTAGCCAAGATGCATCCACTAGGTTTCAATATCTCTATCATCTATGTAAAATATCAAACACCATAGCATGTATCAGATCTTGATATAAAAATGATAAATTACATTCTTAAAATTATTAAATTCTTCCAAATTAATTATTTCATCAACTTGTTCTTTCTATTTTTCTATTTTACACCCTTTTCTTACATAATCAACCTTTTTCATACTAAATTGGCCTTGTTACCCCTCTTACCATGTTATCCCTCTATTACACCATCAAACCATTTATAAAAACATAGTCATCCTTTTATACTAAATCAACCCCTTTATCATATTTAACATACTCGATCAACCGTCTACTATGCAATTAGCCCCACTTAATAAACTAAATCAGCCCCCATACTACATACGACATTAGGTAGAATGTACTAAGTTGGC
The DNA here is from genome assembly GCA_037957365.1 of Torreya grandis. Lineage (NCBI taxonomy): Eukaryota > Viridiplantae > Streptophyta > Pinopsida > Cupressales > Taxaceae > Torreya > Torreya grandis. Next base: position 575,345 of record JARHVA010006395.1, read on the forward strand.
CTTATCAAATTTTCTATCTAAGTCAACCCTCTACTATGTAGTTAGCCATATCTAGTAATATTATGTTAGCCTTATGCTATGCAATCAATCACTTTTCTACCTTTCACCTTTCCCAACTAAGTCATCTAGGTTGACTTTGTTCGAAATCAGAGGTGACTTTTCAACTATTTACCATAAATTCCTTAGGAATTTATTGGTCCAACCCTTTCCTACCCATTAACTTGCTCTAATCCTTGTTTATCTAAAAATTTCCTAAGGTAATTTTCACTATCTACATTTTTCCTAACACCTATTTTCTATAACTAGCTTAATTTCAATAAAAATTACCAAAAAATGAAATTAAGATACCACCTACCTGAGCTACACTAGTTACATCCACTAGGTGTCCTCCACATCGTATCTATCATCTCCTCACCATGGTCACTCTCTAGGTTCCTCTAAGTCTATTAGATATTTGTTTTATCAGAATAGTAAAAATTACAAATGAAATAATTTTTGTACTATTTATATTTACTATTCAAAATTATTTACCTATCAATTATTTACCTCTAGGTTCCATTTTTTTCCTATAACTTTGTTTCTACTACCTCTTTTTCTGAATTGAAAGATGTTTTGAAATTCTAACATCATAGAGAAGTTTTCCACATATTACATGTATATTTTACAAAAAATGATTTTTTATTATTTTATAGGTTTTCCTAATGTTACCTACATTGGACATCTCTACATTTATCTCACTTCAATTCTACTCTACAACACTAAGGTAAGTAAAAGTATGTTTTTTCCATTATGCCATTTCATTTACCTTATTTTCTTAATAGTGAAATTTACTTAACTGATTGTTCTGTATCACTATGTTCTTTTCCCAAAGCACTATCCCATGTTTTAACTATATAACACATGATGAGATTTGAGTGGCGTATATGTATACACATAATATTTTTAAACTTTATCAATTATTGATGCTTTCTCTATTGTAGGAACCCATCAAGTCTCAATCTCTCTAAGTGCATGCTTTAAAGGGTGTACCAAAAAATGGGTGGGCAAACCATTAGGGCTTTACAAGATTGGTGTTCCTTATATCACCACTTAGAACCAATATAAAACCCTCCTATATGTTTACCTAAGCTTTGACACCTCCCTTACATGCTCCTCCAAGTAATTCACCACCTCAAATAGGCCCTACCTAAGCAAAAACCCATCTTTACCTTTTACCAAACATAGTCAAATAAGTGGAACCTATTTTGGGAATTGAGCACATTATGAGACTAAGTCAACCTATCTAACTTAGTCTGGGACTTAACTACTCTAATTTATAACAACTAGGTTGATTGGGCTGACTGTTTTAGATAAAAATTTAAAAGGGTTTAGTATTATATTTGTCTATATAAATGTTGATCAAATTTTGGCCCTTCAGACCAAAATTATGTACCCCTATTTGAAAACTTAGCCACCTAAGTATATACCTTTGGCTAGGTCAAGTATGTAGGTTTCATTTAGAAGAAGTATTCTATACAAGCCCATAACAAATATACAAGTCCAATTCTTTTGAAAAGTTTAGTTTTGGTCATTTGATAAGCCTTTGTATAGTAATCCTTTTAGGGCATTTGTTTTTGACTAAAGTGTTATTTTTCAAACTTTTCATTTAGCCAAAGTGTTGAATTATTTCAGAAAATTTGTCCAAGACAAATTTATTGAAGATGAAGACTAATTCCTTCAAGAAAATTATCTAAACAATTTCACCGAAGGACCTTTTTAGGCTAAGGGGTCATTTTCAACTTTTTTGAGGGGTAGTTTACATTTTCTGAAGAGCACTTCTATAGGAAATGGTCCAATTCATTATTTTTGAAGGATACTTTTTTTGAAAAAAATTCTGAAGTAACTTTCCCAAAGGGCACTTCAGAAAAAATTCATCTTCAACATTTCCAAAGGGCACTTCAGTTTTTTTGAAGGGCATTTGTAGGAAGGCCAAATGGTACTTTACAAAAATTCTAAAGGGCACCTTAGTTTTTTGAAAGGGCAAAAAGATAAAAGTTTGAAAGGCCAAACAAAAATTTTGAAGGAATTCTTTTGGAAAGATTTTCTAAAGAATTATTTTAGAAAACTTATCCACTTTGAAAAGAGGTCAAAACCAATTCTTTCAAACATTTTGTCCGATACAAAGGAAAAAAAGGCCTGAAAGATTATTCAGGAAAATTGTTCATAGGAATTGCCAAGAAAAACCTTGAATGAATTCTTTTGGGAAAAGTGTTGAGACAAAAAAGTCTGAAGGAGAAAAGTGACAAAATAAATTTACCATGGGAAAAGTGTTTAAGGAATGAATTCTTTTAGAAAGATTTTTTGAGGGAAATAGAAGTCTAAGGGAAACAAATGTTTGAAATATATACTCGAAGAGTGATGGCCCACAAATGTTAACTTCAAACTATGGAAAATAACCATTAATGTCAAAAGGCTTGACAAGAACTTGAAGATGAATATATAGGTAAAAAATGGCAAGATCTCAAGCATCTAGGGTAGATAAAACAAGTGAAAAATATATAAGTTGATGTTTCAAGTTGTTGGTAGCTAACCCAAATCAAGGAGCTTTCACAAAATTGATAAATATAGGTGTCCAAAGGATAGCTAGCAGTTAGAAAGATAATTTTATAAGTATCATCATGATTTCCATTTCCCTCAATATTTTTGTGTTAGCTTTCCTATTTTTAGTTTTTAATGCTCATGGATGATCTTCTATAGAAGTAATTTCCTATGCTAATTCTGAAGGTTGTATGCCACTTTTCACCATTCTTATGACTTGTTTTAGACAAGTAGACCTATATGACATGGCATAGCTCACCTCACACCTATTACAAATGAAAATTTAACTAATCCTCTCAAGGTGACACATGTCCTAGTGACCCTTGGACTTTCTTTGCTTGTCCCCACTCTCAAAAGCTATAAATATGCACTCTGTTGGCTTATTTCAATATCCTCCACTAGTTATTGGTAAAATCTAGCTATATTTGTACTTGAAGAACTCTTTAAGAAATATACAAGTGTTTTTTCCAATAATATGATATAATATTGAGTAATGACTTGAATCTTGTTGGTTTAGTCTAGTGAAAGATTATCTTTTCTAGCTTGTACTCTTGATGGTCTACCAATTTCAGAAAAGAGATTATTGTAGGTCTTTGATAGTATTCTTTTCTAAGTATAGAGATATCCTATAAGTGGTCCATTATTTTATCCCTTTTTGGAATCACTCATTCCCATCCCAATAATTGTATACCTTCTTGAATCTAGCATACAAAACATTGATGTACTAATGAATCCTAAGTTGTGAGTCTTTTGTGAGAAACACCTTGTTTGTCTTTAAGTAGTGGTTTCAGTCAAGTGAGAGGACATTATAAATTTGTGCATCACCCTTTCATTATTTTAATTATTTCTATTAATCCATTTTCATATCTAAATTGTTAAGTTAGAGAGAGAGCTTTAAAAGTGCATCAAGGGGAGATAACCCCTTATCTAGAGATTCATTTCTCAATATTATCACCCATAGCAAGAGAAATGTCTCCATGGTGCCACTTGGATGAGGAGATTTAGGCATATCCTCAAGGGTGAAAATAAAATTGTCAACAATAAACACATCCTTCACCTCATTTCCAATAGAGAGAATAATTCATTTGTGATTCTTTACAATTTTCTCTTCCACCATTATACTTGAGAAGTCATTACTTAGGGTTTACACTTAGAAAAGAATATTATCTTGTAGAAATGTCTTGGATGCATAGGAAAAGTATTGTATCCTATAGATGAATTATCTTTGTGATCCTTAAGAATTAAAACAACCTCTTGAAAAGCACTAGTGGCCAAGGGAGAGACTGAGCCTTGACAGATTTGTCTTCAATGTAAGTATTCCTAACTCTTATTCCTCTATTTTGGTAGATATATTTACATAAGTAATGGGCTATGAATGTATTTATATGTCCATGATTAATATTACCTCTAAATTAACTTGAGTATATTTTTATTTTCATGTTTATTGTTTGTTTTTATTATCCCCTATTTTTGTCACAAGCTTTGGTGAGCACTAGTTTATATTTACATTATTAGAAAACATAGGACCTAGGGTTATTATGTGGTATTTTTTGACTAGAGTCTTTGGAACTCTGTAATGATATTGTGTGGTAAGATACCCCTTAGTTAAGTTTAGTGGATCTATATGTACCAACAAGAAGAAGGTTTAGTTTGATTTATCTTCTTTGAGCTATGATTGATTTATAGATCAACTTCACTTTCTCTTAAATATAGAGTGTGTCAAGATATCTAAAACTAACATGAATAAATATTTTATTCCATAATTATGTTGAGGTTGTGTCTTTTTCCATAAGTGCTTGATTTTTGGTCTACAAAAAGTCAAGTTGAAACATTTTACCAACTACTAAGGCTCGTTCAATAATTTTTGAGTGTTTTGACCTATCTCTGATCAAACACATATTTTTTCCATATTTGTAGTCAAATTCAATCTTGAGGTTGTGGTCGAGTAACTGATTGACTAATATAATATTCTTTATGATTATTATAACATACAACATATTGGATATTTTATAAGTATTGCATCAAAGTGGTAAAGAGATGTTCCGAATACATTAAACATAATAAGATGAATCATCACCCAAAGATACTTTAGTTTTAGGAGAATTATCATTCATAATGAAGAACCAATCTTATCTTTTAGTCATGTGTTGAGTTACATCTGAGTTGACAAACCAAATAGAACTTTGTGATGTTCATTCTTCATGAGAATATGTAGTATATAGGAAGTTTGAATCTTAAGAGGTTTATTACTATTCAACAATGTTTCCTTGATAGTTAGATTTATTCTTCCAATGACCTTTCTTCTATTCTTGTCCTTTGTGTGGATGACATGATTGTTGGTTACTGGGCTTCTTATTTCTTCAAAATCCTTGTGTAAATTAGTTATACCAATAATCCTCAAGTTCATGAATTTCCTTACACATATAAGTGTTGCCATTGATGTCAAGCTTTATGCCATTTTATGTCTAGGTTGATTTCATTTATGTCAAGGTGCATCTGGTGAAGATGCATGATGAGTGATTTATGAGGTATGAGTTTGGGTGCTTGATGTGATAACAAATCCATGTGACAAGAGAGAATTTTAAGGCAACCTTATGATTTTTCTATGGGTATATGCCAATTTTTATATAAATTTTTAGGTTAATTGAGAATCAAATCATGTTTGTGTACTAGTTCTTAATTACAAGGTATCTTGAGAAGCCTAGACTAGAACCTATGAGAAGGTGTGCATAGTGAAGTTTGGTGAAGTAAGTAAGAATAATATTGTGAAAGGTTATTTTGAATTATTTTATAATTAAAGATAAGTGTAGATACTTTCAAAAGTGTTTCAAGGTCAGTTGTCAAGTTTTAAGTACTTAAGAAGCCTTGTCATGGCACTAGCCATAACATGAAAAACCCTTATGAGAAGTTGTAAGCTTAGTTTATTAGTGAGATGAATGAACACATACATGAAATTTTTTATGAGGTTAATTTAAAATGTATATGATTAATTTGATCACTCATATTAGTCTCAGGGTGGACCTATAACGGTAGGACCTATAGACCTAGGTTGCCCCTAGACCACTTCTGGACCCTGCCTGGCCTAATGAGGCATCATGATATATTTTCAAGGACTATGAAGGATGTAAATAAATATTTGATAATGAGATATTTTTATTTAGTATTTGATTTAAGTATTTATAGATTTAAAATAGGTTTGAAGGTCAGTTCAAGGCTTAATAAGGTGTGAAGACTCAGGTATAGTAAGCAAGGTGGTGTGAGTATGGCCTAATAAGGCATGAGGTTTAGTTTACAAGGATACTATATACAATAGAGTTTTTTAAGAGGTATTATATTTTTTTTCAATCATTTTCACAAATTTTTAAGTCATGGTATGCAATAAAAGGCATGAAAGTGGTTTTGAGGTCTCTTGAGTGCACAAAATGAAGGCATGCAAACCTAAGAAGGACTTTCAAGTGTTTATTGGCATTTGTAACTTCTAAATGAGAACCTGATATATTCATGGAAAATTTATAAGGGTCATATATCAAAATTATAGTCATTAGTTTTGGATTAAGGGGTTATTCTTTATGAATGATCGTTAAGAGTGAAAACATGGTTAAACCCTCCTAAAACCCTAGTAAGCAACTGATGTTGATAAAAACAGCCCATAATTATCTCAAATGAATATAAAATATATATAATATTATATTAAACTCTCCCAAGAACCTCCAGGTGTGATTAAGTTTGTCAAGTGTGTGAGTAGATCCTATAGGAAAGTTCTAGTTTCTCAAAAATTTATTGTAGTAGTCAGAGTTGACCAAGTCAAAGTATGAAAATCATTGGATGGATAATTTTGAAAAATTTATTTTATTTATATGGTTTTTTATATATATTTTCAAACCCTTAAGTTTTTTGAACCATTCATTTGAGTTAGCCAATCACTAACAGGTTTAATGGTGAAAATAATGAGAAACCCAGGCAACAATGAGAAGATGGTTAGGGATGTGTTATCATGAAATAGTGATGAAACCAAATGAATTTATATTTTTTTAATTAATTTTAATACATTTTAATGTTTTTTTATAATTTTTTGAGGTCAGTGGTTATATTGAAAAATTTGCTCACAAGTTGACTTGTCCAACTTAGTGAGGTCTGTGTACAGTGAGGTTATGAGATTGGTATGCAAGACCAATATTGACATTTTACCATATTATATTTATATATTATAATTATATAATATGATCATATTAATTCATCATAAGTATTTTAAAATTATCATACAGGTTTTGAAGGTCATTGTCACCGTGACTATGCTTTAAGGCAAACTAGCAGTTCTGGGTAAGCAAGTTGTAGTGATGAGTTTGAGGCTTTATGATCTGAGTTGATGTTTTTAATGAAAATGATTTATTTTTTGAGACATTTAGTTCTTATAAATTATTTTTATAATGTTTTATATTTATTTAAATTTATTGAAATGTTGAAGCCAAAATGGCTTAACTGGTTCTAGTTTGAATATGTATACTTAGGTCAAAAGATTGGTTTGCAAGACCAATATTTGACATTAGACCTTATGAATTTTAAATTTTAGATTTGTATATATATATATATATATATATATATATATATATATATATATATATATATATATATATATATATTTTAAATTATATTTTTAAATTGTATTTTATTATGGAAAGTGTTCTTTCATGTGTTTAATATCAAGTTGTTCATGACTGAGTTTTGGAGTGTTTTGCTAGTTCTAAGTGGGCTATTTACAGAGAAGTGTTTGAGTCCTTTTGCCCTGAGTTGTGAAGTATAAATAATATGGTGATGACATTGAGGTAATTTATCTACTATATATGTGATTTATTTTCATTTTTATGTGACTAAATTGTATACATGCTTTAGTTTTGTTTGGAAATTTTTTTGTAGGTTCACATGCCTCATTTTGAATAATGCTAATGGCATTCTTCAAGAGGTGGTTGGAGATAAAATTTTTAATGGACCTAATATAATATTATTATGGGTCTATTTTATTTTCATATTAATTTTTCATTATGTGTGTGTTGTTTTAAATTTTTATAAGGAGATCAAAGGGTAACATGTGATAATGAAGACCTGATTGAATTAGGTCTCTTTAAGGTCTAAAAGAGGTTTTGGTCCTATATGTTGTGACCAACATATTTAAATGTTTTATTAATGTATTTAAAGTATTATAATACCTATATAAATTATAATCCAAGATTTAAAGTGTCTATGGCCTACTAATAGGTATATGAGCAACATGTTTGTATATATACAAGGTAGTTTTAGGCATATTTGTGTATTTAGAGTGCAAGTAAATAAATAATATATTGGTGAGCATAAGGAGGTCTTATATACCATAATAAGAATTTATAAGATGATTGATTAATATTTTATACATGTTATATGTATGATTATCATGGTCATATGACTTAATCAGTCTTGAAGAGACCTAATTGAGCGAAGAGACTTAGAAGGTAGTTTAAGAGGGATAAAAGTGTGAAGAGCTGAAGAGGTGGTCATCATAAATTGGTTAAAGAACAAGGTGTACTTAAAGTGATAAAAATAATAATGTGCTTGATTTTGTGACGATTTATCTAGGGGGTTGGTGCCTTCTTGAAATTTGTTGCTTGTTAAAGCCTAGCTGAGTTGGTGCTTAGCTAATTGGGGTTGGTGCTTCATGTGAAGTGGGTGTTTCACTAAATTTGGTGTTTGTATTATAGGACTATAGTAAATTTTCATATATAAATGGTTTATCTTCCCCTTTGTTTTTCCCACATATGTGATGTGTTATTTTTTTTCATTCTTATGTGGATATGTGTTTATGCTTGCTAGATATATATGCTTATTTGAATGGTTCATGATTGCTTAAGTGAAATTGATAAGAAGGTTTTTGTTTACTGATCCACCCCTCCTCTTATTAATTTTTATTCTAAAAAGACTTTATATTTTCATTCTCTCCTGTATTTTTTTATGACCTTGATTTTATTCTTTCCCTTCTGTTGAATAGAGGCAAGATCATGGTCTTTTGATTCTTCTTCTTTTGTATGTATAGACCCTTCATGTTGTAAAATTTTTACCAACTTAGTAAAGGATGGTTTATATTCTATGACTATAAAATTATTCATAAATATCCTTTAGGAGGATGGAAATTCTCTACGTAAAATAGGTATAAGAGATGCATCTGACACTAACTCACCTAATAATTGGAGTGAAGCATTTAGGGTTATAACACATCATACAAAAGCTTCTACTTTCTCACTATAAAATCTTATACTTACTAAAATTTAATTTGAGTGAATGATTTTGAATTTTTAAATAGATAATTTTACCTTCATTTTTGGCCTCATAGGCTATTTGGATCTTACACGAAGTGTATTTAACTATTTTTACCTCATAGATATGAGTTTGTACCTCATCTAATAACCCAAACATTATTATGATTTTTTCCTTCTAGTTGGATTTGTCAAACTTATGCTACTAATCACTATCAGTGGAATTTTGGGTGAATGTACCATGGATAATAGGCTAAAGGTCTTAAAATTCCATATGTGTCTTGTTTTTTGTTAGCTAAGTGGTATAGTTATCACCATGTAGAAATTGTGAGTCTAGTAGAAATAATGTTGGGCCATTTATGACCATTTTATAAAATTTGACCAAAGGTGATGGATTGGTTCCTTGTCACTCCAAGTATTAAGGTATCCCTTTATTTATACTATTAGTCCCATATACCAAACCTTTATTTATATTCACCCTTACTATATACCTATTGGTATGTGGAATAAGCTTGCCTTTTCTATATACACAATGGTACGTGAAAGAAGCATAAATATATGTGAAATATAATGGTACGTGGTACTTAGACAATAATAAAAGAGTATAAAATAGTCATTATCACATATGGAATCATGAATATGTGGGCATAAATTCCTTATATACTTGGAATTTCCACCTTCAATATTTACACCTTTTGACTGAATCGAATAAGTAAAATAGAAGAATGGCTCAGTGAATGTTTAACTTTATTTCTCCCCAAAGGTTTATAGGGAAGATACCAAGATGTAATTTTTACAATTATGTTAGATTATGTATCATGTAACTCAGTCACAATGGATTCAATTTTAAATGTGAGTCAGAGGCATTGCTTGCACCAAATACTATGGTTGTGCAAACTGCATTATTTTATATTTTTTCTTGTATTTGCTTGCAAAAATAAAATACTATAGTGATTTACAACTAAATGAGTATAATGAATGTAAAAACACTAAATCAATTTTATAAAATAATATCCCCCCATGAAAAATAATTTTGGGCTCTTTGGCCTCTTTAAGGAAAAACAAATTATGAGTTTTGCCTCTGAATTTAATTAGTTGTAGCTAATTTTAGCAAAATTGCTAAATTTGGGGGTTTGGATAAAAAAATTCTTTCAAAAAATGATTTTGGTGGATTTGAACCTCCCACATAATCTTTACTACAAAAATTCTCTACCAACCCACTTAAGCATTCTTTCAAGTTTATAAATGACAAAACTTGTATTTAAATGATTAAAAATCTACAAATCATACCTTAAGAAGGGGTTGAGAATAAACTTCCAAATGATCATACAAACTCATGTAAAACTATACATTTTAGTTTCACATACAATATTTTATATTATAATATCTTATCCAAGCATCATATTTCAAATTTTCATAATGTACGACCTCAAAATAGGTAAAAATCATCCAATTATGTAGATTGACTAGACATATTTCTAGTTTAGTATTTAAGCCATCCAAAACACTATATGGCCTACTCATAAAATCAAAAAAATTATATGGAATGAAATATACAAGAGTTTCATATCATTTTTTGGTCTCAATTTTAAAATATCTAATCTGTATGGCCTATATGAGCCAAAAAATGTATGGAGGTAAGAAGATGTAAAAAAAACCAGTTTACAAGTTTGGACTTCAAAGAGCTGTATGAACTGCTCCAAATTAGATTTTTAAAAATTAAGATGACATTTTAATCATATGTATGTACTCATGTACCATTATATTTATTTTTTTGATAAATTTATGACAAAAAATTGTGATAAATATGCATAAAAATCATTCAAACAAGAGATATAGAATGAGTGAATGATTGAAATTTGGAACACAACATTAAATTTTTTTAACAAGATGTGTAATGGTTATGGGAGAGGATTTGGTATTGATATCTCAGAGAGTGAGAGCATGGTATTTTTAATTATTTCCTTAGCTACAGTATGAGGGTTCCTCAAGGCCTCATTCTTTAGCTGAATATATTATTTTTTGTACTCTATATGTGGTATCAAAGCTAGGCTAGGATCCCTAAGAACCTCTAGTGTGGCTTAAGGGGGGTGGTGGAAATAAAATACACTTAGACCAATCATGGAATATACATAGAGGATATACTATATTATCTATTAGAGGAATCCAATAGAAAATGGAAGGTCTTAGGATTTATTCTTAGTTGGTACATATGAGTTGTAGCTCAACATTTCAAAGACCAAACAATCACTCTAAAAAGTAGAAGATGTACGACATATAATGAATACTATGATAAAGTTACTAATCAAATAAATTAATATAAAATAAGAGGAAAAAGGTATGAAAAAATTCATCACACTTATAGAGACAAAGTTAATTAAATAAATAAATATGATTAAATGAATCATGCTATTGATACTAATATCTACCCTGATTTACTTATGGCTCATATTAGAATATATACATTTAAGGTTATAATAAGAGAATAAATTTGTAGGAATTTATGGCATCAATCTAAAATTTATTAATTCTTTATAAAAATATTTTTTAATTGCATATTCATTCAAAAATTTATGTTATATTAAGATCTCTGCATGCAAAACAACTAGAATAACCATTGGCTCAATCTAAATACTATAATTTAAAAGCGTGAAAAGCATATATTCAAGATAATAGGCTTAATTAAATTATCTCTACATAGCATAATATTGGGTAAATAAGATAATTAAACACAACTCTTAGACTTTATCTTGAATTCTTTAATCTTACATTAATATTTCCAAGGTTTCCCTCTTGCTATCTTATCAGTGAATCAAACTAACTAGTAGCATAGTTTAGTGAGAAATTCAGTGATTCAACCCTTAAAACTTTATAAAAATATGAATATATAGATCAAAGGATCCATACTCACTCATTTACATAATGGATAAATTTGTTACAACCATAAACATGATCAAAAAAGGAAAAACTCAATAGTGGGCACAAGAGATCATGATCAAATATTCCTCATCTTTGGAGCCACCTAGACATGTGATTAAGTGATTATGATATTTTTTGGGGAATATCATAATAAATTTATCTCTTTTGTCATTTTTTGTCCTTGACGCATAGTGAATTCTAGATGTTTCATGGTTTACACGACAACTACATTTACTAGCTATATGATATAAAGTGGTAGTAGTTGAGCTAAAATTTCATAAATAAGTTCAAATGCCATATATAACTACATATGCCACTAAATATATTGATGTTTTAGAGAATATGAATATTGTGGGGAAGCCATAAATTATCTATCAAGTATTACAAGGGAGTATAATTGTTGTAGAGAAGATCAAATGCCATGAAGGAAATATAGATGGTGTGTATTCAACCCTAAAATCTATATTGGGGAATCTAGGGTTAAATGGATAGAGATAGCCTATGACACAAAGGTGATAAACTATCTATATAGTAAACCAATTAATTTCTAAATTCCTATATACTAATACTAAATTTATTATGCTGAGATATGCTAAAAATAGAAAGTACATTTATGCTATATATTTCAATGATAATGAAAACAAGATACTTAGTTGGTTTTGATGCTAATACAGATCTAGATTTGGAATGGGAAGGAATCAAACTAGAAGTAGATTTTGGGACTACCATAAAATTATGGATTAATCACTTTTATGAACTCAAACACTTGTGTCAACATTAGATGATTGCATCGATACTTCTATCTAACTTAGAAACATGTGTCCTATATGAAATACCTATTAGATGTGGATGTGGCCATGTGGAATATTATGGGTTATATGTAACCTTTACTTTCGTGTGCTTATATCTAGATAATGGGTTGTTTATCTTTGTTAAAAAGTAAAACAATAGTTCTTCATCTTCATAGTGGTTATGGAAAAAAAGGGGTAGTGGTCACACAATGTTGAGTTTCCCTAAATACCTTCTATCAATGAGCACTACCTACATAGTCTATAATTTTAAGAAGGCATCAAGCTTATTTACTTTACCCTTTGTGTTGGATTATGTATGCATAAGGATGAAATGTGTGATAATAAAGTACATAGAGTGACCTAACTTGTAACTTAGAAAATGTGGCTCATGAGATGCTCCTTCAGTAATTTAGACCTATATATGTGTTTTCCCTATGATTGATATGTAAATATATTAAAATAGGGAAGATTTTATCACTTGAGTGCATGATTAAATGCCTTTGGTAAGTTATCTTGTGAGAGGTAAGAAGTTATTAGGTGAAGAATGAATGCAAATTTATCATGCATATATACCAATCCTTTTGAAAAATATATTAAATTAAATCACTTATTATTCATTTTTAAATTAGATGACTTTATGGCATTAGAAGTTTATGTTGGAATGTGACACTTAAATCAACATAAGCATCTGACTGGGACACGTGTCTAAAATTTTATAAAATAGGAACAAGTCTAGAACTTATAGAGACATAATATAAGTAGGTTTATAGTATTCTAGGTATCATAAAAGGTCTGAGTCATCAGAATAACATTGGCTAGACTAAGAGATAAGCAATTTGGAATTCAGAGATAGTGTATGTGAGCATTTTGATTGTGGGAAGGTCCATAAGTTGAACTTATATCCATGATATGGATTTTCCAAGCGTATAGGATTGAGTTTTTATATAATTTAGAAATAGTGTTACATTTAACCCCCCCGCCCCCCCCCCCCCCAATATAGTCATGAAATTTATAGTTTAAATGAAAATAAATGTGTAGTTGAGTGTGTATAACATGCCTTGTCTTTGCTTTAACCTAACTTGAGTGATTTATTGGTGATTTACATGTGTATTGGTGCAACTACCTTACCTTTAGTAATTTTATTTAGAAAACATGTATCATTATGAATAATTGAAAATAATATTAAGACAAATATAAATATGAAAAGTGCATAAATATAGAAATATTTAGGGATAAAACTTGCCCCAACCTTGGTGATAAAGGTGATTTCCACCTATCAGTTGAGATTATCTCAACTATGTAACCCACTCATACTTATAACTTAGTGAACATGATTTAACCAAGTCAAATCACACTATAAATATGGTGAGGATAGATGATGTAATCAAGTCCAACCTAAAAACTTGGAAATATTGAATGAAATAATCACCTCAACCATATAAAAAATGAACCAAATGTTATAATAGATTGGCTCAATATAGTTTTTACATCCATAAAAGTGTGTTGAAATATGAAACTAAATTTAATTTTCCAATTTTGATGCCTTCTGCATAACATATGCACCTCATATATGTCTCATGTTAAAACCTAGGTATAGTAATGGTACCAATATATAGAATTCTACCATAACTATGTATCTAAATCATATAAATATGTAGTTTATCTAAATTTTAAATTTTAAGTGTGGAGAACATATTTCCAAAACATGCCCCCACTATATATCTAAATCTAGTGAACTATGAAAAATGTGGAAGTTGTGCCTCTATGGCATTCACCCACTAATACGTACCCCTCCTTTTGAGGTGAGGGGAAGTATAAAATTGTAGTCAAATTACCTCAAAAAGATAAGATAAATGTATAATATGTATATGAACCATGCATCATTTATAAGGAATATGTCTAGGTAGATATATCATTGTAACACACAAAATGTGATCATATCAAGTCATACTATGCATGATGTGAATCGTGGCAACATATAGATAGTAGCGGTATAAGCTCAGTAAACAATCATACACATGAAAGATCACTCGAAATAAAATAAAAAGACAATGGTCTAATCAAAATTCAAACAAGAGGCATGTTCAAATGCTACACAATCAAACAAAGATGACTTATTCAAATTTCCATAAAGCAAGGAATGACATATTCAAATGTTAACATACACAAACCATGACATATACAAATGTCAAAATAGGAAATTATATGAATGGAATATATAATAAATTGAGAATATTCAAATGATCAAATAAATAATATAATGCATGATAACAAAAAGCAAGGGACATACTCAAGAAAGTGAAAAAAGGAAAACATGGCAAATAAGGAACCAGCATAACATAACATACTAGCCCATGAATCATATGTGTTAGAAAAAAAAAGTTAATTACATAGCATATCAATTACACTATGAAACATATAAGCATGGATAAATTTATGTGTAATTACATAAGCTCAAACATGATAATGTAAAGTGATCATTAAATAATAGAGACTGGATGTATCATGATTAAAAAAGTAGATGTCCCCAATGTCCACATGATATGAGTAAAGGGAAGGCCCAATAACTAAAATTTCATAGAGCATGTATCTATGCATGTTTTTATCACACTTAAAAGATGCATAAAACACATATGTATATATATATAAATGATATGTTATCCACTGGCATAGAACTAACAACATAGATGCTAAAGAGATAATAGAACATGCAAATGCTAAAAATAATAATGGATTTTTTAATTTTTTAAAGTATTTTTGGAATATTTGGAAGGATAACCAAGGAATACATGTTCAATTAAAAGTGATACTATGATCCAATGGGAGATGCCTATGTGAAGGATTTGTATCATGTGTGTCATATTCATATGCTAGAAATCAGTATCATTAGGATCATACCAATCTTCTATGTTATTAAGATCATAATCATCAATGTAATCATTGTTATAGGAAAAATGTAACTTATTAGGTTTTTATTAAACATTTGATATACCATTTTGAGCATCCATTATTAAAAACCAACTGCACCATAGATTGAATTTTCCTTCTTGAATTTTTGTTTTGCTTGAACACTATGAAAAAATGTAATTTATGCCTTGACTTATTTATTTGAGGATGAAAGTATTATTTCTCTAAGTTTTTCTACAATTGCATTCAGAAGAAAGAAGAAACTAAGGTTAAAGGTCTTGGGTTTGACGTTACCCAGATTAAGTGCACACCGTATCCAAGCATTGTGGGAGCTCCTCTTTGGCTATGGAGGAAACACCTGCAATAATAATAAATCTCAAACAAAGAAAATGTTAGAGGAGAATATGGTGGACTGCCAAGCTACGCGCTTGGTCTCAAAAGTGTAAAGCTTCGTAAGGGATGATAGTCCACTATTTAACGAAAAGAGTGTTGTATAAAAAGAAATGATGAAAGACTAAGAAAGAGAAAAATAGATAATGTGTACCTATTCTCTGCAGTTAGTCTATCATAGTCACCAACGTTAGTAGTCCTATCGAGGTTGGTTGAGAAATGATACTGATGTTGGTTTAGTTGCTAATGTTGGTAGGGGCAGTGGGCCTTGGACGGGTCTCAGGGTATTTTTATGGTTGATAGAGGAGTCTAGAAGTTTAAAGGTTTGTGTAGGATTGTGGGAAGGTGAATAAGGTCTGAGGAAGGGCAAAGGTGGGGATAGGTGTGAAAAGAGGGTAAGAATAAGAGGAAGGCTTTTCAACCTCTCCACAAAAGAAGTCAAGTTTCTCTCAACAGTTCTTAGAAATATCAAATGGAAACTAATTACTAATGTATTCTAAAATATTGAAATGAGGCATAATACTTAGCTCTATTAGATGAAGAACCAGAGGTGTCAGAATGCTTATTCCTATTATGGTTGATGTTGAGGTCCTTGTACAGTGTTTTAATCCAATGTCTGAAATGACTTGTGCAGAGCTTTGGTAGCTAGGAGAGCGATAGTCAAATTCTAATGATTGGTCTCAGAGTGTGCATGCCAATCAACAAGAAGGCTGGGGGGCAGCTAAATGTTAGAGCTTGGGTTATGTAATCGATGTTGGCTATTCCACTAGTGTCAGCTACATTAGATTGACATCGGTCAAGGGTTGACCGACGTCAGTGGAGGGAGAATAAGTAAAAGGGCTATTTTTAGCCCTTTGCCCATTTCTCCACCCGCCAAGTGCTTTTTCCATCAGGGAACGGTCAAAACATGGGTTGATGAGGTGTGGAAGTTAGTTAGGAAGTTAAGAGGGGGTGAGAATAGGTCATGGGTAGTTATGATTAGGAGGACCTAGTCTCAAGATGACTCATAGGTTAAGAAATGGCCTTAGGGTGAGGTGTCTAGGTGAGGTGTCTAGATGAGGTGTCCAAGGTGAGGTCATTAATTTAAAATAAGTAGTTTATTTTAAATTAATAAGGTGTGTAAGTGTGGGTTAGGAGTGTTGACATTTAAAATGGGACCAAGGGGGGTCAACACGATGTTATTGTCTACATTTGCCCCTTTTTGTCTTATGGTTTGTCTTAATGAACTGCAAGACAAAAATAGATGTAGGTTTCCCCAAGTATGGGATGAGGTATTTCCCCTCAAAGTGAGAATTGAGAGAAGGGAACCTGAAATCGGGTGCCGATTTGATAGGAAGTGGATGGGTAGAGTGAGGTTGGAATGTGAACACTACAATAGTTGAGATTGCACGCATACCACTTCACTTGATAGGCAGGTCAAATTATCATAGGCAAGGTTGAGGAGCACTAAAATTGAAGTAACTAGTCCCCAAATTTTTAGTCATAGCTGATTGGGTTAGATCAATCAAAGCTATAGCTCCAATGGTCGAGGAGGACTAAAATCAAAGTAACTGGTCCCCAGCTTTTTGGTCGTAGCTGATTGGGTTAAATCGATCAAAGTTGTAGCTCCAATGGTCATTCTATTCCAAGTATATGGGCTAGGAAGTGCTACTAGAAAAAATGAAAATGTCACATATTCTAGGGATCAACTTGGGCGCAATCTGACAATAGGTGTGAGGGGTGCGTATAATTTTGCTAACTATTCATGAGGTAGCATATGCAATCAAAATAATTAAGGCAAAGTTATCATGAAAGTAGTCATGGTCTAAGGAGAGTCACGATCTCCAAGGTCGAGATGAGATATAAGTGATCTCAAGTGTTTTTTTTTATGGTTAAGGAGATGTATATGATCTCCAATGTGCCCTATGAGAAGTCTAAAGTGAATTCTATAGTGGCAGGGCTGGTTGTTTGGTCATGATTTTGGGCTAGTTTAGATAGTTGGTCCATTAGGTAGATGAACAAATGAATGGCTGAGCTAACCTCAGAAGACCCCATGTCAACTAAGTGCTGCCTACATAGCCCCTATTTTAAGGGCCTCAGGCCAATGTAGTTCTCCCAAAAAGGGAAGAAGAGGGTAGGTTATGGATTAGGTTTGACTAGGTTAAGTCATGGTTAAAGGTTATATGGTTGGTCCATCAGGTAGATGAATGAATGAATGGCTGAGATAACCTCAGAAGACCCCATGTCAACTAAGTGATGCCTACATAGCCCCTATTTCAAGGGCCTCTGGCCAATGTAGTTCTCCCAAAAAGGGAAAGCGGAGTCAAAGAGGTTGATAGTTATTTTGGTTATGTTAGTGTTTTTAGCATTTCCCATATGTTTGGTGGTACATGCTTGAAATGATGAGTGTATGATGATGTTACAGCCTTTTCCATATTGTGTGATGGTGTATGTTGTAACATAGGTTATGTGGTTTTTCATCCTTAGCAATTTTCCATAGGTACTAGTGTATGCTAAAAATGAAATGAGTTTATTTATGCTTCAACAGGTTTCCATATTAGTGATAGTATATGCTTAACATAAATTGTATTTGGTTGATAGTTTCCATGTGTATTGTGTTTCATAGAAACTAATGTGAATGGTTGATGATAATTTATATAACACAAATTGGTGTTTGTATTAAATAAATCATGATGTTATGGTAGTGGTTAGAAAAGGTTTTGGTTGTATTGGCATGTGACGAAGGTGTGTAAGAAGTGAAAGGCGTGTTGCTCTTTCATTGATAAGGGCCATAATGATAACATAGATAGGGTTTTTGGAAACAAAATACCCATGCATGCATTACGTCATTGACCATTAGTTTGTGTAAGAGAAGTACCCTAATCACTTGACATTAAGTGAGCTCAAAATCCCTTGGGTATTTTGGGGTAATAGGGGTGATTATGTGATATGGGAGGATAGCATAACCCTTTTTAGCAGGGATAACTTTGCCCCTTTTATAGGTGTCCCTGAGAATGACTATAGGTAAGTCCATGACTTAATAGTTTGTTAGTCAAATTTTTTTGGTAGACTAATCAATGTGGGAAGTCTACTTAGGGATGTTGCTTTATTTTGTGGTCATGTGAAGTTGATCGATGTAGGAAGCTTTTGAGAGGGTGCTATTTTTGTAGCATAATTTGGGCATAGCCATCCTTTGAGGGAGTGGTCTACATTTTACTTTGTATGTTTGGACTTGTTTGAATAACTGTCCTTCAAAGGAGTAGTCTATTAATTACAACAATAATGTGGCTATCTTTTGAGGGAGCAGTCTACATTTATAGTTTATGATCTTTTAATATTTTGTTAGGCATCCCCGTTTTATGTTTTTTTGTTTTGTTGACTGATCTTTTAGTCATGGACTAGACTATAGAGGTTTAGGGGTTTCCCTTTTATTAGGACAAAGCATTTTAATGCTTAAAAAAAAGGTTATCTAATTTTTGTAAGGAAAAAGGGTTGAAAGGAATAGGAATGAGGATGATGGGGGTTGCTCAAAGGATGAGCTCAAGTTAAACATCAAGTGAATGATTACTTGGTTAATAGTATAATGGTCACAGATGCAAGGCATTAAGGGGCTCGGGTTCTGGCTGGCCTTCGAGAGAAGACAGATGATAAGTCCTTGATCTATACTTGTGTGTTATTATATAAGGTCTGAGCCAATTAGGAGCAAACTTACCTCATTTGCTTCTTTCCATATTGGTCACGTGTTGATTTTCTTTAAGGACAAGATCTTTGATTTTAAAATCTTGCTCTTTTAGATTTTTGTTGTAGGCACATCTGATGCAATCTTGGTAGCTATGAAGATGATGTAGTCTTAGTCAATGCTTGGCAAAGGAAAGCCATCCTTTGGGCAAGCTAGGTTGAGGTCGTGATAGCTAGTACAAATCCAAATTCCCCCTGTTGCTTTTGTGAGAGGGACAATGTTTGGCACCCATTATGGATAATCAATGGGTTGGATAAATGAGATAGAGAGAAGACATTGAAGCTCCTCTTTGACAAGGAGTGTGACACAAGGATGCATCCTATGAAGCTTTTACTTGACAGGCTTAGTTTGAGAGGGCAAGATCCTGATCTTCCAGATTGTAGGCAGGAATCTTAGAATTATTGAAGGTGATGGAGGCAACGGTAGGTAATGATTTGACTAAAGTAGCTAGTGGTTGGGGGTCTTCAGGTTGGACCTCCACTGCCTATAAAGCTTTGATTAAGACTTGTTGATGTTGTGGAGAGCTTTGAATTAGGTCATATAAAGACATCTTCACAGAGGTTTGGTGAATTTGTTTCACCATGGAGTCGCAAATTGCCCCTGAAGATGTTAGTTGAGATGTGCCCAATATAGAAATCTTGGGCTTTGGTAGTGGAGAGGGCTTGACAAATGGATATGTCCAAGGAGTAGAAACTTGTTCTCTTCCTTTATCCTTTAGTGTTTGGGACCTGGTGGCCACATTAATAGTGTTGATTTCAAATAAAGGGGGAGAAGGTGGTAGAGGGACCATAGTCTCACGTTGGGATCCCAATTCAAGTGAGGAGGTTTGGGAGGCATGGGATGGTGTCAGTAATTTGTCAAAAGAATGGTCAAGAGAGTCTTTAATGAGAAGGGTATCCTTTTCTAGGTGTTGATGAATGACAACCTTAAGAGCACAATAATTCTCAGTATCATACCCAGGTGTGCGATGATACGCACATATTTTAGTGTTGTCGAACCAAGATGGTTTTGGTTTGAGAGGTTGGTATGGCTTAATTGGTGGGAGAATGATGCTAGAAGACTACAACAATCAGTGTAATAGTGAAGCATAAGAACCCACTAATAGGTCTACACTCATTATTACAATAGGGGTTGACAACTTCTATTTAGGAGTTGTTGCACTAGGGGTTGACAACTTATATTTAGGAGTTGTAGGGGGAGTTTTTTGTACCATCTTTTTGGTTGGTGGTGTGGCCACACGCGTAGATGGCACTTTCTTGATGAGAAGTCAATTTTTTTGGAGGAAATATATGTTTGATGGGTGGAGGGAGTAATGGAGGCAGTTTGCCTTTGTGAGGTGTTGGAACAAGGAGCACTCCTATTAAAGTGGAAGGATGTGGACCCAAGATAGAGGGCAATGGTGAAGGTGGGGGAGTTTTTCTTACCACCTTTTTGATTGGGGGAGGAGTAGACTGACGTGGTTTAGCATCCTTCTTTAGCATGGTGCAAGGACCACTACTATGTGGGGTGAGGTTCAAATCTACCTTCACTTGTGGGTGAGTGAGGTTTGATACAGGGTGAACACCAAGAGATTTAATCTGTTTCAGCATGGTGGATTCCTGTGAGGGTTTAGGTTTAGATGTGGAAGGCTAAGCTTCTGATAATTTAGAAGTGGAAGCCTGATTCTTGTCAAAGACTTTGGGGTAATTTGTCACAGAAGGGTCGGCAGTATAAGGTGAAGTAGGATGTGTAAGATAAGGAGCCTTAAGTCGCTCCCATAGCGCCTCATGCTCTAGGTTCCTAAAATGGAGAAATCCTAAGTTTTTTGCCAATCAAGAGAAGGGTTTAGATGATGTCACATGAGGCATTACAATCAGTATTTTGGAGGATTTGGGCAATTGTGAGAGTGGAAATGTGTTGGACGTAGCAATCACGGGCCAAAGGTGAGAGAGAACTGTCACCAGATCTTCCTCGGCTGAAGTGGGTGAGGTGGCAAGTTCTTCTCTCGATGGAGAAGGGATTGGAAAATTTATCTCTTCAAGCGGATAGAGCACAGGAATGATTATGCCTTCCACATGTGGTCTAGGAGCATGGATAGTATGATCTTCCATTGGTGATAAGAAGGATGAGGGCAGGGCCACCGGCGTTGGTGCCATCAAAGCATCCTCCAATATGGGAGAGGTCAAAGTAGACTCTCCTACGTGTGAAAGAGGGGTGGATGGAGGACTATCCTCCATAGATGGAGGACAAATAGGAGAGGAAGACTCCTCTAAAGGGTGAATTAGAGGGGTGATGGCCCCTTTTACATGAGGGCATGGGGTATGAATGGTAACTTCTTCCAATGGTAGAAGAAGAGGGAAGGTGGGGACAAGAGGAACTGGTAATGTAAGAACCTCATGAGGTAGAAGAATGGGTAGAGGAGGTGCTTGATGTTATGGAGGTGATACAGGTGAAACAGGTTCATCCACATGAAGAAGAGGGCAAGGCAAAGGGAGCTCTTCATTGCATGGGGGTGGTATGGGTAAAATAGGCTCTTCTACTCGTGGTGGAGAAATGGGTTGACTAACCTCTTTAGATTGTGGGAGTGGTTGGATAGGAATGAAAGGAAAGACTGTGTTGACCATGCGTATGTTGTGTTCTTGAGGGTCATCGGCCATCTTCTAAACATTGTTCTGACTTGGGGGATGGTTAGGAAATAGTTGCCTAAAGACATCAATGTTTTGGTTGGCCAACACATTAGGGTTATCTAAAATAAGGTGCCCTTTGTCTAACATGTCTTGAATAAAATTTTTGAGGGTTTTGCAATTTTCTGTCATGACCCTTGACACGATGATAGTTACAAAAGTCATTTTCCCTATACCATGTAGGGATGGCTTATGAGGGGTCAAATTGGACTGGTCAAATTTGAGGGACACTGAGGACTCCCTGCTTCAGTAGTTTATCTAATACGAAAGCATACGATTCTCCTATTAGAGTGTATTGACACTGACATACCATTGTTGGAATTCTTGTGATTTTTTGTGATGTAGAGGGCTCAGATTGGTTGGTTGTGGTAGAAGATGGTGACCTAAAGACCACAACATTTGTCAATCCCTTGGACTTGGAAGAAGAAGGTTTCGAAGAAGAAGGGTCATTAGATTTTGAGTTGGTATTTTTTCTATGCAATTTGACCCTATCTTCTTCGATTGTGTGGAGTTCAAGCTTTCGGTCCATAGTGAAAGCTTCATCGAATGTGCAAAAAGTTTGAACCCATAGAGTGGATGAGATGTGCTTGGCACATGCTCTTGAAAAGAGATCAATGAGCTCAAGTTGAGGTAGTGAGAAGGAGAGTTGGTTGATCAAACCTCTCCAACAAGCAATGAAGTCTGCTATTGATTCATTGTCAAATTGTCTAATGGAATAAAGGTCTGTGATGGAGACCTTCTTGATAATGTTGATTGAGAAATGGTCGAGGAATAGCTAAGCAAGTTGAGTGAAGGTGAAGAGAGAATGACTGGTAATGGAGCTATACCAGTCAAGGGCGATGCCAAAAAGTGACATATGGAATGTACGAAGTAATAATGCATCATCATATGCTATGAGATAGCAAGCGTGTCTAAACATTCATAGATGTTGTTGTGAGTCCTCTTTACTCTGAAAGTGAGTAAATTTTGAGAGTTCCCATTGGCTAGGGTATGGTTAAATAGGAACTAAAGGGTGGATAGGTTCATTGTAGATTTGTTCATATGAAAGAACACTCTTTGAACTTGAAATAGATGTCTCAAGGTTGGACTTCTTATCCATCAGCGTCTTAATTAGATCGATAGATGGATTGGCAGGAGGGGCACCCCCTAAGTTATAGGGTACCTATAAGGCATTGGGAGGAGCGTATGACATACTTGGTTACATTTGTGTAGATGTAACATACTAATAACTCATCATAGGGGCTGATGTTGAGGCCAAAGGGGCATGTGCCGCAAAGTTGGAGGGCAGAACTTGACTAGATGCCACCAAGGGTGGTTGAATGGTAGCGACACTAATTAAAGGATAGGTGGTCACTCTCATGTTTATAGGCACAAGAGTGGATGGGATAGAGACAATCATGTTTTGGAAAGGTGTTGAACTTGGTTGAATTATTTGCAGTTGACGGGGTATGGAAACCCCAATGGAGGTAGGGCCAAAAAGGATAGAAAGGGAGGCCAAATCTTGAACATTGGCCATGGTTGGGTTATTGGTCGAGGTAGAGGCCTGAGTGACCATAGGTTGGGTAGTGAATGCTATTGATATCATTGTCGCTTCAATCAAAGAAGTTGGCATCCCATAAATAGGGTTACCCAAAGGATCTCGCATATGGCTTCTAGCGTGATAATGTTAGAGAGCCTTGACATTGTGGTCAAGGAATCTCTCAAATTCTTGATCCCCTTTGGGAACAATAAGAGGTTTATTAGGGGTAGGTTGGATAGGAGTATGCTCAGTGTCTAAAGTATACTCCATTAGATGGCTTGGTATGAAGGGAAAAAGTGGGAGTGGCTGTTGACTTGTGTGGTCAATAAGGAATTCGGCTTGACTACGTGTCAAGACCATGTAAGGTGAAATGGGTTCAGGTTCTAAAAACTGTGTGTTTCAATTTTAGAAAACCATAATTTGTGTTAAACAGCAAGAAATTTGGGTTTCAAGCTTGCTGTTTTGGAAAAAAATTTATTTACTGACAGTGACTGATGTCGGTTATTTTAACTGATGTCAGTTATAAAATGTTGCCAATGATGGTTATCTAACTGATATCGGTGAATGTTTGTTGCCGATGTCGGTGGAGAAATTGATGTCAGTTTCTATGTAATTCTAGAAACATAGAAAACTGATAGTTTTTGGAAAAAGAAGAAATTTTGAGTTGTTTTAGACTTCAGAATGGTACGACCTTACCAGCTCAAACAATCAGATAAAAATAATAGAATAGATGATTAGGCAAGTAACCTCTAAAATGTTAGATTCCTAGGAATAAATTTTAGAGTCATGGTGGCTTATGCCTTAAAAGAATGTGTTGGGAATTGGGCTTGTAGAATAGGTCCTAGAGAGGAAGTCTATCGCTGGTTTCAGGTTATGTTATGGTGCTCAAAGATCTGTGTTAGGTTCAGTACATGCCCTGGTGTTGGGGCTTGCTCCCTTCACTTCATGAACCCAGAGCCAAGCTAGGCTGCTTAGCCAAAATATACCTTGCCTATAGTTTATACTCTGCTAGAGAACAGAGTGGGTCCTCCTCTTCGTGGTGAAATCTAAGTAGGATCACCAGGTGGGGTAAGGTATCCACTAGGTGATGAAATCCTAGATGGGCCTTGTCTCAAGTAAGTTTAGATGTTTGATTTGATGTGATTGTGGTTTGGTTGTGTAACATTTGTGCACTATGATTTATTCATAATGCTTTAATTACTAAGTGGGCTAAGTATGCATTCAAGCAAGAATGAAATGCAGTAGTTTTTAACCCAAATTGAAATATGTTGTTCAAATGCAAACAATTGGAGAAGAGGTTAAGAGTATGAGTTTTTCACTACTCTATGCAAGAAGTAACAAGTAAAAAAAGAGTTCTTTTTAACTTCTGCTAATGGTTTCCTTTTGAAACAAAAAGAAAGAAGAAGGAATGCAAGAAGAGAATCTAATGCATCTATATGAAAATTTGCCTTTTTTTAAAAGAAGAAGAAGAATGAACCCAAGGAAAACTCCAAGTGTCCCACTGGGCATGCCAAAATGTTTTTCTAAGTTTTTCTACAATTGCATTCAGAAGAAAGAAGAAACTAAGGTTAAAGGTCTTGGGTTTGACGTTACTTGGATTAAGTGTGCACCGTATCCAAGCGTTGTGGGAGCTCCTCTTTGGCTATGGAGGAAACACCTGCAATAAAAATAAAACTCAAACAAATAAAATGTTAGAGGAGGATATGGTGGACTGCCAAGCTATGCGCTCAGTCCTGGAAGTGTAAAGCTCTGTAAGGGATGACAGTCCACTATTTAATGAAAAAAGTGTTGTATAAAAAGAAATGATGAAAGACTAAGAAAGAGAAAAATAGATAATGCGTACCTGTACTTTGTAGTTAGTCTATCACAGTCACTGACATCGGTAGTCCTATCGAGGTCAGTTGAGAAATGATACTAACATCAATTTGGTTGCCGATGTCGGTAGGGGTAGTGGGCCTTGGACGGGTCTCAGGGTATTTTTGTGGTTGACAGAGGAGTTTGGAAGTTTAAAGGTTTGTGTAGGATTGCGGGAAGGTGAATAAGGTTTGAGAAAGAGCAAAGGTGGGGATAGATGTGAAAAGAGGGTAAGAATAAGAGGAAGGCTTTTTAGCCTCTCCATAGAAGAAGTCGAGTTTCTCTCAATAGTTCTTAGAAATATAAAATGGAAACTAATTACCAATGTATTCTAAAATACTAAAATGAGATAGAATACTTAGCTTTATTAGATGAAGAACTAGAGGTGTCAAAATGCTTATTCTTATTGTGGCTGATGTTGAGGTCCTCGTACAGTGTTTCAATCCAATGTCTGGAATGACTTGTGTAGAGCTTCGGTAGCCAGGAGAGCAATAGCCAAATTTTGATGATTGGTCTCAAAGTATGTGTGTCAATCAACGAGAAGGCTGGGGGGTAGCTCAATGCTAGAGCTCGGGTTATGTAACTGACATTGGCTATTCCACCAGTGTCGGTCACAGTTGACCGACGTCAGCCAAGGGTTGACCGACGTCGGTGGAGGGAGAATAGGTAAAAGGGCTATTTTTATCCCTTTGCCCATTTCTCCACCCACCAAGTACTTTTTTTGTTGGAGAACAGTCAAAACATGGGTTTATGAGGCATGGAAGTTAGTTAGGGAGTTAAGAGGGGGTGAGAATAGGTCATGGGTAGTTAGGATTAGGAGGACCTAGTCTCAGGATGACTCATAGGTTAAGAAATGGTCTTAGGGTGAGGTGTCTAGATGAGGTGTCCAAGGTGAGGTCATTAATTTAAAATAAGTAGTTTATTTTAAATTAATAAGGTGTTTAAGTGTGGGTTATGAGTGTTGACGTTTAGAAGGGGATCAAGGGGGGTCGACACGATGTTGGTGTCTACAAGTATATACTTTATATTATTTCACTTAACTATTTATTCTTATATGCATGAGTTATATATGGTTTTTAGATCCTTAGCAATGTTATTTTTACCATTTGATTTTGTAGGTATGTCTTGTTTTTAAAATTCCTTTGTTATAAACCCTCGTTTGATAATGTGTGTTTGTTTATCTTGAGTTTTAATCTGTAAGAATTGTTATTTATATTTTTTTAGCATGGCCTTTGGAATGTTTTATTTCTCTACTTTTTGCATTTATAAGTTTTTTTTTTGAAATTATCCTTTGGTACCCATATTTGTTATTTTGGAACTTGTGATTTAGGAGGGGTGATCATAATGTGAGTGGTTTGCTTGGTTGTTGCATCAAGATATGATCATCACTACCTTTGTGACTTTTTATTTTACTCTTTAGTGCAAAACAACAATCTCTATGATGCCTTTTCATTCTTTGATATGCATAATAGTACTTATATCTCCTTATAGGATGTAGAGGGGGTAATTAAAACCCTTTTTATTAGGCTTGTCTCTTAGGATTTCACTTGGACTAATTGAATCACTTATTTGAGATGTATTTTGTTGTATATTTTTATTTCAATATGAAACCTTGGTAGATGAAGATGCAAATACATTATTAACACTAGAATGCTTTGGATTTTAGGCATATGGAATATAATTTTCCAATAATGTAATCTTTGAATTGAAGTATTTATTTTACTTTTGTAACTCTTATATTAACTTTCTCATGGTGATATTTTGATCTTTTAGGGATTCACAAGCACAAACCCTAGTTGATTTATATTGAATATGCATACATATACCATATACTTTACCCCTTAAAGGAGTGATATGGTGGACCTATTTAGAGAGATGATATCTATCACTTGTATGCAATGGGAAATGCAACATATCTACAAATCAATCCTAGCTTAGAGAAGATAGATCCTACTGACACTTTTGATTGGGGATACATTAGATAATTAGGGTCATGGCCAATAGTGATATACTAGAGATAATTAATGGATATCTTACCATAATAATATCACTAGGGAGGGTTCCAAAGCCTCCAATCAAGAAAAACTATGTAATAACCCCAACTAGGTCCTATGTTTTCACATTCACCAAACTAATAATAAGTAAATCAAAATCTAAGCTAGTGTTCACCAAAGCTTGTGGCACAAAGTGGGGGTAATAAACAATAAAATTAAACATTCATATAATACATATACTCACCTCAATGTATATGTAATCCTAATGCATGGAATATAAGTGAAAATTCATATATTTACTCTTATAGAAGAATAGAGTTAGGAATACTTACCTTTGAAGATGAACCCACCAAACCTCAATCTCTCCCTTGGCCAAGTTGCTTTGCAAGAGGTTGTTTTGGTATGTAAGGATGACAAGGATAAATCATCTCTAGGCTACAAAACCTATCAATGTATCAAAAATACTTCTTCATAAGACAATATCTATATCTCCAAAGAAAGTATGAAACCTTAAGCTTTCTCCTCAAGTAGAATGGTGGATAATAAGATGCATAATATATCTCACTTCTTATTCTCTTATCTTAGAAATGGAGAAATTAATATGTTTATATAGGTGTATCTAACCCTAAACCTTTTTAAAAATTTAGGCCAACAAGGTTGACCTGATCGACCTAGTACTAAAATTGGCAAAAAAATTAACTAGGTTATGAACTATGTCAATGATGGGATGATCTAGTTCCTAGTAAGCTTTGTAAATAACAATACAAAGTTGATGTGGATGAATTAGTAATTTAAATTTCCAAAAGAGGGTTTAGTTTAGGGAAAGGGATAGTGAAGATGGTAAATGACTAGATGAGGGTGAAAAATAGGAAGCAAAGCTTAGGGAAATGTTTTTGAGGAGACAAGTGTGTAGATAACAAGTGGAAAAAATGGAAAACAATCATGTGAAGTACCAATGTTCTTCCCACCCCTTTCTCGATGCACCCCTTAAGTTATGAACTCAAAAATATTGAGAATCGGTGGGTTCTTAAAATATAAAAAGCATCAATAGTTGATGAAGTTTGAAAATATTATGTCTATACATATGCCCCACTCAAAGCTCATCACATGTCATGTAGGTGCAACATGGGATGGTGCTTCTATAAAAGAACATAATGACACATATTGTTGAAGCTAGATAAAGTGTAATAAAGAGAAAATAAGATAAATAAAATGATATAATTAAAAAAACACATACCTTTACTTACCTTAGTGTTGTAGATAAAATAAGGAGATGTGATAAATGTGAAGGTGTCTAATATGAGGGACATTAGACAAAACTATAGAGATTAGAAAAAAAGAGAAAAAATTTGAATTTTTTGAAACATGTACATATAATAGTTGAAAATATTCTCTATAAAATTAGGATTCAAGAAAATTTTAAGGTTTGGAAAAAGAGTTAGTAGAGACAAAGATATGATAAAAATAAGAAATTTGATGGTAAATTTTTGAAAGGTAAATAATTTTTGAAATAATAAATATAAATAAGGTGAAAAATAATTCATTTGTCATTATTTACTATTATAATAATAATAGAGCTCTAATAGATAGATTGATATACCTAGAGAGTGAGGATAGTGGTGGGATGATAGATGAGCTAGGAAGGATGCATGAATATATGAGAGGTTCCAAATGTATCAACCAGTTGGGTTGCCCCATGTGGTTGGTAATAGGTTACCTCATGTTGTTAGATGGAAATAGGACCAGGCAGTGTGGGCCATACCCCACATTATATCACTATATATAGTCATAAAAGGAGATATTTTGTGGTATTATTATGCACATAATGTTATGATTTGGCCAATTTGGGTGACCGTAGAGTTAGGGTTGGCTCGAGAGCAGATCATAGGCAACTATACTTGGTGGGTACAACCATATCCATCGGCATGCTATTTAAGATAGTTTAACTCTCATACCCAACTAATATTATATTAGTACCTACATTTTGGGCATGACATGCAAGAGAGCTAAGGGGAATAGAAGTAGGAGTGCCATTTGGGAGACCATAGATTAGAATATGGTGTGTGAGACCATAGACTAGTCAAGCATGATATCTAGTAGCTAGAAGAGGAGAGGGCATATATGTAGATGTAGGGGTGAATTAGGTATCACAATAGGCATTGTAGTAAGAGGAGTGGTGGCCACCTCAAGCACATAAATGATGGAGACACCATCAACAAGATCAAGCACAAATGAGAGTTG
Source organism: Torreya grandis (assembly GCA_037957365.1). NCBI lineage: Eukaryota > Viridiplantae > Streptophyta > Pinopsida > Cupressales > Taxaceae > Torreya > Torreya grandis. Next base: position 605,199 of record JARHVA010006395.1, read on the forward strand.
TCATGTAGGATGACCTAATAGTCTATCTAGGACAAAGCTATTTGATAGAGGCACCACTAAGGATAAGATCAAGGTGTGCATGGGTGGTACCTCTAGGCTTTTATTTTATTGAGAGGAGACCCACTGATGAGGTTGTATAGGGATGGGTTGATGGAAAGACCATGCTTAGTGGATGAGTAGACAAGGAGATGGTGGTTGGTGACATCAAGATAGGTAATAAATGTTGTAATTATTATTATTATTTGAGATAGAATACTAGTTGTATATAATTATATATATATATATATATATATATTAGAAGTATATGTGATCTAATATCTATATTGTTTTTGGTTTTTGCATACCCTTAAATAGAGGAGACTAGATGGGGGTCCTTAGTCATGGTAGCACACCAATATATTTTGGATAGAGTGTTGGAACCATACAACCCTACCACACTGGATGATCCTATGGTACTATCTATCCCAGATCAAGTAAGCTAGTTTAAACGAGTGTGGGAGGCCCCAAGGTAGATACAAACATGAAAAGATGGATTACATCCATCAATAAGGGTTAGAGTAGGAGAGGCATAGGCCTGGTAGGCCCTAGATTAGGAGAGAGCCATACACATGGATACCATGATTCAGCTAGGATAGGTATAGGCTTACGTAAATAACCTATAAGGACATGTATTAGGGTTAAGATCATTGACTGCCTCATTATAGCATACTATGTAGAGGGGACAATCTATGTTAGGAACCCATATCCTACCCTTCTCTTTGCATTATTAGTGTATTAGTCACTATGGATGCATATGATTTTTAAGTCATCCCTTTAATATATTTGAATTATCCCACATGCATGGTAAGTATTAGTTGTTATAATTAAATTAGTATTTAAGTATTGAAGCCCAATGAACGTATTAATGAATATTATTATATTGAGCTTGTTTAGAGGAGGTTTCCCCATCGAAGTGGCATATGATCAATATAACATATTTGAATTATTCTAAGTTAATTTCTAAAGTATTTTTATTATTCCATTATTTTTTGTATTTCATAAATCTATGCAGTAGGTTCATCACATCTGGTATCAGAGCACTTTCCTCAGTAGCTAGATTTTGGAGATTTTTTTCCTTGTAGTATAGGCTTTATAGGAGTTAAAATATTTTAAAAAAATCATTATATCTATTTTTAAATCTTCATTTAAAGGTTAAAATAAGGGTAAAATGCCCCTCCTTATAATTATGGGAATTACTTGGGCATATAGCCCTAAAAGCTATGGTGAGGAGTACCACAAGAACCCCAAAGTAGCTAGCTCATTAAGAGGACCTACCAATGAAAAGGGTAATGGCCCCATCTTGAATGACTATTTCCCACATGTGAGGTAAACCAAGAGCTATCATTTAGGGGTAAATTCATGGCAAGAAAATTATGGAGAGTAGTACTCATTTAGACAACATTGGTGGTCAGAGAGATTTATTTAAACCTTTAGCTAGTTGAATAAAATTGGGGCCCATATTAAACATATCATTTTCTATAAATCATTAGTATAAAAAATAGTTTTAGATTAACATAATGGTAAATGAAAACATGTATACAAAATTTTGATAGGAGCATCCTAAAAAAACTAGTTTTAGATTAGTACAGTGGTAACTTAAAACCTATAAACAAACTTCTGATAAATTGAAACCTATAAAAATGATATCTCTCCATATATATCTCTATTGATCCTCAAAATTTACCAAGACACCTAAAATTTCATTTCACACATTTTTTTCCTTGAGGTCCCATCTCCCAATTCTACTTTCATTAGCCACAAATCTGATTTTTTGATTTTTTTTGGTTTTGCCATAACTTCATTTTTTTTTATCTCTTTGAAATGTTTTCACAGTGTTCCTTTCCCTTTCTTATCCTTTGTACCTCTTGGATTTTTTTTTCAATTTTTCCATTTCAATTCTAAAATTTCCCTTTCCCTCATCAATCATACCCAAACAATGCAAAAAAAATGTATATGTACTTTTACCGCTTCTATTTTAGTCCAAATTAAAAATGTGCCTTGCTAACTATCTTAAAACTTGTTTTTCTATCCCTTGTTAAAAAACACTAGTTATGATAGTCAAATATATAGGCATAAAGTCATGGGAGAATAAATTTCCACATAGAAATCCCAAGTCACTGAATTAACCAATAGGATGCATGGACTAAATCAACATAATAGCCTTCTCCTCAACAAGTTGTATAAGGAATCTTATTTAGGGAAAAGTTTCTCTTCTCCACACACATCATGTGGGTCTAATTTTTAATTTACATGGTTCAATGGTATAGATCCTACTAGATGTATATATCGGGCAAAACAATTCTCTAACCTTCATAATATTTATTCTGTCAACAAAGTCCTAAATGTTTCCTTTCATTTGGAACAGGAAGAACTTCAATGGTACCATTGGTATCTCAATTCAAATGATCAACATGATTTTAAAACCTTTGCATTATTACTTTTGGGTAGGTTTGGTCCTTTGACATTTAAGGATTTCATAGGATCTCTCACCAAACTCTATCAGATAGGAACCGTTCATGATTATCAGATTGAATTTGAGAAACTAGCTAATCACATTGAAGTTTATTAGATGACTTATTCAATATTTATTATATTATTGGCATCAAAGAGACAATCCACTTTTAGGTGAAATTTTTTTATCCCACTAATTTTATGGTCACCTAAGGTATGGATAAGTTAGCAAAAGATAAAATTTTAGTGTAATGTTGACTTGCCACTTTTCCACCCATAAATAACATAACAAACCAGTGGCCAACCACAACCATATTAGTCAAGTGTCTTACTAAGGTAGAGATTTGGGCTCATAAGGAGAAAGTATTACATTATAATTATGATGACAAATGGGTTAAGGGACATTGGTGCATCACACAAAAGCTTTCCTTGCTTTCCCACATTACTAAGCATGTAGATTGATATATGCACCCTTGTTCCAAATTTAAAGTCATGATTGCTAATGGGGGAACATTTCCCTATAAAGGTAAGTGTAATAATATGTGTATTTCAATAGTTTATTACACTCTTATATCAAATATGTTTTTCCTACCCTTAAGGGGATGTGATGTGGTCTTAGGGGTGTAGTGATTCCATATATTAGGAGCTATTTTATGGGACTTATCTAAGATTTAGACGTAATCCACTAATAGTGGCCAAAATCACACCTTAAAAGGATTATTTATAGGATATACTAACATCATTAGTTCTCATCACATGGAAAATATTTTGAAGAAAGGCTCACATGGGGTTATTGCCTAGTTGCACTCCATCCAACTCCAACTCCCTACTTCTACTAACTACCATATTGATTTGTAATCCATTCTTGACAAGCATGAAACCATATTTATAGATCCATTTAGCTTGCCCCCTTCACATCCTTAAGATCATCACATTTTTCTACTTCTATGAATCATCCCACCCAACATCTAGCCATATTGTTATCCCCATTTATAAAAAATTGAGATTGAATAGCTAGTATGGGAACTCCTGAATTCTGGAGTTATTCACCCAAGTACTAGCCCATACTCCTCCCTAGTGATTTTTATCCACAAAAAAGATGGATTATGGTTCCTTTTCATTGACTTTCATGCCCTTAACCACCTCAGTATCAAAGACAAGTTTCCAATTGTAGTCATCAATGAGCTTCTTGATGAGCTCCATGGGGTAAGTTTTTTATCTAAATTGGATCTTCATTATAGCTATCATCATATCCACATTCATGTTGATGACATTCTAAAGATATATTTCTACACTCATGAAGGTTGCTATGAAATCTTGGTCATGCCATTTGGACTTAAAAATTCCCCTTCAACATTTTAAGTCCTAATGAACAAAATCTTTCATCCTTTCCTCCATCAATTTACTTTAGTTTTCTTTGATGATATTTTGATCTAAAACTGCACATGGGATGACCATCTCTATCATATTGATATGGAATTACAAATTCTATCATATAACCAATTATGTGCCAATAATTCTAAGTATTCCTTTGGTCAATAAGAATTTAAATATCTAGGGTACATTATTTTAGTCGATGGGGTCCACATGGATCCAAATAAAATTAGTGACATGCAATATTGGCCTCAGTCAATGACCCTCAAGAGACTTTGTGAGTTCCTCAAACTTACAATCTAATACCACAAAATTTTCAAGGATTATGGAAATATCGTATCTCATCTGATTTACTAAACAAGGATGCATTCACATGGGATGTTGTAGTTAACCAAGCATTCATGGCACTCAAACAAGCTATGTGTAGACACTAATTCTAGCCATGCTAGACTTTACCAAAACTTTCACCATTGAAAGTGATGCATGTGACAATGGCCTCAGTGTTGCTCTTATCTGAGAAGGTTATACCATTTCTTTCACTATAAAATCCATTTTTGGATGAAATTTGGTTTTGTATACATATGAAAAAGAAATCATGGCCATTTTGCATGTAGTATAAAAATGACAACCACACTTATTTGGGAATCATTTTTACAACAAAATTGATCTCTAGAGTTTGAAATACTTCCTATAAAAATGGATCTCATCCTTGACACAATAGTGAAGGGTCATAAAACTCATGGGATATGATTATGAGATCACTTACAAAAAGGGTAAAGACAATGTAATGGTGTATGCTCTCTCTTGCATGTTCAAGGACCAGACTTCCCTTTATACCATATCCATTCCCATTCCAAATTTGGTTGGAATCTATACACTAAGGGTACACACATGATCCATCTTTACAGCAACTCATTAAAAAATTAACCATTAACCCCTCTCTAGTACCACATTATTCATGAGATGGTGATTCTTTACATTACAAGGGTATTTTGGTACTTCCCAATTACATAGACCTTCATCAAGTTATATTCTATGAAATCCATACTTCTCCATCAGTAGGGCACTTGGGATTTCTCAAAACATATGAGTAGGTACGTCAAGTTGTTTTTATAAGGGGATGAAATGGGAAATTAAATAGATGGTGGCTAAATGTGATACCTACCAATGAAACAAAGGTGAAACCATAATGATTCCTAGTTTTCTCAAACCCTTTCCCATTCCTACTGGGATCTGGACTAATATTTCTATGGATTTCATTGAGGGGCTCCCTAAATCTAGTGGTAAAATAATTATCTTGGTCATGGTAGACCACCTCTCTAAATATAGTCATTTTGTGCCCTTAGCCACCCTTATATAGCCTCCACAGTTGTACAAGTTTTATTGGATCAAAATTTCCATCTTCATGGCATCCCTTCTTCAATTATCTTTGATCATGATGCAAATTTCACTAGCCATTTTTAGAAAGAGCTATTTCAATGCATAGGCACACAACTGAAGATGAACTCTGGGTATCATCCTTAAACTAATGGATAGATATAAATCATCAAAAAATGCTTAGAAAATATCCTTTTTTGATTTGTATTATAAAAATAGCACCAATGGAAAAGTGGTTCCCTCTCATAGAATGGTGGTATAATATCTCATACCACACTTATACTAAAATGACTCCATATGAAGAAGTTTATGGTGAAGCACACCCAACACGACTCCTGTATATACTTATTAGTTACTCATTTTAGGTATTCAACACTAATCTTCATCATCAAGATCATATTATCAACATCTTATGATATAATCTCCATCGAGGACATAATCAAATGAAGTAGTAGGCAGATCAACACCGATCTGAGTGCACCTTTCAACCTGATGATATGGTTTTTATTCATCTATAGTCATACAAACAATCATCCTTGAAACTTAAAGGGAATCATAAGATTTTATAAAAAAATTATTCCATATAAGGTTCTCCAATATATTGGGTATGTTACTTACAAGTTGGACCTTCCACTTTCCTCCTAAATTTGCCCAATCTTTCATGTCCCTTATTCAAAGAAAGTTCTTGGACCTGCCATCAAAGTGTAGATAGTTTTACCCAAACTTGATAATGAATAATCCATCCTTATAAAATTTTAATGTGTCCTATAAATTTTCACCCACCAAATTCACTCCTACTCCATCATATAAGTCTTAATCTAGTGGCATGACATGCGACCTATAGGTGCCACATGGGAACCATTATTAAAAATTTCATAATGATTCGCACATATAAAGCTTTGAGGACAAATATTTTTCTAAGGGAGAGATGATTTTAGTTTTTTATTATTATTATTGATGTCCCTATTTTGTTTGAGAGTGTTCATGAGGTGTCAAGTGTGCTAATTATTCTATGACAAAGTGTGTCAAGGTATCTTGTGTGAGATATCTTCATTAATGGCTTTTGAGCCATAAATTCCTAGTTATTATGAGATTTCATAAATATGTAAAAGTTCCAAGGGTGTATTTGACTTTATTCAAAGGTATAAAAATGTTTCCTTAAGAATATCCTTGTGATGAATATGTTCTTATGCAAGGTATGTGACATGTTTGAGCAAGATGGCATAAGCAAGGTTTGATTCATTTGAATGTTGAGTATAGGCATGCTTCATATGTTTAATATATGATTTAAATGCTTAATGATGTTTTGATAAGGTTTGAGAATCCATTAGAGGTGATAGGAAGACTTTGGAATTCTTATATGCTTGTCTAGGTCATCCTAGTCTACATGTCAAATCTTCTTGAGTAAGAAGATTGGTGACATCATTATTCGCTCATGTGAAGGTGTTAAAAGAAAGTGGTCACATGGGTTTGTTGAGATTTATGCTTAGATCATATGTTTAAAATTTTATATATTGACATGATGTTCATAAAAATCTATGGTTGTGCAAAGTTATTCTCCTAAGCAAATTTCACTAGTTTTCATACTTGGTCAAATTTGCATTACAAAGTGACTATTGGAATTCAAATATTTGAATTTACAAAGGAAAACCAGTCTATAGTATTTTGATTATAACTTTTGATAAAAGATGAAATTGTTGATGGAGTAAAAATAAAACTAGTAAATAAATCCATGGGCTATCTAAAAAATATTGTTTCAAGGTTTGAATGATTGTAAACATACATTTATTATGGTTCAAAGTTGACTGAGGATTTGACTTCTTCTATAAGTGACCTAAGAAGGGTGTTTTATATTGTATTGATGATATTTGGATGTTTCATGATGATTTATCTATTTAATAATGTTTTATACTCCATATGGATCATATTTATGTATTTTGGAGGTTTGACCAATCCATCTTTAGTATGAACCATTGCTTGTAAGTTATATTTTCCTTCGTCTATCATGGTGGTCATGGTTAATGAATTGATAGTTTTGAGTTATGCAGAAGTGTCTTGAGATGGTTTTGATATTTTTAGGATTTCCTAGGGGTCATGTGTCATGGACCCATGCACTTGGAAGTATTCTTATGTTTCTATTTTACTTGAAGTGTTACAGTGATGAATAGGTCTCCATGAGACCTAATGAAAGCTTGAAGCCTAATGGAGTGTTCCAAATGAAAGTGAAGGACTAAATTTGACATGATAATGAAGTAGGATAATATAGTATTTTGTACAAGGTGTATGAAAATGTTTGGATCTTGGTGTGGGTTTAATGTATCATTTAGACTCATTGGTTGTTTGTTGAAGATGAGACCTAATACAATAAGGTCTTTTATGCCTAAAGAGGAAAATGAGGTCTAAATGTAAATGATCAACATATTTTTGATATTTTAATAATTATTTCATGAAAATAATGTGTCCTAAGTGTGATTAAAATAATAATCTCATTTGAATTGTGCTTTGGTCAACCGAATGAGTTAGTGTGAAAAAGGCTAGTATATAAGCAAGGCTACTTTCGCCTTTTTAGACTTTTTAGACTAAGGGATATTGAAGTAATGGAATGAGAATTTTTATAAGGGTAAGAGGCCATGAAATATATCATAAAATCATGTTGAAAATGTGATAAGTATTTGAAAGTGTTTTTTTTAGGTTTGATTGTGTGTATGAGGGCAGTTTGAGTGAAGAAGAAGAAGGGTTGTTGCATGACTATGTGAGAGGTAGATTTGAGTTTGTATGAGTTGTAGAAAACCATCATAAATTTTATGAAGGAAACAAATCAAGGTGGAGTTTTAGTTTTTTGGTTGAGTGTGTGCTTAATCAACAAAGGGGGTTGTGGCCTCCTATCAAGTTAGTGTTTGTTGAAGTCTGGTTGGTGTTAGATAAATTTGATGGGTTGGTATTCTTTATGGACTGGGTGATTCACTAAAGTATATTGTTTTTGATATCTTATAATACTTTATTCCATTACTTTGTAGTCTTTAGAGTGGTTTTTATCTCCCATGAGGCTTTCCCACATAATTCATGTGTTATGTGCTTTGATCTTATATTATTTTCTTTGTTCATTACAATGAATGGTTTATATGCTTCATGAATGCTTATATTGAATGGTTAAGAGTTTTAAGAAGTGGAATTGAAGTTGATTTGATTTCATCACTAATTCACCCCCCAGTGATTGTACTTCTAATAGTTAAGAACTTGTGTCCTATCCTTCTCTTTGCATTATTAGTGTATTAGTCACTATGGATGCATATGCTTTGTAAGTCAGCTTTTTAATATATTTGAATTATCCCACATACATGAGAAGTGTTAATTGATAAAATAGAATTAGTATTTAAGTAAGTATTGAAGCCCAATGAAGAAATTGATGAATATTATTGTATTGAGCTTGCTTAAAAGAGGTTTCCCCCTTGAATTGGCCTGCAATCAATATACCATATTTGAATTATTCTGAGTTAATTTTAAAAGTTATTATTATTATTATTATTATTATTATTATTATTATTATTATTATTATTATTATTATTATTATTATTATTATTATTATCTATAGTTAATAAATCTATGTAGTAGTTTCATCACAATTTGAGGTATCTATGGGTAGTGTGGCTTGGCTACGAGATAGGAATGATGGACCCTTGCCATAGATCTAGAGCGATGTCTTTTTATATTTTCTATGAAAACACATGATCTATAGAGATAGATTGTTTTGACAGTTGGATGTTAATCTCATGAGTTATATTTTGATTTTGGTTGTTGATATATGGATATATTTATTTATATAACATGTATTTTTCTTTTGTTGTATATGCTATAGTAAATTTATGTGGAATGTTTTCTTTTCTAGCATTATGTAGTACACATGCATGGTTAAAAACAAACAGGTGAAAAATATTTGGAAAAGTATAATTAATTAAAAAAAATGCACTACATACTATTTCATAATGGTAAATGTGTAATAAAAAAGGATGAAAAAATATAATAAACCAAATAGTGGTAAATAAGAGAGCAAAAATTTTTGTAAACCATAAAAAAGATTGTCACCAAATTAAAACAAGTAAAATCACACTATATCACATTGGGAAGTATGAAGGTAATGTAATAAAATGGAAAACACATGAAATACCAATGGTATAAGAGAAAATAAATTAAGTCAATAAATCATACTAAATCACATTGGGAATTATAAAAGAGAAACAAAATTGGCAAAATGGTTTTAAATTAATCACACTAATTCAAGTTGGGAAGTATGAGAAACTTAAGAAAAATGGTTGGATTCTTACATGCAATTGAAAAATAAGAAGATAAAAGTGTAATATTAATGAAGTAAGCATAAAACATACTAAATAAATATGAGAATCATGTCAATGATGTGTAACTCATAATCAATCAGATTTTATCTCATATTTGACACATGTAATATCATTATGATCTGGGTATTAGAAATTTTTGTAAGGAAGGCCAGGTCCTATCCATGGTATTACACTAAAACTCACAAAGGGAACACTAATGAGATGGAAAAAATGTAAAAATATGGTAAAATGGGATGTTTGGAATGGTAATGTGAAAATTTAGTGATTTGTGAGGAAGGTCTGGTCCTTTCTAAGGTCTTACACTGCAACTCACAAATGGAATCCCTAGGTGGAGTGATCAATGAATAAAACAATATTTATCAAGGGGAAATATTAGGATTGTAGGGAGTGATAGATGGAGTGTATGAATCATAACATATTCATCTTATGAGAATACCTTAGGAGACATGAGGCACAATAAGGACATGTAAAGACACTAAGTGACTAGTGACAATTAATATATAAAGTATACTTATTCACTATACACACAAAGTTGTGTAAGAAAATAAGTGTGGTAATAAGATCAAATCATATGAATTATTTTGAAAAATAAAAATAAAATACACCTACCTTCCCATGATGTGTTCCCCATTCTTCAGACCTCTTAAAGAGTCATCGGTCTACTATGAATATTGGGTACTTGTGTGAGAAAGTAGGTAGCATTATAAGATTTTTTTTTTCTCTTTTTATAATCTAATGGCATACTACACCCCAATGGAACTTGAATATATAATGAGGAAAAATAAGTATTTTGAGCTTCAATTATAAAAAGGAGATGTGCTTAAAATCATGTCTTTTAGTGTGATTTGACTTTTGAAAATTTTGAATGTTGTTGTTTAGATCATTGCCTTTTGTTAAATGATTTGGATTTTGAATGTTTATGTATTTTAATATTCCTCCTCCATATAGAATTTAAATAAACAATCATGAGAGATAAATGGATACACATGAATTATATTTAGGCTTAGGCTAAAGAAACCTACGTAACTAAATATATGACTAACTAGAACACTTGGGCTTAAATATGAACCAACATGTTATCTCAAGTCTCAAACATGTGTATGCTTTGTTTGTGAAAGATAATAAAGGGGAATAATGGGGGGTACAAATTGGAATAGTAAAAATATATTATAATGAGATTATTTTTTTACTAACTGATCACATGGTAAATAAAGAATTACTAAAGGGAGTAAGGTTTGTAAAACCAAGTCAAAATAACAATTATATATGTTTATAGAGATAAGATAAAAAATAATCATAAAAGAGAACAAGATAGACATAGAAAATACACTCATGAATAAGAAGTATGTAATCATGAAAAATAATCCTTAAAATAACATATATTGTGAGACAAAAGTCATCATATAAGTTAGATAAAAATTTGACACAATATCAAATGATATTAGAGAGATACAAGTGAAGTTTGAGAATACATCCAATCCAAATGAAGAAAGAAATGAAAAAAACCATGATTGTGTTTATAAATATTTATATATTTATCCACACACATTATCCATAACATCAGATAAGTCTCTATGAAGTTGAATGCAGACTGCAGTCAAAGTCTCGTTGATCTTCAGGAAAAGTTGAGAAAATACTTTGCATCAAATCTCTTTGATGGTAAATGTATGGATGCTTGAAGGATCATGTTGATGAGGGATATCATGTAGGGGATGATAAAGAGAAGGAATGGGATTGTACTTTGTGGGATATTAAGGGGTCACCAATGAATAATGGGCCATAGGTGAAGGAGGATCAATGAAGGAGGGAATCATGAGTGGAGAATGGACCATAGGTGAAGGAGGATCCATGGGTGGATAAGGGACCATAGATGGTGGAGAAATGGGGGAATAAGGTGGAAAATTCTTATGAGGGTGACCTATGAGAGGAAGTGTAGTAATTTCATGAATGGTCATGAGGTGACTCTTGAGATGCTATTAAAGGATGCAAAATGATTAGTGTGATGAGTAACACATTGGTACTAGAGATAATATACCTCTCCATGTTTAGGAAGATATTCAGGTAATATTTTTAGGGGAGGTATATTCTTATATTTGGGTTGAGGAGTGGTGGTATGTAAGGTGGAAATATATTATTGTAGCTTATGATAATATGTGGATGAATGATTATCTATGCCATGGAAGCAATAGATACACTTATTAGTAGACTTTTCAAGTGTACTAACAAGAGTGGAAATGGAAGATGAGGAAGGTTGGTGTAATGAATAGTCTCTAGTATAATGATTGGTAACTATATGAATATTACAATATGGCTAATCAGCTTATTTGTTGAGTAAAGGAGTAAGTTATAGTAAAGGGAGCAAACCATCACCAAGGGAAAGTGGGGATGGTGGAGAGATTGGGCAAGGCTCAACTGAAGGAGCAATAATATATAAATTAGAAGAGATTCAACTAGAGAGGGAGTTGGAATAGGGTCTAAACATGGATCTATTAAAGGAGGGGTGACATGCATAGAAGGCTTAAGGACAATTTCAAGAATTTAGGGATAAATCAACTAGAGGGGTCTTGGTATAAAGCAAAGGGATAAGGACTAGTCATAACATGATCCATAAGCATACTCATATGAGTATTTTCAAAAACTAGAGGTGTGCACACCATATCTACTCTAAGATAAAGAGGGAAAATACTAAAATTAATAATGATATAGGATAGAATAATTTTAGCATCACAAGCTTGACTAAGACCTCTTAAGAATGGATCATCTAAGGTATATCCATCATCATAAAAAAGTGTATGAATATTCATGGCATAGGTAGGGATGACATTATCATCTAACGCAATGTGATAAATGGAATGTCAAGTATTAGTTAAGACAATAGGTATATCATCACTAAGTGGTTGATGGGTACAAGGTTGTAAATAAGGGGTAAGCTAGGAAAATGAGATAAGGAAAAGATTAAAGGTTTTAATTTTGAAATTAATCTCATCAGGATCATCATCATCAAAATCTAGGAGGTTAGGGGGTATATTCCTGATAAGTTTAGGGTGGAAATTATAACCCTAGGTGGATTTGATAGGAAAATTTAAATTGTTGAGACTTATGAAATGGAAGGCTTGTTAAGGGTTCAAGGGTGGGAATATTAAATATGCCATGGTCTTGGAATTTTTTGAAATTTCAAGGGTTAGTGTCACCTTGAATCCTATAGATTGCTCTATTGTGAGGAAATTTGATACATTGGCAAGAAATAGAGGTAACTAATCTCATGATATGAGTCCATATCATACCAATCAAAATGTTATAGGATAGAGGAAATTTGAAGGTAAGCACCTTCACATAAACGGTGATAGGTGGAATGGTAATAGGGAACCACACACAACATATGGGAGGCATTTTCCTTTAATCATATCCTTGACATGTGTTGTGTGTGGACTTAAGATTACATTTGAAATATCAAAGTTTTTTGATAAAATTAAGAGAGGCAACAAAAGTGCCTAAACCCTCATTAATCAAGGCACACTTGACTTGGATATCACTAATTTAGACACTGATAAAGAGAGGAGGATCATCTTCATGAAGTAAAATCTCATTGGGGATCATATAAGCAACGGGGAATTTGAGAAAAAGCTAAGTGTCCATTGTTTCATCAATGTGTATGAACATCTATTCAGACTATTTTAAAATTCTATCTTCTGATCTAGATAAGGTGGCTTTGCATCCTAATAGGGTAGGATGAGGTATGCTTATTTTGAAAAAGAGCTATATAAGATGATTATGGTGATGTGGAGAGGTACATATAAGTTATATAAATGGGATTTGAGATGGGAGATTAGTAAGCTACATAATAGGATCCCACTCATCATAATCCATAAGAGGAGTATTATAAAGAGGTGTATCATGTTGAAGGAGGTCCTTAGGAGGAGGAGCTAAAGTGTATGTGAATTTATGTTAATAATATGTAGAAGGTTTAATTATAAGACAAGTTTATTTATTATCTTGAGAAGATGGGATAATTGATGTAGGTTTAGTTTGAGATAGATTGGAAGAAGTGTTGATATTATTTTGGGTATCATTGGTGATGGGTATAGAGGTTGGGGGAGTGGTAAAAATGGTATGGGAAGTGATATCCAAGGGAGGTGTTAGAATTGGTTCATCAAAAGATATAAGGTCTTCTTACCCCAACTCTATTAAATGAGTTGGGGAAGAGTCTTGGATAAAATGAAAAGTGTGAAATAATTAAGGAGTGTGGATTGGATAAGGATTAATGAAGGCAACTATGCTTCACATACGAGTCATATTTACCACATTATCTTTAAGAGTTAGATCAAGAAGATTGTCAACATTATTATTAAAATATGTAGTCTTATATTGGTTATCTTGGTGATTCGAAAGAGGATATTTATAGATGGACAAATGAGCATTATCCTAGTTTAAACCTTGAGATTTTGTTTATGTTTCATGGGATTTTAAGGCATTGGCATAGGCTTGTTGACATTTACAAATGATATAATCATAGTCAAAATTGGGACTGAGAATGAAATCCATAGCTAAATTATGAAGCTACCTAAAATTCTCATGAGAATGACCCTAAATATCATAAAACCAACAAAATATATTGGGATCGTACCAAGATTTCATGGGATGAGTGGGATCAAGTTCTTGTGGAAGAGGCCTTGGTGGTCTATTTGTAATTTTGCTAAGGATGAAGGTTTATGAACATTGATGTTATTTGATGAAGATAAATGAGGATTAGTGATGTCATGGGGAGGGGAAGCTTATTCTAGAGCATGGTTGGGGGAAATGGCTTGAATAGTGTGAATTGTATCATAGGAATTGGTGACACCATTATTTGTAACATGATGGTTATTATTTTTTATTAACATGTGATTACCCATAGACAGTGGAGATGGTTTGAATTGACACATGAGGAAATCTTAACGCTTTACTTGGTCAATGGCTTATTCCAAATTTTGTGAGAATCTAGACCCAATATTTTAACTTGGGATAAAGAGCATTGGTAAATAGATGAAATAGATTTTTATCTACCATATTATGTTCACATTTGTTAGATAAATTCTTCAACAATTTGATGAAGCTTGTGTGGTTTCAATCTCAAGTTACTTACAATTGATAAAATGGGCCAAGGTATTTTTAGGGAGATCACTAATTTGGAATTATTTGACTAGAGCATTGACTGAATATTCTAAACTAGTGATGGAATGAGATTTTATTTGGTTGTACCAATCTAAAACATCACCTGTGAGAGTTTTTGCTAATATCTTAGTAGTGGCAAAAGTATTAAACTTGACCTAGTATTTGTATAGATTTTCAAATATTTTTAAGTGGAGAGTAGGTTTTGGAAACAAGATGATTTATATGGGGGTGAATCAATCTTCAAAAAAAATCATTCAATTCCACTTAACTATGTATGAACCATTCTAATATGCATGTACATCTTAGTAATTATAAGCATCAAATCATAAGAGAATGAAACACATAAACACAACATATACATGGGAAACCCTCTAAGGGTAGAAAACCCACTGATGAAGCAAATGGAATGTATTCCTATGAGACAAACATCAATATTTATTGAAGCACTAGCTTCATATGGAACACTAACCCCAACTAGCTGAACACCAACTCAACTAAGATTTATCAAGAACCCACTTGCAAGGAGGCATCAACCCCCTAGATGAATCAAAACCCATTAATTCACCTTATTTTTTTATCAGATTTATAAACCCTTATTTATTTTACAATATATGATGATCTACTCTAGCTCTTCACTCTCTTTTGTCCCTCTCAAACTAGCCTTGAATCTTCTTCGCTCAACTAGCCCTCTTCATGGTTTGATTAGGTCTTCTGACCTTGATCTTCATATGTAGAACCTATATTTGATATTCAAAACACTTATATGATGGTCTGTATGACCTCATTATACTCTCAAATGATATATATCATTCACTTATCCTCTTATTCTCTCCCACACTTAGCATCCTCTAAGCATACCAAATAGGCCTAAACTTCCTTACTTTTATACAAGTCACTTGATCATATCATTATTAGTCAAATATATATTCAAATAACTTTGGTTGGCCATGAATATGTATTTAAATATTAAAATAACATGTCTTAATCATGAATAATTCACTACAATAGGTCAATCATACATCAATTAGCCCTTACTCCTCCTGTAGGCTTATAAAGGCTTAATAGGTCTTCTTAACAACATGTTACCTTTTAATATTTATTGAAGCATATCCAAAAACATAAAATAGAAGGAACACATCATAAACCACTATAATATACCTTATCTAAACTTAATTTAGGTCCACAACACCTTTTAGGTCCAATCACCACTTCAACCCTTTCTCAAATCATTGCATATAAAAGGCTAGTGCATATACAAGAACTCTATCTTCAATAACTAGCTCATATACTCAATTTTTACAAACAACCGTGGAAAAAAATTACATATTTATAAAACCTCATGACCTCAAGCTCATCAAAAACTTCATTTTATGCTTTAATTTAGGGTAAATATGCTCAAACACTTCTCTGCAAGATGTTCACTTAGAACTACCAACTGACTCCAAAACACAGTCAAGGAAACATGAGAATTTAACACATGATTGAATACATTCAATGGATTTCAATGTATGAAAAATATATTATAACATCCTCAGAGAAAACTCAACTAATCATATCATGAACTTTAATGAAAATTATTGGTCTTACATACCGATTTGTTGACCTTCTGTCTCATAGACTCTACTCAGTTAGATAAGCCATTTTGGATTTAATGTTTCAACCTCTTACACAAACTTAAAAGATTATGAAAAGCATGGATAGATCATTAAATAACCAAAAATCATCATCATGTATTTTAATGCATCATTCTCACATGAAAACACATCATAAAACATCTCACATTTGTTTGATTTCCTTACTATCTTCAACACTAGGTTTGTTAGCAACTGCACAAATTTGATCACAAACATTTCAAACCTAAGATTTAGAACCTATCCAAAAATATTCATGAACAAAAACTACAAGTCTTACACTTTTATACTATATACTCAGTAACTTTGACTCAATCAACTCTATCTATTACATCAAATCTCTAAAAGATAAGCACTTTCTTATAGGGTCTATTGACTCACCTAAGAAACCAATCACACTTAGAGATTCTTGGGAGAGTTGAATTAAACCTCCAATCACTTTTTTGATCATATCAATTTATTTTAAGTTATTTAGAACAAGATCTTCAACATCGGGTCACTATTAAGTTTTTATGAGGGTTTAGACCATCTTCCAGTCTTAACAATCACTCATAAAATTTATCTCCTATTTTAAGAGACCATTACTTAAAACATTGAGCTAGAACCCTTACTCATCTACCATGAACATTTTAGGATCTCATACATATGCTTCACATGCCAATGAGCACTGATAAAAACCTCTAGGGTAGACAACTCTTCATTCTATGTACTCAAGAAACCTTGAAATGCTTTTTAAGCCTTTTCTTGTAAATCATGACCTAAAAATGCATGCACATACTTAAAAAATTTTGACTCACCTCTGTCAATGTTCACCTGCTCACTCATATCATGAAAATTGATCTTATTACCTCATTTGGCCACCATATCTCTTCTTACTTTCTAAGCCTTGACTTGTAAGTCTTATTAGGCCTAAAATCTAACCTTCTAGCCAACCTATAAGCTTCACCTTGAAACTCTCATGTGTTATAATGTCTCTTATGTATGCTTAAGTAACCTCATACACTCACTCTTCTTTGAAACTTCAACAAAACATATTTAGAGCTACTTATAGATCTTTGGAGCATAATTGGGATCTTTGTAGCATCTTCAGAGCTATAAACATAGATCTTTAGAGCTAACCTTTTGATCAATTACAAGGTCCTCAACACCTCATGTACAAACTCAACTAATCTATCTCATGCTAAAAAACTATCAAGTATTCTTCAGAGCATTTAATTCTTCACAATGCATTTAGAGTATATTCATAACTACTTACACATATCTTTGGAGCATACAACTTCTTCTATAGAGCTCACTCATATCATCATGCCACTAGTAAATATCATCTCACAAGGCCTAGACAAAGCATTACAAGATGCTTTACACTTGAAAAACTAATCTATACTCATTCATGCTATTTTTTATGAATTTCACTCAAGCTGATATTAGAATATTCTTCAAACAACATTCTCTCATCATTTTTATCATATAACAACAAAACTCATTATGCTTGCAACATAACTCATTCATATACATACCTCAAGGCTTACTTGACCAATAACCTTTGACATCAATGATATTATATTGACATAAATGAAAGAAGCATGCATCTTCATAAGAACCTTTGGCATAAATGATACCATTAAATATCAAATCTCAATAGTCAATGGCAATGCTCAACAATCTCCTCCTTAATCAATGACAATGTTCAACAATATCCCCCATTATCATTGATGGAAAACATACTTAGAGAATTATGTCAACCACTCTTGATGGAAATCATCTCTTAGTCCTTGTTCTTGTTTCTTCTTACCCTTTTTGATCTTTCTCCTTTTTTCATCTTTTTTGATCTTTATCTCTTTTCTTTATGCTCTTTTCTTGCCTTTTCTAATCTTTGGATTATGCACCCTTTTATTTGCCTTTTATACTCTTTATCCCCCTTCGACATTAATGAAAAAGGTCTTCTACAAATATCATATATCTTAGAATTAATTTTAGATTACATGACCACTTCAACACAAATCAAGCTCAATTAACAACTTTAAAAACTCCACTCAAACCACATGTACCTTCTTTGAAAAACTCACATGTACATGAAGGTAATGAGCATGATTAGCTCCCCCTTAGTATCTCAATGATTTATAGGGGTAATAATTACACCTAATTTCTATCTTAGATGTTCAAAAGTTACCTTTACTAATGGTTTGGTTAGGATGTCTATAATTTGATCCTATGTAGAAATATATTCAATTTTAACACTTTGTTTACGTACCTACTCTCTTAGAAGATGATATATGATGGGAATGTGTTCATTTCTTGAGTTCATGATAGGGTTCTTTGAGACACTTATAACACTTTTATTATCATAGTAGATGGGGATTAAACCATCATATTCCATGTTATAGTATTTTATAGTCTATCTCATCCATAAGACATGTGTGCAACATGAAGCTATTGCAATGTACTCAGCCTCACAAGTGGACAAAGTTACTGATGGTTGCTTCTTTCTTATCCATGACACAGGTCATCCTCTTAGGAATAAATATCCTCCATTGATACTCTTCCTATCATATATACTTCCTACTCAATTTACATCTATGTAGGTTGTTAGGTTGAACTCCTTGCATTTTAGATACCATAATCCATATTCTATAATTCCCTTGAGATACTTGAGTATCCTTTTGACTAATTTTAGATATTATTATTTGGATCTTCTTTAAATATTCACACAATACCTACTAATTACATGATGTTAGGTCTAGAAGAAGTGGTATACAATACACTTCTAATCATTGACCTATAATACATATGATTGACCTTTGAAAACCCATCTTCCTTATTTAACTTACATCCTGTGACCATGGGTGTATTAACTACCTCACAATATTCCATCTCAAACTTTTTAAACATATCTTTAATGTAATTGGATTGTGATATAAATATACATTTTTTATATTGAGTGATCTTTAACCCAAGATAAAATGATAGTTCTCCTAGAATAGACATCTAAAATTCTTTCTTCATCACTTTTACAAAGGCCTTTGTCATGTTTTCATTGTTTACACCAAATATGATGTCATCCACATAAAAATATACTATCAACTAATGGTTGTTATATTATATATTAACATATAGATTACCATCTATAACTCCTCTTTTGAATCCTTGATCCAATAGATACTTTTCTAGCCTAGCATGCCAAGCTCTAGAATCTTGCTTTAGACCATAGAGAGCATTTTTCAATATACAAACATTTTCTTTGTTATCTATTAGAGAGGACCGTCTAGGTTACTTAATGTACACTTCTTCTTGTAGATTCTCATTTAATAAGGTAGTTTTGACATCTATCTGGTATACTTTAAATCCTTTGAATACTACTTAGGCTAAAAATAATCTAATTTCCTCCAATCTAGTTATTGGTGAGAAGGTTTCCTCAAAATCTACCCCTCCAACTTGTGCATATCCCTTTCATACCAATCTATACTTATTTATAGTGACTTCTCCATCTTCATTCAACTTATTTTTAAACATCCATTTTGTACTAATGACATTTTTGTCTTTAGGCTAAGGAACTAACTCCCAAGTTTCATTATTCTCTATTTGATCTAACTCATCATTCAAAGCATCTAATCCAATATTTGTCTTTGCTTACTTATATAAGATTCTTAGGTTAAATCTTGGATAATAGAGAAACATTATCTTGATTTATATTACTTACCAATCTTCTATTTTTTTGTATACTTGCATTCTTATTGCTAATAATTTGAGATTTAGGATGATCTCTTTGAATCTATCTTGAAGCTCCTTTTGAGTCATGTCTCTCTTTAACTTCTTCTTCCTCCTCATCAACCTCTATAGTCTCCTCATCATTATTGAAGTCCAAATTATCTGAAGTATTCTTTAACTATGAGTGAGATTTTATCATCTCATCAACCTTTACATTTATACTTTCTACTATCTTTTGTAGTCTCTTGTTGCAGCATCTCTAGGTTGATCTCACTAATGATTATCCTATGAATATGCCTTCATCAGATCTAGAATCAAACTTACCCATGTTTTCATCATCTCTTCTAATGAAACATTTTCTCCCAAAAACTCTAAAGTGTTCTACATTTGTAGGTCTACCCTTACATAGTTCACAAGGAGTCTTGTTACCATTAATCCTTATAGATATTAGTGATAAATATAGATTCATGAAACACATTTATATCCATTTCTTGATCTATTCTATTCTTCCTTTGCACTACCCCATTCTGCTAAAGTGTCCTAATTGTTGATAATTGTATTATTATTTCATGAACCTAACATAAGTCATCAAACTCATTGGATTAAAACTCTCCTCCACTATTAGATCTTAAGCACTTGATTTTCCCATTTTTCTCATTCTCAACAAGGGCCTTGAATTCTTTAAAATTGTCAAGATATTTTGATTTCTATTTCAGGAAAGCAACCCAAGTCATTATTATGTAATAATCAATGAGTAACATGAATTAGTTATCTCCTTGAATTATTTGAATTCTCATAGGCCCGAAGACATCAATGTGGATTAGTTTTAGGGGTTTTGTGGTAGATTACTCCTTGGATTATAACCTTCTTTTAGTCTAATTACCATGTTGACATGCCTTGCAAAGAGTTTTTATAGGTTTACTGATCTTGGGTAGGTTATTTATAGACTTATTAGTGTGAGTTATTACTATATTGTCAAATTTTAGGTGTCCTAACCTTCTGATCCATAGCCATATTTCATCTATGTTTCTCATGAAACATCTCTCCTTATTTATCTCATTTAGTATATATAAGTTGTTCTCAATTCTCTTGGCATTGGCAATAAACCTTTTTGATTTGGCTCCTCTTATCTCACATCCTTTGTCATGAAAGTTTAGTGTGTGTCCTTTAGTGAAAATTTGACTTACAATGAGTAGGTTATGTTTCAAACCTTCCACATACAACACATTCTGGGCCTTTATCTTTCCATTATCCAAATTTTAGACACCTTTGACAACTATATTAGAATTTATATTGCCTCCAAACCTCACTATTCTTACAACATTCTTATTTAATGTGATAAACTTATTTATGTCTCTTATCATGTGGATTGAGAAACCACTATCTATATACCATTTCATTACTTCATTTTAAATGTGAAACATAGTTTTGGCTATCATATAATCCTCTTTGGCTTTTGTTCTTTCTTGGCAAATGGTTCATCTTGTTTGTTATCTCAATATGTTTAGCCTTAATTTGCTTTAGCTTCCATACCAATGTTTGATCCCTTTTGTGCATTTTAGAAGCTTCATGTATCTTGTTGAATCTTGTAGGTCTTTCAACTTTATTAGAGAAAAATATTGCAATATGTCATGTATAGTGATAGATGTAGCAAACAACATTTTTGTACTTACCATGGTTCCAAGATGACTTATCCTTTATTTAATTGGGTTGCCTAATTGATTTTTTGATATTATTGATTTTTTATAACTTTTCATATTCTCTCTCAAACTTTCTAATTTTGTCCTTAAACTAGTTATACTCAAATTCCTTTGATTTAAACCGTGTGATGATATATTCTAACTTATTAATGAGATCATAGATAGTAATATTTTGATTTTTAAAATCAAGTGATATTATGAGTTAAATTTCAAGGTTATTTTTATATTCTCCTTCTTCAATATCATATAATACTTATTCATCATACATGTTTTCTTCTCCCCATTAATCACAAGACATCTTGTGCTTCTTGTAATCTCCTTCAATCTGTTACACTTTATCACAAAGGACTAGGCTCTGATACCAATTATCATAAACAAGATGATTGAGAGGGGGGTTAATTATTCTTTAAAACTTTTCATTCAATTCCACTTAATTATGTATGAGCCATTCTAACATTCATGTACATCTTATCAATCATAAGCATCAGATCATAAGAGCATGAAACACACGAACATAACATATACGTGAAAAACCATCTAGAGTCAAAAAAACCAATGATGAATCAAATGGACTAAATTTATATAATAAAAACATCAATCTTTAGTGAATCACTAACTTCAAATGGAACACCAACCCCAACCAGCTTAGCACTAACTTAGTTAGGCTTTAGCAAGTACCCACTTACAAGGAGGCACCAACCCCCTAAATGACTTAGCACCAACTCATCCACATTGTTATTTTATCACCTTAATAAACCATTATTTCTTATGAAATAAATGATGATCTACTCCTTAAGCTCTTCACTCTCTTTTATCCCTCTCAAATTGGTCTTCAACCTTCTTCACTCAACTAGCCCTATGCATGGCTTGATTAGGTCTTCTAACCTTGATCCTTATATGAAAAACCTCTCTTATATATTAATAAAAATTATTTTATGGTCCAAATGACCTAATTATACTCTTAAATTATCTATATCATTCACTTATCCTCTTTTACCCTCCCATACTTAACATCATCTAAGTATACCAAATAGGCCTAAACTACCTTGCTTTTATATAAGTCACTTGATCATATACTTATTATTTAGTGACATATTAAAACCACTTAGGTTTTCCATGAATAGGTATTTTCATATTAAAATAAAATTCCTTAATAATGAATCAATCACTACAATAGGTCAACCATACATCAATTACCCTTTACTCCTCTTTTAGTCTTATGGAGACCTAATAGGTCTTCTTAACAACACATTACCCTTTGATATTTCTTGAAGAATATCCAAACATATAAAATGGTATAAAGACATAAAAATCCACTAAAATATACCTTATATAAATTTAATTTATGTCTACAATACCTTTTATGTCTAATCACCACGTGAACCCTTTCTCAAATCACTGCATATAAAAGGTTTGTGCATATATAGAAACTCTATCTTGAAAAATTGGGGAATATACTTAATTTTTACAAACAACCATGGAAAAAAATTACATATTAAAAAACATAATGACATCAAGGTCATCAAAAACTTCATTTTATGCTTCAACTCAGGGTAAATAGGCTCAAACACTTCTCTACAAGATGTTCACTCAAAACTACCAACTAACTCCAAAACATAGTCAAGGAAAAATTAACATCTGACACATGATTGAATAGATTAAATGTATTTAAATTTATTGACATGATATTATAACATCCTTAGATCAAACTCAACTAATAATATCATGAGCTTTAATAAAAACTATTGGTCTTATAGACCAATCTACTGACCTTCTCTTTCACAGACTCTACTCAATTAGATACACCATTTTGGCTTTAATGTTTCAACCTATTACACATAATTTAAAGATTATAAAAATCATGTATAGATAATTCAAGACCCAAATAACATCATCTTGCATTTAAATGCATCACTCTCACATGAAAATGCGTCAGGACACATCTCATCACATATGTTTGATTTCCTTACTGTCTACACCACTAGGTTTTTTAGTGACTAGCCAACTTTCATCACCAAATTTTCACACCTAAGATATATAAATTTTATATAAATCTTCATGAAAATAAACTAAAAGTCTCACATTTTGATATTCATCCACTCATTAACTTTGAATCAATTAAGTCTATCTGTTACAATAAATCAATGAAAGATAAGAACTTTTCTATAGGGTTTGTTCACTCACCTAAGAAACCAATCACACCTAGAGATGATTGGAAAAGTTGAGTTCAACCTCCAATCACTTTTATGATCATATCAAACCATTTTGAGTTATTTAAAATAATATCATCAACATCATTTCACTATCAACATTTTAGGAGAGTTTAAACGATCTTCTAGTCTTAATGATCATTCATAAAACTTAGACCCTCTTTCCAGAAACAAATATTTAGAACATTAATCTATAATCCTTCCTCATCTACCATAAATAACTTAGGATCTCATGTAGATGCTACACATACCAATGAGTACTGAGAAAACCTTGTTGAGTAGATAACTCTTCATTTTGTGCACTTGAGAAACCTTGAAATAATTTTTAATCCTTTTTTTACAAACCATGACCTAAAAATTCATACAAATATTTAAAACAAATTTGCATACCTCTGTCAATATTCACTTTCTCACTACTATCATGAAAACTTATCGTGTTACCTCATTTGACCACCATCTCTCTTCTTGCTTTCTAAGCCTTGACTTAAAAGTCTTATTAGGCCTATAATCTAACCTTCTAGCCACCCTATAAGCTTCATCTTAAAATTATCTTATGGTTTAATGTCTCTTATGTATGCTTAAGAAAAATCATATACTCACTCTTCTTCAAAAATTTAATAGAACATCTTCAGATCTATTTACATATCTTCAGATCACAACTAGGATCTTCATAACATCTTTAGAGATGAAAACATAGATCTTTAGAGATGACCTTTTGATCAATTACAAGGTCCTTAACACCTCATGTAAAAATTCAATCAATCTCTCTCATGATCAAACACTATCAAGTATTCTTCAGAGTATTTACTTCTTCATATCTCATTCAGATCATCTTCAAAACTTATTACATAGATCTTTGGAGCATACAACTTCTTCAAATCTCACTCATATCATCATGCCACCTACAAATACCATCTTACAAGGTTTAGACAAAACATTACAAGATTATTTACACTTAACAAACTAATTTTTACTCATTCATGCTTCTTCACAAAGATTTCACTCAAGCTGATATTAGAACATTCTTTAAACAACATTCTCTCATACTCTCATATAGTAATAACACTCACTATGCTTGCAACATAACTCATTCATATACATACCTCAAGGCTTACTTGACAAATAACCATTGACATCAATGATATTATATTAATATCAATGAAATAACCATGCATCTTCATAATAACTTTGACATTAATGACAATATTAAATCTCAAATCTCAACACTTAATGACAATGTTCAATAAACTCCTCCTTAATCAATGATAATGTTCAATAGTAGGATAGGTTGACCCATTGTATGTAATGGTATGGTTTATACCTCGTATATTGATATTAGAAATTTGAGGTGTAAGAGGCTCATTTTGAAGGTGCTTGATTATTTTTTTAATAAGAGGAGGTTGAGGGATATGATTACCATTGGAATCTTGAAGAGGAGGTGGGAGAGCATTTTGGTTATGCATTCCCCATGGGACCTATTAAGGGTGAGTTTGAAGATGGATAAGATGATTTTGAATTTGCATCATATTATTGGAATTTTTAGCATGGAAAGCATTCATTTTATTAAGATTTTTTAATATAAGTTGATGGTTTTGAGTTGTATTATTTGCATTATTTAGAGTATTAGAATTGGTAGTAGTGTATTGGGTACCACTATGGGTGTTAGTAGTAGCTAGAGAGGAATTGTTGTTAAGTGAGGCACTAGTAGCATGATTTTATTATGTGAAAAAATATGTACTATTATAAGGATGAGAAGAAGTATCACTAAAGGCATGATTACCATGGGTAGTAAAAAATACACTAGTGGAATACTTGAGAAGAATTGGTGTTTAAAGAGGCCCACTAGATGTAGAATCTACCATGTTAGTAGAGATACGAGGCATGGAGGTGGAGGAGATCAAAGAGAAAGATGTCATGGTATGAGAAGGGTTCAGAATAGAGGGAAACATTTGAGAAGTAAAGAAGCTAGTGCCCCCAAATCTGTGTGAGGATGTGGGAGAAGGTAGATGGGGCTCTTCAACTTGACCACTTATCATGAGATGGTAAATAGTAGAAGGATATTTTCCTTGATGTTGAGGAAAATCATTAATTAATAATAAAATTTCTAAGGTATATTATAATTCAGGTTGATCTTCAAATAAGAAGAGAGGATTACAAATTGAAGAAGAATGAGGATGGGTCCCATAGTTTATAGTGTGAATAGCTACATGCACATTACTTTTATCTAGGGTAAGATCCATAAAATACTTATGAGGGAAACTATTTGGGTTGGTCAAGCTCATCATATCTATGAAATTCAACTTAGTGTTATCTTCAAATAGGGATTTCATGACGAGGGAAAAAGATTAAGGAAGATGAATCTGATGCAAAAGTAAAGAGATAAGAAGGATACAAAGTTAATCAAACTGACTATGTTCTATAATCCAAGTGACAAATAAGAGTATAGGGTCAATTAGGTTGGTGTATTACTAAAATCTAAGAGGTAGATAAGTATACAAGGTTGACTAGGTTGATGTGGTACTACAATCCAAAAGGTAGATAAGAGTATAAGGTCAACTAGATTGACTTGGTACTAAAAACATGGTATGAAATTGAGCTTGATAAGGATATAAGGTTGAATAAGTTGACTTAGTACTATAAATTGACTGAAAAAAAGAGTATAGGGTTGACTAGGTTGACTTACTACTAAAAATAGGGTATGAAACTAAGCCTGATAAGGATACAAGGTTGACTAGGTTGACTTAGTACTATAAATTAACTAACAAAAAAGAGTACAGGGTCAACCAAGTTGAATTATTACTAAAATAGGGGAAAACATAGTCTATAAGAGATTGTGTCAAATAGAATGATAGTGTGCTAAAAGTAGGGAAATTTTTATAATGTAATTAAAGCAAGAAATGGAAGAAAATAAACAAATAATTGAATCAATGATAATGATCTAATTGAGGCGCATATCATAAAACCTTGTACCAATGATGGCCAATGCAAGTTTTTTCAATACAACATATAATGATTAGAGAGTAAGTAATCAATTGAAAAGTAAGTGCTAACTAAATAGTCATCTTGAGTGTTGTTAAATTATTGTAAAGTGTGGTTTTAAGTTTGATATAAAAGTTGGCTAAAAATAGGGAACTATAAAGTAATCTATGAATGGTTTTAGGATGTTTAGATTGAAATGGATCTATATTGGTAATGGTACTAGCTTGGTATTGGGGCCTACCCTCTCATTTCACAATCTTGTAGTGATACAGATGGTAGGTGATTTTTCAATATATACTATTAACCATGTATTTATACTTGGCTAAAAAACCAAGTTGACTTCCCCATTTGTGATAAAATCCAAGTAGGTAGGCCTTAGGAAGACAAATGTTAAATGCATTTTGAATATTGTGTGATTTGGTAGTGTGTGAAAAAAGAGCAAAATAGTGTAACCAAATGGTAATTTAAAAAACCACCTAATTAGACTATGTGAACTACTCTAGGCATGTAAATAATTGAAAGTGAAAGTGTGAATTAATTATAAGTAAATAGTTGTTAATTCCAAATTTAAGAATGGTATAAAGTTAATTCATATGACATTGTATGCAAATAGTATAGAATAGATTCAACTGTGACACTACTATTCTATAGAAGCAAGACTTTTAAGAACAAAGTCAACTAGGTCAACTTAGTCTTTTAGATAAAAGATAGGTTATAGAGCTAAGTTGACCAAGTTGACTTAGTTTGTTGTAAGATTGCAATTTTAAAGTTTGCAAACTTTCATAAAATAGAATTGTAATGAAGTACTGAATTGATAAAGATAAGAAGAGAGGAACCTTGGTGGGTTGAAAGATGATTAGTATTATAAATTTTTTACTTAAGTGCATTGAATTCTACTTTGAAATTCTACAAACTAAATTGACTTGTTCGACTTCGTGTGTTGATATGAATACTAATTGAGAGACTAAGTTGATCTAAATGTTGTCTAAAGGAATAAATCGACATGTTTGACTTAGTTTATTGATCTAGATGTTGACTGGCATACTATGTCAACATGTTCAACATAGTTTATTATCTATGATTGAAGAAGATTACTATGTTGACATGTTCGATCTAGTAACCTATATCTAATGAAGACCTGCATAGAAAGAATAGAGTCATTTTGATATGACTGTGTTAAACTTATGAAAAAAATTTAGAACTATACTGGAGGAGTTTACATAGTATTTCAAATATATAAAAATAATAAAATATTAGAAATAAAAATGTGAAAAAAACTTCCAAGGGTTATATTCATGTCAGGTTCACCAGAATGTATGCAATGTGAAATGTAACAGATCTACAAATCAATCCTATCTCAAAGAAGATAGATATTACGTACACCTCTAATTATATATACATTATATAATTGAGGTCATGATCAATATGGATCCACCATACCTAATTAAGAGATTTTTTACTATAATAATATCACTAGGGAAGATTCTAAATCCTCCATTCAAGAAAAACTATGTAATAACCCTAACTAGGTCCTATGTTTTCATATTCCATAAACTAATAACAAGTAAATAAAAATCTAATATAGTGATCATCAAAGCTTGTAGCACAAATTTGGGTAATAAAAAATAAAAGTAAACATGCATAGAAGACATATACTCATGTCAATGTATATGGAATCCTAATGTATGAAAGAGAAGTGCAAATGCATATATATCTACTCTTAAAAATAAGGAACAAAGTTAGGAACACTTATCTTTGAATATGAACTCATCGAGCCTTAATCTCTCCCTTGGCCAAGGTGCTTCACAATATTTTGTTTTAGTATGTAAAGATGACAAGGATAAATCAACTCTAAATTACACAACCTATCAATGCATATAAAAGACTTCTCCATAAGACAAGATCCACATATCCAAAGAAAGTATAAAACCCTAAACTTGATCCTTAATTATAATGGTGAATAATTAGATGCATAATATATCTTACTTATTGTTCTCTTCTGTTAGAAATGGTGAAATGAATGTGTTTATATAGGCATATCTACCCCTAAAATTTTCTTAAAATGTAGGTCAACAAGGTCAACCTGATTTACCTAGTACTTAAATTGGCAAAACATTAACTAGGTTATGGACTATATCGACCATGGGATGACCTAATTCCTAGTAAGCTTTGTAAATAATAATACAAGGTTGATGTGGCTGACTTAGTCATGTAAACTACCAAAAAGGGGTTTAGACTAGGGAAAGGGATAATGAATATGGTAAATGACTAGAGGAGGGTGAAAAATAAGAGGTAAAGCTTAGGGGACTGGTTTTTAGGAGACAAATGTGTAGATAACAAGTGGAAAAAAAGGACAACAATCCTTTGAAGTACCAACGGCCTACCTACCCCTTTTTTAGTGTACCCCTTAAGGCATGCACTTAGAGAGATTGAGACTCGATAGGTTCCTTAAAGATAAAGAGCATCAATAATTGATAAAGTTTGAAAATATTATGTGTATACATCACCCTCCTTAGGGCTATTAGTAATAATAAGTTACTTTTTATCTATTTAAAATGTTCTAAAAATTGATATGAGAATAAGAAAAAAGAGACATACAAATGCTAAAATTATAACATGATACAATAATGATATATAAATTTAAGAATTTTGGATGAATTTTTGAAAATTTGAGATGGCTTTTTTGGAAAAATAGAAAATGAGATGAACCTTAAAAATTAGGGAAACAAAAGTATAGTGTTAGCAATCAAAATGATTTTTTCAAGTATACCAACCTGAATATAAAATACAATTGAGTAATTTTAAAATATATTTGTTTAGAGGTCAAAAGGCACCAATCAAGGAAGAAAAAACTTGAAAGCATAAGAACATGAATCTTGGCAACAAGAGGAAGGTAAAATCCTAGGGTAAAGTTTTAGATCTAATAAGATGAAACCCTATGATATTTTAATTTTTTGATCATGATAGGGTTGAAAATGATTTTTTAGAGGTTAGGTTCACCAAATATTTAACCTTAAAAAATATATTGAGTAATCTAAGGTTAAAGGGATAGAGATAACCTTGGTTAAAAGGGTGATAAACTATCTCTATAGTAGGATAATGAATTTATAAACTTAAATAAACATATATTGAATTTATTATGCTGAGATATGATAAAAATAAAAAAGTATGACAATGACATATATTGAAATAATAATGAAAATAAGATACTTAGCTTGTTATTATGCTAATACAATATGGATTTAGAACAAGAAGGAATCAAACTAGAATTGGATTCTAGGACTATCGTTAAATTTTGGATTAAGCACTTTTATGACCTCAGACACTTACATCGACTTTAGATAATTTTGTTGATGCTTTTATCTAAACTAGACATAGCTGTCTTATATATAATACCTATTAGATATATATGTAACCACATATAATATTTTGGGTTCTTTATCACCTTCACTTTGGTGTGATCATATTTGGATCATGGGTTATCACTCCTTATCAAATAGAAAATATTAGTTATTCATATTCATAGTGATTGTGGAGAAAATAGGTTAGTGGGTACAAAATTTCAAGCTACCTAAAATACCCTTATATTAATGAGAACTACCTACATAGCCAATACTCCAAAGAGGGCCTTAGATTTATGTAATTCTCCCTTACATGTTGGTTCATTTGTCTATAAGGATGTGATGTGTGATAAAAAGGAAATAGAGTGACCTAGCTTGCAACTTAGAAAATGTGGCTCATGGTATCCTCCTTTAATAATTTAGACTTTTAGATATATTATCCATGTGACTGATATGTAAATAGGGTAAAATAGGGAAGCTTTGCTCACTTAAGTTCTTGATTGAAATATTTTGGTAATTTGACTTGTAAGAGGCAAGAATTTATTAAGTGAAGAATGAATGTGGATTAATTATGCATATATTCCAATCCTTTTATAGAATATCTCACATTAAATCACTTAGGCCAATCATAAGAACATGTTTAATTTATAAATTATATGACTTTATGGCACTAGAAATTTTCATTAGGATAGTACCCTTATGTTGATGTAGGTATCTAACTGGGATGCAAGTATCTAAAAAGGTGAAAAATAGGCAAGGTCCAAAAATTATAGAGACATAAGATAATTAACTATTTAGCATTATGGGTATGATAAAAGCTCTGAGCCATCAAAATAACATTGGTTGGACTAAAATATAAAAAATTTGGCATAGATACATGGTGTATATGAGGCTTTTAGTAGTGGGAAGGTATAGGATGAAGGTACATCCATGATATGTATTTGCCAATTATATAGGACTGAGGTGCTATATAATTCAAAAATAGTGTCTACAACATGATATATCTACAAAGTGTCATGAAGAAGTTGTGGGGGTTTGTAAAGGACTTGGGGATTTATGAGTTCAAAATATTGGACCAATTTTGTGCATGTTTTCTCATAAACACTTGGAAACATTGTTAGATGGCATGATAAGCTATGTGCAAAGCACTTAAAACTATTTTTAAGAGTTGTAATAAAATATATAAGCCTTATAAATATCTTAAATTTAAATATTTATTTCTAATTTGAAGACATATCATACATTTAAATTTAAATTCAACAAATATACAATTTGTTTAATTCACAAGAATGTGTTAATACAAATGCAGGGTCTATGTTTTGAAAAAAAATGTGGGAGTATTGATGACAATTAATTATGACTTTCATAGGTAAATAATGAAAAAAATATTAGAACTTAGAACTCCTAGTTAAGATTTGAAGATACAAAAATATCACATAAGAAAATATCACACCATTGTTAAAATATAATTTTCATGACTAAAAGGCCACCATATGATGAGTAAATTTTAAACTCATATTGGAAGTAATACATGTGTGTTAAATAAATTAAATACCAGCTATTATGGGTTTAGGTAAAGTAACCGTGAGATTAATAACTCCAATTCAAAATTCTTGTTGGATATTTCATTATTTTATTTTATTTTTTAGCTCATAAAGTGATGGATTGGGCATTTATCTATTTCCATCTAGGAATCCATAGTCCTGACAGAGATACCTTTGGCTCCACTCTAGTCCTTGATCGACTACTAACTAGGCAAGAAATACTATGATGGAGATTACCCAAATCACCCTTTTCTAGGAGAAAGGTTTTATTTATTTTTATTAAAATTATCCTTTTGTTTTTTTTTTAATTTATTACCTCCAATGGAGTTGGGATCCAATGTTGTTAGGTTGAGGGTTTTATCAAAAAAAAAAATTAAATTATTCTCCCTTGATTACTGAAATTTATGTAGGAAATTATTGAAGTCTTTAAAGTGTGAGTAAGACTTATTATATAATGTATAAACATCATTCAACTAGTTAAAGTATTAATATAAATAAATATTAGTCATAACAAAACATTAGGTCTTAATGAGAGATATTGATGTAAATTCAGGTTTCTAAAATTTGAACATTAAACAATATTATGACCTCAAGTATCCCCACTTGTTATCCTACAACAAACACTTGGTGATTTGGTTAAAAACTTTAGAATAATCCACAAAGTACTTGTCTTAAAAGATTTATTTTGCATTGACAACTAATGAAATCAAATCATTCTGAAAAAAGCAAAGAGAATTTATATAAGAAGACCAAAAAATTAGCCAAGTGGAAAAGCAAGAGAAAAATAAAATAAAACTACCTACTGATAAACCTAATCTAAAACTCACATTAACTTAGAGACCACATGTAATGGTACACTTGAGAAGTAATGCTTCATATGTTTCCCATTTATAGGGTATGTCAAGTATTGGCCTTGTAAATCCTTCAACTTAAAGGCATTTTTTCCAATATCATTATAATATGATATGGTCCTATCCATAGTGTTGAGAACTTGTCATGTCGCCCCTTTATTTCATGTGTTTTGTCCCATATTAGGACTAAGTCTAAAATAATGAAAGTTTTCACTCAAGACCTCTTATCAAACCACATTTTAATAACACTATGATGCTTGATAAAAGTTTAAAAATATTCATCATGCAAGTTTTCCATTTGGACAATGTTCAACAATATGGAATGGATTCTATCATCCTCCTCCATATATTCTAGAATTGACTAGTAGGTAGGAAATAGGGTAATGGGTAAAATTGGTTTTTGGCCATAGAGAAATTATTTGAAGCAATTTTATTTTTCAAATATCACATATTTCAAGAAGGAATGCCACTCCTTAGGCCTATTGTCAACTAATTTCTTAACTGCATTGACCAAGTTCTTATTGGTTAAATCAAAAATGTCATTGCCATATAGATATTAATTCAAAGAAAAATTCACTATAATTGATTTGTCATATGCCCATTATGTGAATTATATGGATTGGAAAATAGGGTCTATTGATGGTGAAAAATTCCACACCAATGAATCAACCCTTTCTCCTATAATCAAGGTTAAGATGGAATCATACCAGTTTAATTATAAGCATCAAAAGAAAGAGAGTTGATTCCAAAGATATGTAGAAGGGGCTTTTTAATCATTATGAGAAATATTGAGCAGGTCAAATATAGGTCAATGCACAATTACATTTCAGAAATAAAATTTACTTAAATATCAAAAATAGGAGTTAGATTATAACTGTATTATCTAACCTATCCAATAGATAAAAACCTATAGAAAAGGTAGTCTTTTAAAGGAAATATCTCTGATCCTTTATAATTCTATCGATTCTTATTATATTCAATATTTGAATATTGTTTAATATCATAAAATTTACTATAATTTCATTGTCCTAGGCCCATTAGGTGAATTCTATAGATTGAAAAATAGGGTCTATTGATGGTGAAAATTTTCACACCAATGAAATAACCCTTTCTCCTATTATCAAGGTTTAGATGGAATCATACTAGTTTAATCATAAGGGTCAAAGGAAAAAGAGTTGATTCCAAAGTTATGTAGAAGGACTTTTTTAATCATTCTAGGAAATAATGAGCAAGTCAAATATCAATCAATGCACAATTACATTTCAGAAATAAAATGTATTTAAATATTAAAAATAGGAATCAGATTATAACTATATTATTTAACCTATCCAATAGATAAAAACCTCTAGAAAAGGTAGTCTCTTGAAGGAAAGATCTATGATCCTTTATAATTCTATCAAATATTATTATACTCAATCTTTGAATATTGTTTACTATCAAAATAAGTTAAAAGAAAATAAAAGAAACAAACCAAAAGATAAATAAAATAAACAAAAGAAAAAGCCAAACAACAATATGCAAATAAACACTATTATACTAATCTAAGAGAAAATAAGAACTATACTATAACTAACTAACTCCAAGCTAGCTAAAAATAAACAAGGAAATATCTATCAATCTATCTATTTTATGAGATTAGTGTGTAATAAAAACTAAACAAAAGAACAAAAATAAAAGTAAATTAATATTAATATAAGAAATAACAAAAAAATCAACTAAAGAAGACTAATACTTGCTTAAATATTAGCTTAAATTGATCTAAAGTGAACTAATGATTGAGAAATAAAACTAGAGTAAGAACATAAAACTAACTTATAAAGTATTTATTCAACTAAGATAGCTTAATAAAATAACAAAAAATAAATAAATGAAATAATCTAAGTCAAAAAGGTAATAAGAGATCAAATGAAAAGAATATGAAATGATAAATAAGAACATAATTAATCAAATTCTTAATACGAAGATAAATTAAACCTAAAATGAAAATCAAAGATCAAATTTGAAATAATTAACAAAATGAACAAAAAGGATACATAAATAAAATAAGTAAAATATGATGCAATAAACAATAAACAAAAAATATAATATAATCTAAAACTAATTTTATATAAAATAGAAAATGAAAAATAAATAAAACAAATCGTGAAAAATAAACAAAAAATTTGTGATTCTTGAAACAAGAGTCAACTTAGAATAAGGTAAATTAAGATTTTATTGAGAAACATAAAATATGAGTATAAATAGTCTTCAAAAAGATAATAATTTACAATTGAAAGATCAATAAAATTTTACAAGATGTAATGTATTCATCATTATTCAGGTCAAGTACATATAGTTCCACTCATATAATTGCATATTTTCAATCATCAAAATATATTAAAGTTAAATAAACTTTAGATAATTGATTTGTGAAATCAATAGGAGATCTAGATATACCTGAACAAGCATATTACTTCACCATCAGAGAATGTATTGTGTGATCTATCTGTAAGTATTCATTTGATCTTAGATATGTTTGCATAGAAAAGGAAATAAACATGGATAACTTTCAAACTTCAAAAAGAGATATTCACCTATATGTGTTTCTCCTTTGTAATATATATTTGATTTGATTATAAAGTAATCCCTATCAGAGATAGAAAATAATTTACAACTAACATTAGTAATTTGTTATTAAGTTTAATTGACTTTAAAATTCTATTAGTTACTTTATAAGTTTAGACTTTAAATATTTAACCAAAAATATCTCTAAGGGATGGGTCCCCTTGACTCAATTTACATTACTCAAATAAACATCTAATTATGCATAAATAAAAATTTAATAAATAAAAACTATCAAATAAATTTAAGTACTCTTAACATAAAATCTATAAGCATTTATCCATAAAAATTTAAGTAAATATGCAAAATAAATATATTCTATATAAAATGAAATTGCTGCCACACAAAAATACTAAACACCACCAAATGTGTGTGTGTGTGTGTGTGTGTGTGTGTGTGTGTGTGTGTGTGTGTGTGTGTGTGTGTGTGTGTGTGTGTGTGTGTGTGTGTGTGTGTGTGCGCATGTGTGTGTGTGTGTGTGTGTGTGTGTGTGTGTGTTTTCAAAAATTTAGTATCATGACTGTATACATATAAATTTTCTCACTTCATTTATCATCACTAATATTATTATTAATCGAAATTAATTCTACTTATCTCATTTATCTCTTATAATTTTATCCTAATATCACCCCTTTTAGTCATTTATCTAACACTTCCCTTCATTATTATCCATCTACTAACCTTATATTATCCCCACCAACCTATTAATTCTTCTAATCATGTCTTATCCACTAAATAATCCCACGTGTCTATTATATTATAATTTTAAATTCCAAACCCACCTACCCTAACCTATTCCTATGTTTTCCTACATCCCTAGTCCCTAATCACCTATCTAACCTCATAATAATATTTCTTATTCCCCCTAATGGATTATAGATTTATCCAATTTTACAATATTCTATATCTTATCCCTTTCTCTCTATAAGTGTCTATTCTAGAGGCTTCTAAGGAATTTTTAGCTCCTTGGATAATCTTCCACTATTGATCCTCTTCATCCCAACTTTGAATATCATCCATTGATCTTCCCTCCATAACCTCTTTAAATATACCTCCTCCCCATTTAAAAACTAATAAATGTTGTCATAATCTCTCTAAGTCTCCATAATATCATTGAGTCTTTAAATCCATGCCATCTTAATCAAGCAAGCATCATGATGAAAATTTGAGTCTTTGATAAGAAATATCCATCCATAATCATTAAGTATTCTTCTTGTTTTGTATATTGTTTAGAGCATTTAGATTTAGGTTATAATGTTGGTTTTAATTTCTTTTTTTTTTGCATTATAGTCTAATGAATCTAAAGTATGAAGTAGATTGGTGTTTTGAGTGATTTTCATTAATTTACACATCCAAATCTATTTTCTCAAAATTTCCATCTTACATTTCATGACCATAATGGGAGCCCTCCTTTTGGGCTGACATTTTGTGCTTTGAGTGTGTTTCGTTAAGGTTTCAATTTATATTTAAGTGGACTATGGCTCAAAATTTCAAGAATCTCATGTTCCAAGTGAAGTGTGACATTGCTCTACAACTTGAAATTTTGTAGAGGTAGTTTTAAAAATTCCAACTGTAGTTTTGATTAA
Organism: Torreya grandis; assembly: GCA_037957365.1. NCBI lineage: Eukaryota > Viridiplantae > Streptophyta > Pinopsida > Cupressales > Taxaceae > Torreya > Torreya grandis. Next base: position 642,091 of record JARHVA010006395.1, read on the forward strand.
TTTCCCAAACTTGATAGCTAGTCATTTGTATCTTTTGGTAATTTTTGTCACCTATTCAAAAATACCTCTCAATAATTGTGGTTTTGACACCCAACTATGGTTTTGCCTTCAAGAAATGTAATTTTTATTTAATCATAAAATCGCTAACCCATATCTATGTTTTTACTATTTAATCATTATATGGTCTCTATCTAGTTTTATTTTATTTACAAGAAAGGGGGGAGTCTGCCCAGACCAACTCAATACCCCCAAATCACTTTTTTGACTATCTTGTGTAATATTTCCTATTTATATAGGTGTTTTGGATTTTCATAGGCAATTTTGAATATTTACAATCGATTTTTCATATATTTAAAAACTAAGTCATGTGGATTCATCTTATCCTTTTTTGGTCATTTAGTCAGTGTTTAGATTTGTAAATAATCTAAAAAGTCTTAAATCAATATCTATCTTAGACATGTAACATCAATTGGTTTATATCTATTTTAAATCTACCTGAAATAAAATTACATCTTGTAAGAGGCATTTTTTACTATGAAAATAAATGTTTAGATTTGTAAATAATCTAAAAATTCTTAAATCAATATCTATCTTAGACATATACCATCAATTGGTGTATATCTATTTCAAATCTACTTGAAATAAAATTACATGTCGTAAAAGGCATTTTTTACTGTGAAAGTTAGTTTTGAATATACATTGTTGACTTTAACTTAGGGGATCTAAATAACATATTTACCTAGTTAGTACCAAATGTAGCCTTAAACATTTTGTACATATTTTGAACAATCTATGAATATTTTTAATCATTCTATAAATATGTTTATCCTACTATTAAATTTATTATATTTCCCCTAAGACTACAAAACTACTTTTAAAAAGTGGATATTGATTACTAGCTGTGATATTTCTATAGCCATAGGCAGTTTTGCCTAACCACATAGTCATAGTTAGTTAACTATCTTCAAAACCATAGATTTTGAAGTTATAGTTTTGACCTAAAAATTATGATTTTACACTGACTACAAGTATTTTTGCCTTAACCACATGGTTGTTGTCATCTCACTATATTTAAAATCATAGATCTCATAAAAGTAGTTTTAATGGTTAGTTACAGTATTGTAGTATCTAGAAGTGATTTTGATAAATACTAACTACATATCTATGATTTTGAAAAATCTAGCTATGGTTTTGATCTTTATTTTCCTTTTAAAATTGTCTTCATTGAGTGCATTTTATAAGATCATTTTCAAAAAAAAATTGAGTCATTCCAAGGGTTCTACAATTCCCAATTTGCATTTGGCAGTGGGGGCACTATCCCAAGGCCCTAAAAGGGGCACTACCCATTAACCCTATAAGGGGAGATGTCCTTTAACCCTAAAAATGGTGATACCCCTTTACCCTATTGGGGGACACCACCCCAAACCCTTGCATCGTGGCTTCTTATCCAAAGAAGTTATAGAGAAAAATCACAAGTTTTTTTTAGTGTTTTTATTAAGGCTTATTGGACTAACATTTTGTTTCTTATAGGGTTGAATCTAGTGGTAATTTTGGCCTACTAACATCTTCCCTTGTAGGTCATATTTTTGTCTAATGTCTTATCTTATAGGTTGCCCCTCCATATTTCAATTAAAACTACTAATCACTTGCTTTATAGGAGTCCTATCAAAGATTTTGTCATTTTAAAAATCATCTTGTATATATTTTGTAAATATCACACTTAATTAAATCAATTAATAATTTTTTTATCTACTTGTGTGTCACTTTTAGGATATAATGGTGCATGCTCTCCTCCTTGTATCCTAACAACAAGTATTAGAGGATAACAAACCACTAATAAACCCTCCCATTTTTATTTTTTAGGGGTAATGTGACATGAAAGTGATACCCATGCACTTGTCATAGTAATAGGAGGATAGTGACTATATATTTCACCACCATGCACTAATATACACTTTGTGTTATGGTGAAGTATAAATATCAAGGATAATTGTCATTAGGCTAAGTGATTGACCCCATACAGGTCTTCCATGAAGGGAAAAATTTAATTTTTTGAACCAAAAATTAGAAAACACCCTACATAGACTTAGGCCCCACTATACGTATCATATATTTGTCACTCCCCTAGATAGATTGTATATCTTAGCTTCAGACCTTTCAACCATAACAGGTGACTTGTTGTTAGAGTTAGTATTAATTACCAAGTGACTATCATGTATAGATAGGGTTGAGAGGGTTTGGGAGATTCCATAATGGATCACCAACCTATAGTCTCACCCATAAAATTGTTGGAGGATGTAGTCTTTGGGTTATACACCCATCAATTTACTAATTATAGGTCTGTGGTTTGCTTCATATGGTGTGTGTTGTGTTATAAGTATGTTGTTTGTGAGCCAAGTTATCCTTTTACATAAACCTATATACACCTATCTATGTCTCATTCACATATCACCATCTTATCCTTGTCACATCGTTATATCATATTGTATATCATCATCAATATCCTCTTGTAAATATTTCCTTTGTACATTTGTGTATATCATTTTAAGCCTATCTCATCTCGCATCTTATCCTATATTGTACCACCCTCTTGTCTTAGTCACATTCTAGTCTCATCCACTTATCAACTAGTCATACCCCCATCACCTACATATCCTAATCAAGTATTTTCATCCACATCTTATCATAGTATAACTTTGACTAAGTCTACCTTACCCATAACTAACCACACATCACCTTGGATTACTGTATCCCCCTAGTCCAAAATAGACACTCTTCTTGACCTTATCTATCTTAATCTCCTTATCCATCACCATCTCCATCACTTATATAACCTAGTCTTAATCCTAGTCTAACCTTACTCATCCCCTTGTCTATATTGGTCCTCTCATTAGGTCTATGGTCATACTTTGGCCCTCATATATGTTTAAAGACATTATTTATGTTGTATTAAGTTTTTTCATTGATGTCAATATTATTTCATTAATTTCAAAGTGTGTTATCATTGATTTATAGATGTATCTAGTGAAGATGCATGGTGAGTGATCATGATGAATGAGGTAGATGTCTAGATGAGCAAGGCCAGTTAGCAGTATGTGTTATGAAAAGATTATGAGGATTGTATTTATGTAATGATTTACATGAGAGAGAAAGGTATAGGTCTAATTTATTATATATATATTGTATTGTTTTTATGTTAATGTCATGATGTGAAAGGAATAGGTCAAGGCATCAAGGTGTCTTGTAAAAGCCTTGTCTAGACCTTGTGATAAGATATGTGAAGGTAGCATGGTGAAGTGAGTGAAATTAGGAATGTTATAATTTATTTGGAATTTATACTTGATATTAAGGTGTATAATCCTTTATAAGTTTTTTAAGGCATATATTTAAGGACACAAACTTAAGTATCATATGCATAGTCATGTCATGAATGAGCATGTGCATAGTGAGCATGAAGATGTATGTGTAGAGGTATGTGTATAGGTATAAATTTTCTTGAGTATATTGGAATGCATGTAAATAATGTATTTAATCATCAAATATGGTTTCAAGATCAATTTTTAAGCTTAAAGTGCTAGAGAGCCTAGTCATAGCATGAGGAGACCTAGTGAGGAGGTTTGAGCATGGTGACTTATTGAAATGAATGTACAAAGGCATAAGAGGTTTTATGAGGTTTATTGAGTATGTATATGAGGTTTTGGATCATTCAACAGTGTCTCATAGTGATAATATAGGGGTAGGACCTACAGACCTAGTATGTAACTAGATCACTTCTAGACCTTACTTGGCCTAATGAGGCATCATGAGGTGTTGTCAAGACCTATGAAGGATTTAAAGTCATGATTGAGAATGTTAATAGGTTTTATGAAATATTTATGATATTTTTACATCTTGGATAATGGATATAAGGTCATTTTAAAGGCCTAATGTGACTTGTAGGTCAAGTCTTAGAGAACAAAGAGAGAGAGATGGTGGTCATATGGGGTATTAGCATCAATTTCCAAGGTAAGAATGAGAATTTGATAATTTTTAGTGGTGTTATAAGTTTTAATACATTTTTTTACCAATTTTAAGGTCAAATTTTTTAATAAAGGCATGAAAATTGGTTTTGAGGTTTCTCGAGTGCACCAAATGAAGGGTTCTCAACTCGAGAATAAATTTCAAGTGTTCATTGGCATGGGTAAAGTTTTCATGGTAACATAATATATTCATGGTATATAGGTAAGGTTCATATTTCAAATTTACAATCATTGGTTTCTATAATGAGGGGCTAAGCTTTATAAATGATCATTAAGACTTGAAGATGGTTTAAAACCCTCAAAGAACCCTAACTCAGAATCGATGTGAAAGATCTTGTTCTAAAGTGATCATAATGGATTGGTATGGATAAATTTTTTATTTTAGGTTGTATTAAAATCTCCCAATCATCTCCAAGTGTGATTTTTTATTAGGTGTGTGAACAGACCCTACAAAAAAATGCTAGTTTTTAAGAAAATTGTTGTGGTAGTTAGAGTTGACCAAGTCAAAGTATGAAAATAAATAAATGAAGGAGGTTTATAAATTTATTTGTTTTTAATTTTGGTTTATTTAAAATTTATATCCCTTATGGGTGATAAACTGGTCATCCAAGTTGACCTATTGCTAATAGGCCTAATCATGTAAACAACAAGAAACCCAGGCAGAAGTGAGAAGGTGATTAGGGATGTGTTATCATAGATTAGGGATTATTCTAAGTTCATGGAGATATTTTTAAATAATTTTAATAGATATTGATTTTCCATATAATTTTTTTATATCGCTGTATATAGAAAAAATTTACTCATAAATGTGACTTGTCTAGCTCAGTAAGGTCTGTGTCTAAGTGAGGTCTAGAGATTGGTCTATATATCTAATATTTTTGATTATACCTTAGTTTTTTAAATTTTTAGATGTTATGAATGTATATAAGGATAATATTCATACATAATTATCCTTTTAATGTGTCTATATAAGTTTTTTAATTAAAAGTCATCATTACTAGTCTTTAAGGGAAACTGGTAGATTTGGGTAAGTTGTAGTGATGATTTGGAAGATCTTTGACTTGAGTTGATGTATCTAAAGAACATATTTTTTTTAAAATTTAATTATATATCCATGATATTCAAAAAAATTTAATTTAGTTAAATTTATTGGAATATTGAAGCCAAAATGTGTTGACTGGTTCAGGTTTGACTGTGTGTTCTAAAGATAAAAGATTGGTGTGCAAGACCAATATCTGACATTAGACATTGTGACATTTATAATTTAGAATGATATATATATTTAAAATAATATTTTTAATATTTTAATGGTCATTGGAAGTTATATTTTAGGCATTGAATATCAAGTTGTCCATGACTGTGTTTTGAAGCTAGTTGGCAGTTCCGAGTAGGCTACTTGCAAAGAAGGGTTTGAGCATGTATACTTGGAGTTAAAGATTGAAATTAAGTTTATTATGACCATTATGTCATTTTTTTTCTGAATATATTATTTTTACATGTTTTTTTATCAAAAAAATTTCTATTCTTCATTTTTTTAAGACAAATTTTCTAGGTATGCACAGACCTATTGTGAATAGTATTTTGAGAAGAGGTTAAAGTAGTGGTTAGACCTAAAAGGTGTTTTGGAACTAAATTGAAGTTTTATAAGGTATATTTTAGTGATATATTAAATTATACTACTTTGTGTGTATTTTTTAAGCATTCCAAGAAAGATAAAATGTAATGTTCTTTAATGCTAGCCTAATTGAATTAGGTTTCCTTAAAGCCTCAAAGAGAATTTGGTCCTATATGTTGTGACTGACATATTGAAATGTTTGGTTCAGGTTTTAAAATTTTTATATGACCTATTAAAATAATAATCCAAGTGTACAAATGTATATGTATAACCAAGGTGTAATATCAGGTGACTTATATAAGAATAAGGCCTAATAGGCCTAATTGAGATAGATATATGAATGAGGGTGCAAATGAATAAAAAAACACATTCAGGAGTAGAAGGAGGCCATGTAGACCATAAAATGGTTGTAAATAGATATTCATGAATATATAATATGACTTATGATATGTATATCAAGGGCATATGGCCTAATCAAGTCAAGAATAAGGTTAGTTGAGCAAAGAAGCCTATAAGGCATTTTGAGAGGGTAAAAGTGTGTGAAGAGATGAAGAAGGTGATAATCATCTATTGTATGATAAATAAAGTGTTATAAATATGATCAAGTGTTTCAATTGGTTGATTTAGTGCTGATTCACTAAGGTATTTGGTGCTTCCTTGCAAGTGTGTGCTTGTTAAAGATTTTGTCAAGTTGGTGCTTGATAGACTAGGGTTGGTGCTCCAAGTTGAGTACATGCTCAATTGAATTTGATTCATTGATTTATAAGAATGGTTTTTAAAGATTTTATCAATGGGTTTGATTCCCCATGATTTTTTACCACTTATATGATGTGTACATAGTTTATATGTGTATATTCTTCTCATTATATTGTTAGACTAGTTTTTATTGCTCATATGATGATGTTACTTGATGAATGATGAGAAGATATATTGAAGTGAAAGTAAAATTTTATAAGGAAACTAATTATACCCCCCTCTCAACCATTTTTATTCCAACATTTGGTATCATATTTGGCCCTTAGAGATAGGCCTAATAGCCTAAATGTGATCCTAAGAAGCACGAGCATGGATTGTGATGATGATAGTAGTAATAAAGGTCTACCAAAGACTGATAGTATTGGTAAAATGAAGTCTAAAGAAGATTCTATGAAAGCTCAGAGTCTAGATAGTGGTGTCTCAAGCCACATGTTAAGAGAAAGAGAGGTCTTGGTTCTCATATGATTGATCATAGAAGTGACAATGAAGATTGGATTAAGAAGAAGAAGAATGACAAGAAGGATGATGAAGAGGCCAAGTTAAAAATCAGGCCTAAGTTGACAATCAAGCATAGAAGGATATTGAAGAATACTCAATATTTTAAGAGTATGGAGATCAAATAATCTCCTAAATTTATGTTTCTATAATTCCATATGGAATGGGTGACTCCATTAGGCTTCATGGACACACTCATCAGTAAGTAGAAGCATTGTGGATGTTTGTTTGAGCCTTGACAAGTGTTGTATAAGTATGAAGACATGTTGAAGTTTGTTGAGTATAAGATGGAAGTGTAGTGTTTTGTAATATTAAGAGGTAATATTTTGGTATTGGTACTAAGGTGCTTGATCTATGTTGGTGATGTTCTATGTTTACTATTGATTGATATGGTGAGAAATTTGTGAAGACAAAGGGGGAGCATGATTTTTACAATGTTTCATGAGATAGTTGTGTGAGATATTTGAGTGCTCTATGTGCATCAAGATGAAATTAAGTTCATAGAGGACTAAGTAACATGTTATATTATCTCAATTTTCAAATCATGAAGAAGACAAGTTATGATAGATTTATGTCATAGTGAAGCATGTAAGGATATACCTAGTTGACAGAATGATGCAAGGAAGATGTCATGATGAGGACTATGTCATAGTGGTTTGATAAAAATGAATGAGATATATCTATGCAAAGAGAAAATATGATATACCTTATGTATATGACATGAGTGATATTTTCTCTAGCATGAAGGACTATATTGTTCCCTTAAAATAATATCTTTGATTGCAAACATACCTAATTAACATGGTAGGCAAGCATTGATTATAGATATACTTTATGCTCATAGGTATTGAGTGTGATTGCTCTAGGTATTTGAAGATGAAATTTGGTTCCTGTATCATAGGCATATATTCTCAATGTGCCCTGGTTGTGTGAGGTGAAGGTTATGAAACAAGATAGAAGTTTGGTAGATAGTAAACAATGTTTTTTTACATATCTAATGAGCAGTACAAAAAGGGTTGTCATGATGTAGATGAATCAAATATGGATTTTGAAGCTCAAATAAGATTAAAATATATTATTTTCATAATGTATGAATTGATAATGACATGTTTAGTGATATATTCAAGGTGATTTTGTTGAGCATTATCGTATTTGATTAGTGATCAACATTGATATCAAGGAGCATCTTGTGAAGATGTATCCTACATAAGGTGGATATCAAAAGTGAATAAATACATTTGGTAGAGTATAGTTGGTAGTGATTAGGTGAATGAAATATTTTTCATGAGTGAGTTCATTTATGAAACAAAGAGTGTTTCCATGGGTGGTTTCTATAGTTTATGAAGATTGTGTGCTATCTAGTGTCTTTGAGAGGTAGTATCTGCTCAGGGGGAGAAAGTGAGTTTCCAAAAGTTATCTACAAAAAATAAAGAGCTTAAGGTGAGTATTTGTTCAAAATTTCACTATGTGGTTTCTTTAAGTTCATCTGCAAGGATCACATAGTTATTTTTGGAAGGCCCTTTGTCATTAATGGCAAAGGGTGAAAAATACTTGTTTGGGGGAGAAAGGATTATTCAGATTGTAGTATGTTTTGCCATCAATGAAAAAGGGGGAGTTATTTGGCTTAAGTGTTATCACTGATGTCAATATGATGTCATTAATGTCAAATTGTGTTGTCATTGATGTCTAGATGCATTTGGTGAATATGTATGGTGAGTGATCATGATGAATGAGATAGATGTCTAGATGAGCATGGTTTTTATATGAACAAGGCCAATGGCAGTATGTATTAGGAAAATCTTGTGAGCATTAAAGGTATGTAGTGATTTCCATGAGAGAAAAAATTACAAGTCTAAATGTCATATATCTACTTGGTTAATGTTGTGTGGAAGGAATAGGTCAAGGCATCAAGGTGTCTTGTAAAATATTTGTCTAAACCTTATGAGAAGATATGTATAGGAAGCATGGTGAAGTGAGTGATCTTAGGAATGTAATAATTTGTTTGGAATTGTATATACTTGAGATTAAGGTGTATAATCCTTCAAAATTGTTGTAAGGTAGGTCTTTAAGGACAAGTTCTTAAGTAGCCTATGCATAGCCTTGTCATGAATAAGCAAGCATGTGCATAGTGAACATGAAGATGTATGTGAAAAGGTATGAATTTATCTAAGGAGAATGAAAGGAATGTAATAAAGGTGTAGAAGCATCAACTAGGGTTTCAAAATCAAATTTTAAGCTTCAAGTGCTTTTGAATCCTAGTCATGGCACTAGTCATAGAATGAAAAGACCTAGTGAGGAGGTTTGAGCATTGTGGCTTGGTGAAATGAATGCATAGATGCATAAGAGGCTGTATGAGGTTACTTGAGTAGGTATATGAGGTGTTGGATCACTCAAAAGTGTTTCAGGGTAAGTATAAATGGACAGGACCTATAGACCTATATGCAACTAGATCACTTCTAGACTCTTCTTGGCCTAATGAGGCATCTGTAGCTCCAAGAATCTAAATAGAAACACTAGTGTTTGGTAGGGGGTACATGGGGTACTTAAAAAAACACCGAAAAGGTTAAAAGGATTAGGGATACTATGGGCTACTAGAGATATATAGGGGTTATCTTGTTTTTTGTATTACACCAAGATATAGAAAGACTCATAAACTAGGTTAGGGTTAGCATGATCAAACACAAAGGATGCAAGTAAATTTAATGAGTATAACCATAATAATGTGATTAGATGAAATTAGAAATTTAATTGCATACAAATTATGGAAATGACAATGCTAAATAAAGGGAACTATCAAATGATGCATAAGATTAAGGCAGAGGCATTTTAGGCCAAATAAAAGATGTTTCAAGAATTGAAGACATATTTAATCAAGGGTACAAGATAATGCCTAATATAATCCTAAGCTAATTCTTTGTTCTTAACACTATTATTTCCTAATAATGTAGCTTTCTAGTTTAGAAAAAGAGGATATGTTTTATGCAAATATATAGACTATTTTGAGTATTTAGGATTCTAATATGCAATGATAAATTTTTCTAAAGTAAGCATAACATGTAATGGAAGATATTTTAAAGTAATTAAGGATACTATTAACCACATACAAATTCAAAAACATTAGAAACTATCCTAGATAATGTCATAAATGAATTAAATCACTAAAATAATCAAAACCTAACATATACAGTATTGGAAAAAAATGAGAGTTTCACTTTGCATAGAAAATTTACCTCATATAAAGCTCAAAAGTATTGTTCAAACATCCTACCAACTAATTATCTAAGCTAGGAAGCAATGAAGGAGGAGGATCAAGCTATGTGTGACCTGAGTCCAAACCAAGAGCCAAAAGTAATAGAGGAGGTGAAGGAGAAGTTGCCAACTCTGAGAGAGATAATGTGTAAAGAAAAATAATAGGTGTAATGGAGACTTAAGGAAGATAGGATAAACCACCAAGCTTAAGTAACACTATATAGATCAATGTGAATCACCAAAACGAATTGTAGAGCAGTAGGGCATCCCCTATCACAATGAAATCTAAGTATGCCAAGAATGAACTAGGTGAGATTCAAGAAGGCACCAAAGATTTAAGAGCAATGATAAAGAGAGAATATCAGAGTAAAAATGTAGGAAAGAGACCAAAAAATTAATTATAAACCATCATATATGGTAACCCTAATCTAATAAAAGCTAAAAACTACCTATTTCTAGCTATTGGGAATAAATTGGCCCCTTTTTGCATGTTCTACCTGGGTTGGGGCCTAGGACATGGATTTTATGAAGGAAACATGAATTCTAGGCTATGTGTTTCCTTTTTAATCTATGGATTAGGTCAAAATATCATCCTAAGTGGTCAATAAGATTTTGAAAGGACCCTAGGAGGCATCTATAAGGTCTATCAATGAGCAAAATGGGCCTACTAAAAGAAAATTAAGAGATCCAAAAAGAGAAAAAAGGATGAAAAATAAATCATTTTCACACTCATTTTTACTTTAAGAGACTTTGAGCAAAGGAAAAACACCACCAAATCCCAAGAAGATCATATGAGAATATGGGGATCATACCATAGGTGCACATGATGGTCTAGGTAAGTCCTCTAAACAAAAATGTATTAATTTTATAAATTTTTGGGTTTTGGGAGGCCCAAAGGGAATTTTTATAAAATTCAAATGATTTGATGGATGAATTGAGAAAATTAACTAGTCAAAATGACTAAAAAGTAGATAAGAACACTTCAAGCCAATCAGGATGACAAACAAAGGCTTAGGGAGAGAGAAATTGGAAGACTTAGGTATTCCCAAGGGTACACAACCTAGACCATGGCTTGGTTGGGAAAACCCATGGCTAAGTCCACTATCAAGCCATGGGGGCCATGGCCTATCCCACTTTTAAGCTGTGGTTTTACCCAAAAAGTCATGGCTTGGGATAGAAAGGGACCAAATTGGGCTTTAGGAGAGCCTGGATTAGGTTGAAAGAGATTGAAAGGGGGCAACATAAATAGATAAAAATATTTGTTTTTAACTTTATTTATCTATTTCATGTCTAGTATGACTAATCCATTTGCCTATTTCTTAGTTTTGTAGACACACAGAGAAGTCAGTTCACCAGAGAAGGGAGAGTCATCATAGGTAGGTAAGTGGATAGCATAGAGAGAGACCCTAAGAGGTGACCAACTAAGAGAGAGTTCCATCATGGTTGAATGAGGATGATGATACACTTGTAGAGGACCAAGATTGCCAATAAAGTGTAGGGATATGGAAACTAGTGCATGTACCATTCACTAAATTATTCTAAGGATTTGGTGAATGCATTAGTGACCATATGAGTACTTAAGAGGCATGTGTTGCAATTGAGACCTAAACTAGAGTCCATCCTAAACATTGAGGATGTCTATCATATCTATGAGGTAGAGCCTATATGGAGGGAGATAGAATTTCCATAGGTGCAGAACATAACCTCAGTCAAGCTCTATCTAGTGGGACCCTACCAAGAGTAGAAAAACCATGGAGTAAATATCACATAGCTATTTATAGGGATTCCATTATTATATATAGTGATATCAAGCACTATGGTTAGGAGGCTCTAAACTAGCTAGAGTATAAGGAGGCTACCACTATCTTTAATAGGAGTTGTACAGTGAGTAAAGGGAGGATAGAGGTATGCCTAGGGTTAGTATATATTGAAAGGACTATACCAGTAACTAGATCACATGAAACACACAAGGGTATGAGGATTGACATAGCCTAGATTACTTATATCTTAGGTTTACAAGAGACTCCCATCAACACAACTAAGGACACCATGGGGTAGAGAGGCATACCTTTCACTACAGGAGGGTGCTACATAGGTTGCATAGTTTATAGATAGAGTTGGGCATGTGTATACCACCTTATATTAGGATTTAGTGGATAGCTATGTCTAATATCCATACAGATCCATGGTGTGGCTGAAAGATGATGGAATGGAGATCCATATGGGATAAGAGGAGTTCTAAGGTTTATAGAGGCCATACTAGCATCTAAGGAGATATGCTCTAGTGACATGCGATAGATTGGCACAACCCAAGCTAGTTGGGGTTAAGCATGAAGTGTAGTTAAGATAGAGTAAGCGGGGTAGCGTTGGAGAGAGGTAGCCATGATGAGGTCCACTACCATTAGGAGAAGCATGACCTATTATAGGGACACAAAGGTCATCAGCATAATTAGGTAAGAAAAGTTTATTTTTTAAATATCGCTTATCTTTATTACTCATTCTTTATTGAGAGCCAATATATGACTAAGATATTTTCTCTATGTGTGTGTAAGATACCAACCTAGATGGACTGGGCCCTAAGTAGACCTAATAATAAGGGAGTTATTCCTTGATGTGGAGATAACACCACTCATAAAGAGGGTACCACATCTACTAATGGGGGAAAATCCACATACTCACTTCTAGTGGGTAGGTTCATGAGCATCCCTCAAGATAACAAGAATGTAACACTAGATACCATAGCTAGAGGTAGAGTCAGCATAGCATGAGGTAGATGCAACATGGCATGAGATAGTTATCACATATACTAAGGCATATATAACTAGAGTATAATTTGAGATTGATCAGTTATGGGTTGAGTTAGCTTGAGAGTATGCCAGAGGAGTGGAGGCACCTTGAGAGAGGGTAGACTAGCTAGCTACCCTAAAGGAGACCATGTTTTAACTTATCAAGAGGTAGAGATTGATATCTCCACCTAGATTAGGGTTACCATAGATATATCCTAGTTATATTTTGACTGAGAGGTGTCATATATGTAGCCATGCATGTGGTATTTTTGGGGAGTATGAGCCCAAGCTTAGATAAATCCATGTGATGTACCTAGAGAAAAAATATGTATTTTTTGTGATATATATACAATCATTTCTCATTATTATCACATGTGTATAAGATTTTGTGTGTGATGTTTATGCTTCATCTAATATAGAATACTAGATGCATGTGATTATACAATATGAACTACTAATAAATAACCATCTACATGCACATATATAATATACACAAAGGTTAGTGGTGCAAGAAGAGGGGAAAGGTCCACACTACCATCATAGGTGACTTTTTCAAAGGGCCATGCACACCTTAGATGTGAAACTTATTGAGGTGGAACCCATTAATTAGGTGTTACAAGGGTTCACCTTTGAGATTCAAGAGATGATAGGCCCCATTTTGCAATGAGGTAGTGATAACAAAGGGGCCAAACCACTTGTGCATTTGATTTCCCTTTTTGTGGTGTTCCTTGTCAAAGATGAGGACCATATCACCTACCTTGAATGGATGCAAGTGCACTAATTTCTCAAATTGGTGGCATTGATGGCATTGATAAGCATGGTTGTGCTCAAGAGAATCAATGCAACATTCATCTAAGTTCTCAATCTCGATGAGGCAAACAACATGTTTTTGGTTATTGAAGAGTGATCCAAACATATTAACCCATAAAAAAGGTATTAGTACCTATATAGTGAGAATGACCTCAAAATCATATAAAATTACATATGGGGTTATCCCTATGGCCATCTAGAAGCTACTCTGATAGGCCCAAAGGGTAGGATAGAACATGAGGTACCAATTGCACTTGGACTAGGCAAAGTGAAAATAAGCTTCTTCTTCAAAGTCTTGTTTGAAGATTCATCTTACCCATTTATTTAAGGGTAGTGGGTAGAGGAGAAATATAACTTGAATCCAAAGAATTTAATGAGCTCATGTATCTCAGGGTTTGGGAAGCTCCTACCATTAATGGCCATGATCATAGTGGGGACCCCAAATCTATAAATGATTTCATTCAAGATAAACTTGGCCATAGTCTTCCCACACATGTCACTAAGGGGCATGGCCTTAACCCACTTTATGAAATAGTTAGTGGTAGTGATGAATTAGTGATGTCCATTAGAAGAGGTGGATTTGAACTCACTGATAAAGTTGGGATCCCAAACCCAAAAAGGCTCAGGGGTGGAAATGGAATCCAACAGGCCTATAAGGATATTAATAGCATCCTCAATTAATTGTCACATCTTGCATTTTTGGCATATTGGAAGGCATCCTTAACAAGAGTGGGCCAATAGTAACCCATCCTATGATGGCTTTACCTCTTGGGTGGCCACCGTAAACACTCCTATGAGACTCCTTTAATATGAGAGAGGTATCTTATGGGCTAGGAACTATATCAACATGACATCCAAACCTCTCTTAAACATAACACCACATATAATAACATAACAATTGGTAAGCTTGTAGATCTGATAGCACTCCTAAAAAGGGGTGTCGATGGGATAAAATTGAGTCTCAAGGTAATGGAAAATGTCTCAATACCAATCACACTCAATGACCTCAATTCGATTAACTAAGTCAACCATCTCATCAAGGAAGGCATAATCAACTAACTCTATCCTAGGCTTGGGTAGAGAGAATATAGTGAGTTACTCAACTATAGCTAAACATTTGATGGACTTTTGATTAAAAATACAGAGTTGAAAATCCTAAATAAGAATGATCCACCTTACAAATTGGATAGCAATATGTGTCTTTTTGAGAAAATAATAGAGTGGATCATATTTAAAAATAAATTTGGTAGTTTAACCCAACATGTAGTGTCACAACTTCATGGTGAATACGAGGGAGAGGTATTAGCTCTCAATAGTAAATTAGTTTAGATTAGGGTTGACTATCATGCGAGAAATGTAGTAAACAACTCTCTCTACTAGTGTCATATTTTTGACACATCATGCCCCCAATGGAAATATCAATGACAAATGTGTACTAGATGAACTCATGACCTTCAATGGGTGCCATCAAAATGGGAGGGTTATGAAGCGTACACTTCAATTCCTCAAAATCCACCTAGACTTTAGGATACCATAAGAATGGGGTGCTTTTATGTAAGATATGTGTAAGGGGTATGGATTTATGTGCATATTCCTCAAGGAAAAGTATAAGTAACTTGAGTCTTTCAAGGAAGGATTGTAACTACATGAGATTATGTGGGGGAAGCATCTCAAGGATTGCTTTGATCTTATCAAGATCCACCTTAATGCTCTGTTTTGAAATGAGGAAGTCAAGATGTTTTCTAGTAGAGACACCAAAAATACACTTCTTGGGGTTAATGCCAATGTGATACTCTTTGAGATGCTCAAATATGATCTTGAGGTCTCACACATTCTCATATCACTTTTGGGTTTTGTTGAGGAGGTCATAGACATAACACTCCATAATATTTTGGATGAAGTCATCAAAAATATGGGTCATGGCACATTGATACATGGCCCCAACATTATTTAGACTAAAAGGCATGATATCATAACAAAAGTTACCCCATGGGGTAGTGAATGTCATCTTATTCTAGTCTTTGTGTGTAATCTATATTTAGTTATACCTAGAGAATCCATTTATGAGGGACATGATCTTGAAACAAGTGGTGGAGTTCAAAATTTGGTCTATAAAAGGAATGGGAAAATTAGCCTTTGGACAAGCCAAATTAAGATCTAAAAATTCAATGTAGATGTAAACAACTTCAATCTTATTGAAAATAGGGACAAGGTTTACAACCCATCATGGGTAGTCAATGGTGGTGATGAAACCAAATCAGATGATCTTTTTTATTTTAGCCTTGTTTAATTATAAAACTTTAACCACCATTGGTCATTAATTTTGGTGAATGGTATGGGCCCCATCATCCATAAATAAATTATGGATAAATACTTTAGGATCCATTCCCTTAATATGAACATATTTCTAGGTGAATACATCTAGACATTCTCATAAAAAGGTGACCAAGATATCCCATTCCTTTCCAAAAAGGTTAGCACTGATCTTAATGATCTTTGGCCTTATAGAGGTACCAAGGTTGAAATATATAGATCCTTAAACATCCATAGCATTTCCTTCCTTTAAAAACTTAGGCATGGGAGGGAGTGATTGGTCTAAGTCCTTTGGCTCAACCATCATGACATGCACTATGGGGATGTTGGAGGTTAGGTCATCAGAAAGAGAAACATCTAAACCTAACTAGTCAAAGGGATAATGATGCTTATGAAAAGCCTCCATGAGATTTATGTATGCCTTTATTTCCTTTAATAGGTTGTGTGTTGTAACTATAGACACTATAAAACCACACATGATGGTTCTAGATGATGAAATGCCTCAAAACCCCTTAAGGACCACCTAACCATTCTTGACCCCCTAATTAACCCATTGGACCTTGAGTCAAGTTAGCTACTTATCCAAATAAACTCACTAACTTAACCATTACCCAACTCTTTTTAATTCACATTGACTAATTTTCATATAGATACTTAACCACTAATGGTCAACATGACCATCGATGGTTAGGCTGACCATCGATGATCAAGTTTTCCTCATTCTTACACAAATACTAGTTGTGTGCAAACTAACATGGCACAATTAAATATGTCCACCTTGCCCATTTATAATAAACTTCCAAGCATCAAAATCATCAATCCAACATCCTAAGGAACCTTTTATCCTCCATCTCTCTTTGCCTATAAAAGGAGGGGAGTAAGAGGTGAGAAAGGATCCATCCATTCATCAATCATAAGAACATTATAGCATATAGGTATTCAATATTTTTAGCCAACCTTCCTTATAGTAATTTAAAAACTAAAATAGATATCTGACCCTCTACCAAAATTTCTCTTGAGGTAAAGTACCATTACTCTACCAAAATTGCTCTAGCCATCAGCTATCATCCATTTAGCAAACAATAGGTATAGTTTATAATTCAACTTTATTTGTTTGGTTTTTGACTTCCAAGCTTAAATTGGACCTTATTCACCTAACTTCTAACTTCCCTACCCCTAACCTAACCCTTAAAAAACACTTACCTAATCATTAACCCATTATACAACTCTTTTATAAATGCCTTCAAAATCCATAGGCAATTGTTGATGAGCAGCATAACTGTCAACAGTCACCTCCAATTGTCGATGGTTGCCTAACCACCAATAGTTAGCTTAACCATGATGGTCACCGTGATCACCAAAAATCACTATGGTAAGAGATAATAGCAAGTTATTTCAAACCCCTTACCCCCAACCAAATCCAACTTTTTATCTCCTTGCTTGTTCACAAACCCTTTCCTAATTTTCTAAACCTAACCTAATCTATCCTAGTACTAGTATTAACCCACTATTGATGTATTTAGTTATTTTATCTAACAAACATTCATTTATTCTTGTATTTCATTTTAGTTACTTTTTTTAATTTGATGCGAGTAATTACATTTAATCTCTTTCAACTTAATTATTATCAAAGAGTGGATTGACAACCTCCTAACAAGCTCATGCTTCTTGGATCTAGCTCATGCTAGGTAGTCCACCTAATTATCTTTCTAACAAGCCCTTTTGTTAGTGATTTTTATCTATAGGTAATTCTTCTAAGATAAAAAGTATCTCTCCACACTTGTATAGATCACACATGCATAACAAATAGGTTCTTCTACCATACCATTATTACTAGTTTCTTATCTTCTTCCTTAATTAAGAAATGAGCAAAAATTAAGATAAACAGTAACATGAATGAAATATCACTCAAGATCAGACTCAACCACTCTAGTGATCTCTGTGGGAGATGTATTGAGAGAGATAATAATTTGATAGGATAATCATGATGTAAGGGGAAGTTCAACATTCAAATAAACATCTTTAAATAGGTCTCCAAGAAGGGAAGAGCTAACTTGTAATTATAGAGCTAGAGAAGGATTTGGATGATGCATGCCAAAATCTAAAAGAGTGAAGAATGATCAATACTCAGATAGATCACAACATTCATCCTTGAAAATGTGAGAATCAAAATTGAGGGGTGTGTTAGAGTCCTCAGAGCCCCATGAGGAGACTACTAAAGCCTCACCTGAGGGCTTTGTCTTTGTATAAAGCAATGCCCAGGGATTTGGGTTACCCTCCATGATATGAACCTTACCTTTGTGCATGAAGTGAACAATGAAAAATGTTGTCAACATAATGGCTTTCATGGTAGTGGTCCAAGGATGGCCAAGAATCATATTATAAGAGAGATCCAAGTCTAACATACAAAACTCAATCTTGACTATCTTGGGGCCAAACTTAACTCAAAGCTTTACATTTCCCACTAGTATAATCGTGTCATTATTAAAACCAACATGATTGTGGTAATAATCATAGAGCTTATTTTGACTAATCCTAAGATCATTGTACACACATATGGGCATGATATTCAATGCAACTCCTTCATTAATGATGCATCTCTTTACATGACAAACATTGATAGAGGTATCAATGTAAAGAGGGAATTGAGCCCTTTTTGAAAGAACTAAAGCATTTGGAAAAGATTCAAGGTTGATCAATAACATAGGAGGATGAGGGTGATTATAAATGTTAAGTTTGAATAAAACTTTGACATCATATCACAATGGGTCCTCATGAGAAAGACCAAGTTTGTCAAAGATGAGGCACCTTTGCTCAGGGCAAAGGTGCAAAAGGTACCAAATGAATATCCTAGCTAAGAGGCTATGTAAATATTCTATGATGGAGTAAGGATGTTTTATATCTTGGGGAGGGATGTTATGACAAAATTCAAATCTAAATTTGGGGTTCCCTATGCCCATGTGCTACGTAGGAGACCAAACACCACTAATATCTATGATAAGGTTGGTGACCCAACCCAAGCGCATGTTTTGAAAGCACTCATACCTAATAGAGGATACGTCAATAGTAGTAATAAACTTGATACTCTTATGCTTGTATTTCCCTCTCGGGTCATCCTAAGAACAAGAGTTAGAAGAGGTAGAAGAGCAAGAAGGGGAATGATAAGCCTTAGCCTTGGACATCTTATTTTTCTCCTTTTCATGGTCAGGTAGAGGTTCCTTAAACACATTAAATTTGTGATTAGGTTCCTTAAGTGGATAACTCTAAGGTGGAGGTGAGGCTTATGCACTATACTTTGGGGTAGCAAAATTTACATCATTGTTGCCCTTCATCTAATGGAAATTACAAAACTTGGTAGGGTCATAAGGAAACACCATCAATGGTTTTGATATGCTCAATTCAAAGGCATTATTGTCATTTGGCTTCTTACTCAGAGCATTTACCTTGCAATTATCCTTCTTGTCCTTCTCGAGAGGAGAATCAATGACACCATTAATAATCATGTTGCAATTTCAATCACATGAAGAGGATGAATTTTAGGTTGGCATAGGGTGCAAGCCTACATGCACCTCAAAGACTTAAATAGGCAGACACTTATTAATAGCTTCATCATATGAGGTGGGATCATGATTGAGGACCTCAAAGTGAACCTCTTACCTTAATGATCATGTGAACATATCATAAATTTGATCATCTAAGAACCTTGTTTTGCATGTATGGATGGATAAACACTACCTATGTATAAAATCAAAGTTTGACTCAGCTTTGGCCTACACTATGGAGGTAAGTGATTTGATGTTGAGGATAAAAGTTCTGGAGATATAAAATTACTAGAGTAGTTCATCCAAAAGGAGCTAAAAAATAGAGAGAGAATCTAGAGGCATATTTTGAAACCAAATGAGAGGTTCAACTCATAAGAAATGAGCAAAGATATTTAACATCATGCCTTCATCATGTTACCAATAAATACACACCATCATAAATGTCATGATATGCTCTATGGGACTAGCATCCTAAGTCCCATTGAACATAGATAGTTTATGGATAGGATTAGGAAAGGGAATAGAACACACCCAAGGGGCTATAAGATTCTTATAGATATCCTCATAGGCATGGTTGATAGCAAGTTGGTGATGAGTTTTGGAAGGAGGCTCATGGAGGTTATGATGTTGTCTATGCCAATATGCCTCATCACAACCTTGGTCATAAAAGGAATGATGCCAAGGTGGATCTTGGTATGGGAGATTTTCATTATGTAAATCGTCCCTATCATGGGTGGGGAATTACCATGAGCAAGGTACTATTCACTATAGGGATGATGAGATGTGGTAGCATGCTCATGGAAATGGTTATGGTGACCTAGGTCTTCATGATATTGAACATGTGTCATCAAATGAGGGTTAGTATGAGGGTGATAATGTTTGGGATAAACATCCCACAAATATCTAGTCCACAAGTGGTGATCAAAATTAGAACACTCATCTAAGAATCTAAAGGATGGAGTAAGAGGATGGGAGGAATCCATGTGATGTGGATGCCTTACTGACTTGGAATGCCTATGCCCTAAAACATGGACATGAGGGGTTTCTTGATGTAGAGTCTCTTATCAAGAAAGAGGTGGGGAAATCACATGAGAATTGGTTAAGGCACTCAAAATGGAGTGGGTGTGATCTATATCTCTAGAAGAAGCACACTACATATTCTTAGGGGGAGAATGATGCACTTCATTCACCTAAAGGCATATATGAAAATCATCAATGATAGCTCATATCTCATCAGGAATTAGTCATAAAATGGGATCCTCATCACCCCAAATAGGTGAATGAATCATGGTGTGAGGCTAAGGGGAAATATCCTTAGATGAATGAAGCTCAGACTGGTGGAAAGGAGATCA
This sequence comes from Torreya grandis, assembly GCA_037957365.1. NCBI lineage: Eukaryota > Viridiplantae > Streptophyta > Pinopsida > Cupressales > Taxaceae > Torreya > Torreya grandis. The sequence goes on from JARHVA010006395.1 coordinate 663,028, forward strand.
AGTCCATTGGTTATAGATCTAATAATAGTTTTCCATACATAAAATGAGAGGGTCTAGGTCATTATGTTAGGTTAAGGTAACCTCTTAGGTCTTATGGTGTTTATGGAATTCCATTGAATCCATAGCCTAATCATAAGTGAGCTTAGCAATAAGGCCCTAATTATAATGGGATGGTATTCCAAAGGTGGGAGGCCATCCATGGATGTAATGAAGCAAGAGCAACATGGGAGACAAAATAAAAGGCAAATAGATTGAAAACTAGTAGGAATAACATAAAACCAAAGTAGTATAAAAAAATCAAGGCAAGAGATGAAACACAATTGAAAGTAAATCTTAACAACTAATAAAGGGGAGTTGGCTAAGAGAGTTATAAATGGGATAAAACTAGAATGAGACCAAATGTGAGGTCCCATTGGGTGTGCCAGAATGTAGCTCTAAGAATATGAATGGAACCACTACTATTTGGTAGGGGGTACATAGGGTACTTAAACAAACCCCTAGAAGGCTAAAAGGGTCAGGGATTCTATGGGATATTAGAGATCTATAGAGGCTATTTGGTTCACTAGATTATACCAAGCTATAAAAATACTCATAAACTAGGTTATTGCTAATGGGATCAAGAACACGAAGGATGTGGGTATCTCTAATGGCTATAACCACAGTAAAGTGAGCTGATAAAACTAGAAATCTACTTGCATATAGATTGCAAAGAATAAAGAGAACTATCAAATGATGCATAAGCTTAAGGTAGAGGCACTTTTAGGCCAAATGAAATATCTTTTGATAATTTATTAGGTTTTCAAGAAAGGGTGAAAGAGAATGCCTAATCTAAGCCTAAGCTAATTCTTTGTTCTCAACACTATTACTTCCTAATAATACAATTTTTTGGTTTAGCAAAAGAGGAGATTTTTTATTCAAATATATAGACTATTTTGAGAAATTAGGATTCTTCAATGCAATGAGAATTTTTTTTGAATTAATCATAACATGTAATGGAAGATAGTTTAAAGAAAGTAAGGTTATTATTAACCACATATAAATGAAAAAACTTCAGAAACTATCCCAGATAATGCCCTAAACAAACTAAATCACTAAAATAATTAAAACCTAGCATATACACTACTACAAACAAATGGGAATTTTTCATATAAAATTTCCCTCGTATAAAGCTCAAAAATATTTTTCATGCATTCTACCTATTGATTATCCAAGATAGGAAGCAATGAAGGAGAAGGATCAAGTTATGTGTGAGGTGAGTCCAAACTAGGAGCCAAAAGCAATGGAAGAGGTGAAGGAGAAGCTGCCAATTATGAGAGAGCCAATGTGTAGAGCATAAGAATAGATGCAATGGACTCTTGAGTAATTTATGAGAAATCAAAAAGCTTTAAGAACACTATAGAGAGCAATGTGAAGCACCAAAATGAACTCTAGAGTAGTAGGGCATCCCCTATCATAATGAAAGCTAAATATGCCAAGAATGAACTAGGTGAGATCCAATACGGCACCAAATATTTGAGAGTGGTGATCAAGAGATAATATTAGAGAAAAAATGTAGGAGAAAGACTAGAAAATGAATGATAAACTATCATATATGGCAACCCTAATTAGACAAAAGCCAAAAATTGCCCATATCTAGTTGTTAGGATCAAATTGGCCCCTTTTTTACAAGTTCTTCTCAGGATATAGCCTAGGACATGGGTTTTATGAACAAAACATGTGGCCTAGGCCATAAGTTCCCTCCCTAAGCTATGGCCTAGGTCAAAATCCCACCTTGAGTGGTCAACATGCTTTCAAAAGGGGCTTGAGAGGCATCTAGAAGGCCTGTTAGTGATCAAAAGGGGAAGTGAGGTGATAGGGATGTCTATGGGATGGAAATATGATGAAAAAATGGTCCATGAAAGTGTAAAATTTCTTTAAGTGGGATAACTAGGGTCGGTAGTCTGCATGTGAGTTGATGTGTATTCATAGTGAGGAGTAGGGTCATAGGAAGTATGATTATACCATCATGATATGTTTTCAAGACATATGAAGAATGTAAATAAGTGTTTTATCATGGTAAAAGGTTTTATGACATATATATGAGGTTTTTACATCTTGGACAATGTCTAAAAGGTTAATTTCAAGGCCTAATGTGACTTGCAGGTCAAGGCCTAGAGAGCAAAGAGAGAGATAGTGGCAAGATGGGGTATCAGAATCAGTTTCCAAGGCAAGAATGAGGATGTGATAATTTTCAATGGTTTTATAAGTTATCTTAGGCATTTTTACCAATTATAAGGTCAAATTTTGTAAAAAAGGCATGAAAAGTGTTTTTGAGGTTTCTTGAGTGCATAGAATGAAGGGTTATCAACTCAAGAAATTTCAAGTGTTCATTGTCATGTGTAACCTATAAATTGGAATATAAGATATTCATGGTAGATATGGAAATTTATTATCTCAAATTTATAAGCATTGGTTTATATAATGAGGGGCTAATCTTTATGAATGATCGTTAAGACTTAAAGATGGTTTAAAACCCTCAAAGAACCCTAACTCAGACCTGATATGAAAGATATTGTTTTGAAGTGATTATAATGGATTGGTATGGCTATAAAATTTATTGGATGTTGTATTCAACTTTCCAAATCACCTCCAAGTGTGATTGGTTTGTCAGGTGTGTGAACAAACCCTACAAGAAAATGCTAGTTTCTCAAAAATTTATTGTAGCAGTCAGATTTGACCAAGTCAAAGTATGAAAATAATTGAATGAAGGAATTATAGACTTGTATTTTTTTATATGTCATTTTATTGACAATTTTTATCCCTTAGGGGTGTTAAACTAGTCATCCAATTTGACCTATTGCTAACAGACCTAATGGTGCAAATAGTGAGAAACCCAAGCAGAAGTGAGAAGATGATTAGGGATGTGTTATCATGGATTAGGTATGAATCCAAGTTAATTAAGACATTTTTAAATAACAATAATACATATTCATGTTGGATATAATTTTTTAAGATCACTATATATATCAAAAATTTGCTCATAAAGTTGACTTGTCTAGCTCAATGAGGTTTGTGTACAAGTGAGGTCTAGAGATTAGTCTATGTATCTAATATTTACCATTATAACTTAGTGTTTTTATGTTTATATATGTTTTTAATATATATAATTATCATATTCATATAGTATGATCATTTTAATGTGTCTACACAGGTTTTGGAATTCAAAGTCATCATGACTAGTCTTTAATAGAAACTGGCAAATTTGGATAAGCAAGTTGCAATAATGAGTTGGATGTTCTTTGCCTTGAGTTGATGTATATAATGTACATAATGTTTTTATTTTTTAATTTAATCATTTATCCATTATTTTCATAATCTTGTAAATTATTCAAAGTGATTGGAATATTGAAGCCAAAATGGGTTGACTAGCTCAAGTTTGACTGTGTGTTCTAAAGACAAATGATTGGTCTGCAAGACCAATATCTGACATTAGACCTTATAATATTTATAATTTAAAATTATATGTATATGTATAATAATATTTTTAAGTTTTTAATGGTCATGGTAAGTTATATTTTAGGGGTTGAAGATCAAGTTGTCCATGACTTTGTTTTGAGGCTAGTTAGTAGTTCTAAGTAGAGGCTACTTACAAAGAAGGGTATGAGCCTATATACCCTGAGTTGAAGTATATAATGAAGTTTTTGATTACCATAATGTCATTATATTTCTGAATATGTGATTTTTTCCATGTTTATTCAGAAAATTTTTGTTTATCCTTCATTTATTTAAGAGATATGTTTTGGGTATGCACAGGGCTATTGTGAATAGTGTTTTGAGAAGAGGTTCAAGTAGTGGTTAGACCTAAAAGGTTTTGTGGACCTATAGTGAATTTGGATAAGGTATATTTGAGTGATATATTAATTTATCCTACTATTTGTGTAGTTTGGAATCATTCTAAGAAAGACAAAGTATAACGTGCTCTAATGGTGTCCTAATTAAATTAGGTCTCCTTAAGGCCTAAAAGAGAATTTGGTCCTATATGTTATGAATGGCATATTAAAATGTTTGGATCATGTTTTAAAAATGTTATATGACTTATTAAAATATTAATCCAAGTTATCAAATGTATATGGGCGACCAAGGTTTGTAATAGAAAGTGACTTGTATAAGAACAAGGCCTAATAGGCCTAATTGAGATAGATATATGAGTGAGAGTGAAAGAGATTAAAATGACACATTTAGTATTAGAAGGAGGTCATTTATACCATAATATGGTTGTAAATATATATTAATGAATATATAATAGGAGTTATGAGTATGGATATCTAGGTCATATGACCTAATCAAGTCAAGAAGAGGGATGGTAGAGCGAAGAAGCCTAGAAGTCAATTTGAGAGGGTAGAAGTATGTGAAGAGATAAATAAGGTAATCATCATCTATTATATGAGAAATTTTTTTTATGAATATGATAAAAAAATTATGTGGCTAAGTTGGTGTTGATTCAGTAGAGGAGTTGGTACTTACTTGTAAGTGGGTGTTTTCTAAAGACTCTATCAAGTTGGTACTTGATAGACTGGGGTTGGTGTTCCAAGTTGAGTGGGTGATAAACTAAATTTGATTCATTGATTTATAGGATTGGTTGTCAAAACTATGTTTAGCTGGTTTTATTCCCCATGATTTTTTTCCACTTATATGATGTGTACATAATTTCTATGTGTATATTCTCATTACTATGTTATTAGACTAGTTGATATTACTCATATGATGATATTGCTTGATAAATGATTAGAATATATATTAAAGTGAAAATAAAATTTTATAAGCACATTAATTTACCCCCCACCCTCTTAGTCATTTTTATTCCAACACTTTCCATACCAAAGTATTCACCATCAGCTTGCTAGTGTCTAATCAAGTTTAGGTCATAATCATAATCCTATCTACCCATTAATTGAATCATCTCATCCTATTTGAATATATCATATTAGTCTTGATCTAGTCTTAATCTATTCAATCCCTAGTTGAAATCAATATCCTAAGATAGTTTATACCTTTATCAAATCTTAGATCTTGTCATAGCTCATCCAATCAAATCTAGTCAACCTCATCAAGGTCTAGATCATGTCCTAATTTAGTATACTTGCTATAGTCTTACCTTATAAAACATCATATCATTTCAAATATCTAATCAAACTTAAGATTAGACTAAATCAAGCCTTTGTCCAAATTAGTTCCACACATCTCATCTTCATCCCTTAACCTTTCTATTCAATCCCCTACACCTACTGATTAGGGTCGATAAATCACATCATCCATACTTCCCCCATCCTGATCCATGGCTTATAAAAGAGATATGGTCAATACCCTAATTGATTAAATCCTCATATCCAATAGGGATATGCTATTTTATCACCTCCTTAATATGATCACTCCATGTCTTATAGGGTTTGACCCCATCCACCCAACATTACCTCTAGTCTACACCCATCCACATCAGTGTAGTCCTAGCCTCCATGCCACATAATCCCATTATAATCCTCCATCCATTAGTCATAGCTAGTCATCTACCCATTTTTCTATTACTAAATGGAATCCTATCCTATAAACACATTCTAATACTAGTCCACTCACCCAATCACATCGACAACCTTCTGATCTAAAGTCTAATGCTTCCACATATAAGTCAAGAACTAAAGAGAGCCCTTATACTCCTACTCCTATATCCTAGAATCCCTCTTCCAACAAATTATTTTTGCTAGCATGATGTTTTATCTACCCATATGAAATCTTAATCCCATAAATCCTAATCCATCTTGGTATAATGCCAACCACTATTGTGTATATATCAGAGTTGTTTCCAAAATCCAGATAATGCGAGTGCAATGGAAACGTGATCACATGAGTTAAAGCAAGTGCACACCACATAGATGCTAAATCAATTTGAAAATAACACAAGAAGATAAATTGCATAAGACAAAATGGATAAAACCAAAATCTGATTAACATGAGATGGCCAAAGTGAGGAATACATATAGGAGAGTACATAAGTAACTCCTCCACAAAATGTGGACAAGGCACCCCAAGAATAGAATGTAAATCCTCCATGAAAGGTGGTGACAAGGTGCTAAGAATAGAGAAGTAACTCCCATCAAGGGAGTTACTTATGACATTCTTATGACACCTATGACACATCTATGACACACACCTCCACATAAGCTAGCCTATCCCACAAATGTAGGAAAACTCTAAGTATGCACAAAAAATACAATTTCCCTAATTAATAAATAGGAAAAAATAAAAACCTATACTAATACCCCCCCATAAGTGTAGCTTAGGTGGGTAGTGTGGAAATATAAAATGGGTCTTGGCAACTAGGCCTGATGAGGTACCCATGTACAAATGTAATCTCCCATAAGATAGAGAAAAGGAGAAAACCCATAGGAAAAAACTCCCCCCCCAAAAAGAGAGACATAAAAGAAAGAAGAGGCTAGTGGCCCCCCTGAAGATGATGCTGTTGCAGATGTAGAACAAACCCCAAGAAGAGCTCGTAGATGAATGAACTTGTTCTTGATGAAAGGTTTGGTGAAGATGTCTGCAACCTGCTCTGAAGACTGGCAAAATATCAAGTCAATGACCTGACTATGAATAAGCTCCTAAATGAAATTCATGTGAATCTCTATGTGCTTGGTCCATTGGTGTTGAATCAGATTCTTGAAAATCTAAATGGTACTCTGGTTATCACAATAAATGATCGTGGGTTGCTTGATAAGAATGCCAAACTCAAAAAGTATCCCCTGAAGCCAAATAGCCTTAGTAGCTGCATTAACAACTCCCCTATACTCTGCCTCTGTGGATGATATAGAAATAACATTTTGCTTCTTGCTAGATCAACTGATAGGACCATAACCTAGAGAGAAACTATAACCAGAAGTGGACTTGCGAGTCTGTGAATCACCAGCCTAGTTTGAATCTATATATCTAACCACCAAGTCAACCTCTATGCCAAATCTATAATGAATCTCATATCTATGTGAAACTTGTATGTAATGCAAGATCTTCTTAGCTTCTTTCCAATGCAACTCATGAGGTTCCTGCATGAATCTAGAGACAAGTCCCACTGTATATGATATGTTAGTCATGGTGTGAGTCAAGTAGATGAGACTACCAACAAGTTGTTGATACTGAGTGGCATCAACCAATGGTGAAGAACAATCAACCTTAAGCTTGACTCCTGATAGAAAGGGAGTCAAAGATGGCTTGAAATCAACCATGTGAAATCGAGCCAATAAATCAAGAGCATACTTAGGCTATGTAAGAGAAATCCCTAAATTTGACTATGAGATCTTGATGCAAAGGAAGTAATGTAACAAACCCAAGTTTGTCATGTCAAATCTATCCAGAAGAGATGCCTTCACCACTACAATAGCTGATGAAGAACTCTCGGTGATCAAAAGATCATCAACATATAAAACCAAAATCAAGAGCGAAGCATCCTACCACAAGAAGTAGACATTGGGATTAGAATGACACCTAGTGAAACCTACTATGAGAAGGAAGGAATCCATCTTGGCATACCAAGCCTGAGGGGCCTGTTTGAGGCCATAGATAGATTTCCTAAGTTTTCATACTAAGGAAGAATCTTGAACAAATCTTAGTGGCTGCTCCATGTAGATCTCCTCCTCTAGGTCTCTGTGAAGAAAAGCACTCTTCACATCCATTTGATGCACATCCCAACCATGTGTTGCGATAATAGCCAAGGTGAGTCAGATAGAAGTCATCTTTGCAATGGGTGTAAAGGTCTCTGAGTAGTCAATGCCTGCTGCCTATGAGAAACCCTTGGTGACCAATCACACCTTGTACTTATCAATCGACCCATCTACTATAAACTTGGTCTGATATATCCACCTACATCGAACCATCTTTCTTCCCTTAGGAAGTGTAGTCAAATCCCAAGTGTGATTTTTGATTAAGGAAGAATATTCTTCCTCCATAGCATTATCCCACTCAGGTACCCCATATGCCTCTCGAAAAGTCTGTGGATATGAAACTAAAGCAAATAAGGCATGTGGATCTCTCTAAAAATCCCCCTTAATATGTCTATCATCTATGGGATTTCCTACCCAAGTGCCAAAAATCTCAAGTGTTTGTCTAGCCCAAAGTGGCCCAGAAGTGGAAAAGTCAGGTGCTAACTCCTCATCCTTTGACTAACTAGAGGTGGATGACTCTACATCACTATCCTCACTGTCTGAACTCAAAGAAGAAGAAGATGCCTCTGGCTCAAGAACCTACTATGGCTGATCTGAATCTGACAAGGAATCATCATGAAGAAGTAGATCTAATGAGGGAGAAGAAGTGTCAAGTGTTGAGTCTCTAGGACTCTCCTAAAAATGGACACTCCTCTTAATGAACAACTCATGAGTGACTGGATGTAGAAGGTGATATCCCTTAATACAATCCAGATATCCTATAAAGATGTAAGGCTTAGATTGATTTTCCATAGCTTTGCATTTCTTCTTCGGAATGCAAGCCATGGATGGGGATCCAAAAAATCTAAGGTGCTCAACATTAAGTTTCCTTTTATGCCAAGCTTTAAAGGGTGTTATCCCTTTCAAAACTTTATGAGGAACTGTGTTTTGAATGTAGCAAGCACAATTGATGGCTTCGGCCTAGTACTATAGTGTTAAGGATTTGGAGTGAATCATATAGCTACCCATCTCTTTCAAAAACCTATTCTTGCATTCTGCAACCCCATTCTTTGAAGGACTGTAAGTGACTATGCACTACAAATCAATCCCCTCTATGGTACAAAACTGTTCAAACTTGATGCTGACATACTCCCCTCCATTATCAGTTTGAAGAATCTATATGGATTTCTCACTCTATTTCTCAACAAGAGCCTTGAAGTCTAGAAAATTTTCAAACGCTTCAGACTTTTGTTTGAGAAAATATATCCAAGTTAACCTAGAGAAATCATCAATGAAAGTGAGGATGTACTTGGCCCTTGTGAAAGATGGTTTGGGAAAGGGTCCTAATACATCATTGTGGACTAACTCCTTTGGTTGTGAAGCCCTCCAAGCTTTGCCTTTGTCAAGTTTTGCTTCGGGATGCTTTTGAAGGGAGCACCCCTTGTAAATTCCTTTTGAGAATTGGACACAAGACAAGCCAATTACCATGTCATGTTTGCAAAGTTGCTCAAGGTAACGGTAGTTAAGGTGGCCAAACCACTCATGCCATAATTTTCTAACTCCATCTGAATGAGTCAGCAATGCTATTGGAGAAGAATCTGATGCAAAATGTGAGAAGGTGTATAACTTGGCTTAGTGATCTGCCCTACCCACTGCCACTGTAGTATCACTATGCAACTCCCTGATAGCCACTAAATTTGGTGAAAACTCAACTCTCATACCCTGACCAATGTGAGTGATTTGGTACACTGATAGGAGATTAGTTGAAAGAGAAGGAACAATTAGAACATTTTTGAATGTTCCTCCTTCCATTTCAACTAACCCTCTCCTTGCAACAAAAACTGATGTGTCATCAGCCAAACTAATTGAAGTCATGCTACAAGGCTCTAAAGATGAAAACTCAACTAATGAAGAGCCCATGTGGTGTGAAGCACCCGAGTCGATGACCCATGAAGATGTAGAAGCTATTGTAGCTACAAGGGTCTTGCTCTTTTCTTTCTCCTTACCCTTGCCTTTTGCCTTGGTAGAATCTTGGGTAGATGAATTATGCTTGATGGACTCAGGAACACCTATGTTGTTCTTCTCTAGAAGATGAGTTAGGTGATCTATTTGTTTCTTCATGAATTTGTGTTCATCATGCCTTATCTTTTTATAATAGGCAAACTTAACCTTCTCCTTCTTAGGTTTAACATTGGAAGAGGAAGTCTTAGTGTTGTTTTTGGTAGGATTGGTGTTTTCTTTCTTCTTCTCCTGGTCCTGGTCCTTGTTCTTTTTCTTTTTCTCCTTTGTTGCAGTCTTATTCTTACCATTTCTAGCTATCTAAGCTTGGAGTTGAGTAGACTTCATTGTGCCCATTTGAATTAGCTTATCTTTCTCCCTAGTCAAGTCAGCAATGAATGAATCCAAAGAAGACATTTTCCATGTAGTGCCAAGGGCACTTTTTATGGCATGGAAAGTGGAGACAAAGACTGAATAGCTTGGAACTAACTTTGTGAGAATAGAAAGTATGAGTTGATCATATTTCTTCTCTATCTCAAATTCTTTAAATAGCAATCTAAGGGCCTTAAACTTAGTGAAGAAGTCCTGTAGGGTGTCAAAGTTGCTAGGACTTAGACTTATGAGTTCATTTTCAAGCTCATGACCTCTCATCTCATCAAGCTTCCCAAATAACTTTTCTAAGGTGTCCCATATGTCATTAAGAGTTTGGGAGGATTCTAAATGGAAGAGAATTTTTGGAGACATAGACAAGCTCAGTAATCCATAGGTTTCATCACTATGGTTGTACCACTTGACCTTTTTAGCATTAGTGTTGGGTTCTACTTCAGTACCCATGGCGATCCTATACAACCCTTTGCTTCTAAGAATGATTGAAATTTTAACCTTACATTCATGATAGTTGAAGGGTATTAGGGATTTAAGTTGAAAAGAATCTATTTTTAGCTGAGTTGTGTTGATTGCAAGTTGTGAAATTATGCAGAAAGGAGAATGAAAGCAAAGATTTGCAAGTTGTGAAAAGCAATCACACCACCTTGAAATATTAAGCCCCCCAAAATATGCAAGTGCATGCTCAAAATACATCAAAATTAGTTGAGAATGCATCTTAGAGCAATCAGTGCAAGACTAAAGCAAACAGGACATCAGACTCAGCTAAAAATGCGTCCCGAGAGACCCAAATTTTTGGCACTTTATAAACTAGTGATTTTTTGACAAATAACAAGCCTACAGTGTGGAGAATTGAATTACAAACAATTTTGCAAAAAATGGCACCTAAATTTGAGCTACCGTTTGCAAGATATTAAAGGTTCAATTTTCCCGTAAACTAGTGTTTTTGCAAATAAAAGCACTAAAACATTAAAAAAATGCATATTTAGAGAGAAAAAGTGGCCTTCCAACCACTCATTAGATTCAGAATGGATGATAAATCCAAAGGAGGTTTGTGTGAGGGGGAATTGGCCTCCTACCAACCCGGGCCTCACCCTTCGTCTTCGACAGGGGAAGATACAAGTTTAAAATGAAAACCCCCAAATTAGAAAACTATCTATAAAATTGAATATTCAGTCAAATTGACTGATTTTTGTTTTATCAAGTCAATTTTAACTAAAATAATTAAAGTAAAGATAGAATTGAATAGCTGGCCAAGCATCTAAGGGTACACATGGGATGCCAAGTAAGGAAGGGGCACCCAAAAGGGCACAGTCCAAAATTTATCTATAGAAAAGACAAAAGACAAATGTACAGACCTTCTGGATGCACCGTATGGCCTGATTGGTGGTAGAACTAAAGGTGCCTTGCTGGAGACTGGTGTGCTGGAAGGATAGAGGCTGAAGGTGTTGTAGAAGTTGGTGCAGACTTGCAGACCAGAAGCTAGGCGCAGAAGCTAGAAGGATAACAACAGAAGTGCGCACAGTACAACTTGTTTAGGACACCATACAAAGGATGGCTAGCTGTAGAAAGGAGGTGCCTTTCTGTTTGGAGTTGGTTTTCCTCCCTCTGCTCCCTGTACTACTCCTTCCTCTATTGCTAAGTGTAATAATGGCGCCCAAGCAAACTGCTGAACCAGCCCCTGAAGTGAAGACAGGCAAGAGACCCAAAGGCCAAGGATTCCAAGATGCAAGAAATGATACCAAAAATGATTTTTTAATTTATTTATTTTAGATCAAATCTATTAAAAAAAAAAAGAGAACTCCACTCCTCTTGATTTCAAAATGAACTAAAAGCATAACCAGACACACGATTACTGTTCTTGCTCTAATACCAGAACAGAGTTGTTGCCAGAATCTGGATAATGTGAGTGCAATGGAGATGTGATCACATGATTTGAAGCAAGTGTACACCACATAGATGCTAAATTAATTTGAAAATAACACAAGAAGATAAATTGCACAAGACAAAATGGAGAAAACCAAAATCTAATTAACATGAGATGGCCAAAGTGAAGAATACATATAAGAGAGTATGTAAGTAACTCCTCCACAAAATGTGGACAAGGCACCCCAAGAATAGACTATAACTCCTCCATGAAAGGTGGTGACAAGGTGCTAAGAATAGAGAAGTAACTCCCATCAAGGGAGTTACTTATGACATTCTTATGACACCTATGACACATCTATGACACACACCTCCACATAAGCTAGCCTATCCCACAAATGTAGGAAAACTCCAAGTATGCACAAGAAATACAATTTTCCTAATTAATAAATAGGGAAAAATAAAAACCTAAACTAATAGTATATCATCAAACTTGGGGACATACCATTAATCAATGCCATAATTTACAAAACTATATCCAAGACCTCATTAATTGTGGTGACATTGAAATATAGAATAAATTAGATGAGTCTAAATGTATGGGTTAACAAGAATATGTATTCCAAGAGTCCATTCTCAATGATGATCGATCCCTTCCCTTTCTAAGTTAAGGTCAAGACACCACATCCATCTTTCATGGTTCCCCTATCTTTGACAAATCTTCTATTGATGACAAGTTAATTTCCCATGAACCAAGTCCTCTCATCTCTTATGAGTCCTTCCATGGGCATATATTTATCAAAACCATTATCCATTCATCATCTTCCTCTTACCCATCATATCAAAGACCCCATGTTGAGATGTCACTTGCAGACAATAAATCTTATACTAGTAGCATCATATTAGAGACAACATTAGAGATAATATAAGTTTTATCTAAATTGGGATCATGTTCAACACTAGTATATGAATTATATCCCTCATTAGAAACATCATCCCTCATAGATATTGTAGTAGATGATGGTTATGCCTTTTTTTTAAGACACTTATGATTCAGATGGTAATCAATCATCAAGCATATATTTTGATCCCATTTAGGATGATGAAGTTATTATAGAGTTATTACAAGATTTATCTTTTAAAAATAGTTAGGTTGAATATAATATACCTTGGATGCATGTGCTACATGTAGTCTTAGTGATCATTTTTATGATCTTAAGGAGATTTTATCCAATTTGGAAATTGGGTCTCCTAAAAATCCTTATGAAGACCACGTTCCCTAATCACCACTCGTTGACCTCATCATACCATCTCCCCCACCTTCATCCATCATAGACCCATTTTTTCCCATCAATGATCATTTAATCACCTCTATCCATAGGGACAAACAGGAACATACAACATTGGATCCTTCCATGAGAAAGATAATATGTGCCACAAATATAAAATTCCAATACCATATTTAAAAATTCTTACATGATGATAAAATCCCATTTAATCCAACAAGTGCAAATAAAGAAAATTCAAATCTTCAACCTAATCCAAAAGTGCCCTCCCTTAGTGAATCCAATTTTTAGGCACTTAAATATCATCAAATTGAAAATAATCATCATCTATCAAGACAAAACCTAATCTCCTCTGGTGAAGCCGAATATCAGGCACTAGGAGGTAGTTGAGAAATAATCCTATTTAAAAATTAAAATAATGTCAAAATCAATATCAAGAGGGCTAATAATCCTTCAAGGAATTATATCAAAGAAGAATCATGTAATTAAAGTGTCTTGGACTCTTACAGTCTTTTGTCATATGGCACCAATCAAAAGTGAAACATCTAACATGTCTAATAGTGTGTGTGTGACTACTAGTCCTACCTCCCAAACACCCACCACACCTTCTTATCACTCTCCAATGATCCCATCAAGTCATATAATCAATTCAAGGCCAATATACCTTCATCAACATCTAGATCCAATCCAATCCATAACTCACATCACTTTAATGGGTAGTATTGTATCTCATATGGGTGATGAAGACACCTGGTCTAGATCTTTAGAGAGGTCTCAATCAAGAGTCAGTGAAGGTCACACAGACATAAATCCATATAGTAATCACAACATGATCATATCATCACACACACACACACACACACACACACACACACACACACACACACACACACACACACACACACACACACACACAATAGGTGTTGGCTAAAGATCATGAAAATGTTTGTATATTACATCTCACCCATCTCTAATAAATCAAGATTCCATTAAAAAAGTCAAAAAAATAAAAGTCTAAAAAATAAAAAATAAATGAAATAAAAATAATTTTTCCAATGGTGAAAACTAATATTTTAGTGCCTTTGGCAATTACCATGATGAAAACTAGTTTCTAATGTCATGATAAAATAATATATTATTCAAATTTTAACTCAACGCTTGGGGGAAATTCCCTCCCTTATCAATCCCATCTATGTCATATCCCTTTGTCTATTTTTCATATGCATCATCTACCATTGTATCATGAATATTATTGTGTCCCTTCTTTTTTCCAATCTTAACCTTTGTAAGGAAGAGGAATATGTTTTGATAAATATTCTAGAATCATCCTAGCATATACTATAATAGACACTCAGGCAACTAGATATTTGGTTCCTTCATAATGTGGTCGTTGGTGATCCCTACTCCATTCTTCCTTGGGCCTCATCCCATTTTCAACATCACCATCATCCTATTGTCATCCCATCCATTATTACATCCATATTTATCCTAGTTTTTAGGCTTGGTATTCCCTTTTTTAGTAACCCCATTTGTGTAATGTACATACATATTCTCCAAAAAGCTTAAAAATTAAAATATTCTAGAAAATCCTAAAAATCATAAAATCACAAAATTAAAAAAAAATTAATTTATCTTATCCTACACATCTCAGTCATCTTATCCTCTATCCAAGTCATACATATCATCTTATCATATCACATTGTCTTATATCCTAGTGGTTTCATCATTTTATCATTTTGTCTTGAACTATATCTTGATCATGATATCCAAGTCCTTATTCATAACCTTATCTTAATCCAAATATTTAGTTTGCTCAAAATTTATACTTAATATGAATTCATGTCATATCGTCATGACCAAAATTTTCTAACTCATCACCCAAACAATCATCCCATTTACTCTCATTAAGACAATTAGATAAAGACACAATTAGACTACATGTAGATACTTGTGGGTGTTACTTGTCTACCCTATGTTGTTTAACTTGTTTGCATGTTTTTTATCATATATATATCTAATTATCTTATGCTTTTTATTTTCATCATGCATATTTTTATCTATTTGGTAATGAATGAGGATGTTATTATGACACCAAAAGTTACAATGATGCATTTAGGTGCCCTCAATGATGCAAAGTTTGTTATTTTCCCCTTTTTATACACTATAACATAACAGCCTCTTGGTCATACTTATATCATGTAGCATACACCTAGTTTTATATTTACATCAGATATCTTAGACTATTATGAGCCTTATTATAGTAATGATGGATTGATCATTTCTCCTCAATCATCTTAGTCCACTAATTGAAGTCCAATCATTCCTCCAAGTCCATCTATCATCACATCTATATCCTCTAGTCAATCATCTATCATCCCTAAGTTATCAACATCCCAATCAAATCCTCATCTTACCTAACACAAATCTACTAATTAACATGCCTAACATTCATAATCATCATCATCATCATCATCATCATCATCATCATCATCATCATCATCATCATCATCACCACCATCACCATCATCATCATCATCATCATCATCATCATCAACATCATCATCATCATCATCATCATCATCATCATCATCATCATCATCATCATCATCATCATCATCATCATCATCATCATCATCATCATCATCATCATCATCCTTTAGTCTATCTAGTCATCTATCATCCAGTCTAAACTACATTGGCCTAAGGTCTTTTTAGACTATGTAGGCAGTGCTCAATCACATGTTGTGCTTGAGATTAACTCGAACACTCTCTCATCTTTCCCCACCATTTTTAATCACATCTCTCCTATCTCTCATCATCCTCAATTATTGCATCAATTAAATCCTTGAGCTATAATATCATTTATTCATCAATTAATTTTTTAATCAATCACCATCCCCCTAATCATTTCCTTAATATTTTTGATAATTGTATACACCTATTATTTAGGCCTGACAAAACACAACATCCATCTTTTATTCCATCCATCATCACTAATTGATAAATTCACACTTTAAAGTGTAAAATTTTCTCCTTCGATTAGGGCATGACCAAAAAACATAACTTTATCATCACTATTAATCACATTATGGCTCATTATTGGTAGAAGAATTTGGATTATAAAGCTACATAGGATATTTGTCTATTATTCATGTATTATGTACTCATTTTATCATTATATATTTTATTTTGTCCTATCTTCATAACTTATAATAAGATAAAATATGAATATACTCTACTTTTGGTGCCAAGTATAAGAAGAAGATGAATAGTCATATACTAAAAATGTCTATATATAATTTTATTTGAAAGAAGGTTCCACTTTTGAAAATATCAATAAAGATTTATCTGGTCATAGTTACCTATGTGATTTCTTATTATGTTCCTTGCATGCATTCTCATGTGTAATTTTTTGGTTACTTTCTATCTAATTAATTTGAATGCTTTATTTCTATTTATGAAATAATGGTTGTTCTTAATTCCTAAATAATGTAGGATAACTAATACTTACTATGTTTTTATTATCCAAACTCTTGTATGAATACAATACATTATTCTGTGCACATGAAGTATATCATAGCTATCCTCATCCTTAACATGTTTTGATGATTTAGGTACCTCTTCTAAAAATGGTGTGGTTAGTGTGGATACTCTTTTTTAGAGGGAATTATGCTAAGATGGTTACCAAGGCAAAGAGATATTGAGATGTGGCTAGACCAAAGGATATGTAATTTTGTAGAAGAAGAATCAAAATGGATTGGTCTTACCATACAAGAAATCATTCAATAGCATATTTATGGAGATATTTACAAAATTTTATGGTGCAAGTTTCTTGTATTGATAGCTAACTAACTAGCACAATTATAATATTATTTCTTTAATCCAAGGATGGAAGAAACTATAATCTAGACTGAAGAAAAGAGAGATTGGCTATAGAGATTATAAACTAACTAGACAAGAGCAATAGATCATTGAGTTGCTACTATACTATATGAATATATAATTGATTTTATAGTAAAATTATAAATAGCTTTCAAAGTTGTTAAGGACTTATTCATTAAATTAATTCCATGGAAATATTTGTTGTGACTACCTATCTTTGTGAAGATGTTGGTTATGAACAAGGCCATGGTGCCTACTTTGGCCAATATGGAGTAGACACTTTGGGTGTATGCGGGTGTGTGTGACATGATAGTGAATGATGATTAGATGAGTAGATAAGGTTTGAACTTGAATCTATAATGGAGACATGAGGTAATAAGAGTCATACAAAATTTTGGATTTATAATATGAGATACGACAACAAAATAGATGGAGTAAACAAAAGAATACCTAGGTAGCTATGAGTAGAAATAAGAGTAATAATAAAATAGATGAATAATGAATAGGAAGATGTGATGAATGAGAAGAAATAGATGAATAATGAAGGATGAATAAAGATGAGATGGAATAATAAGATGAATGTTAGCATAAAGAAAGAAGCAATGAAGAATAAGAGGAAGAAGAGATGTTTGAAGAAGGTGAGAATAGTGTAGAAGTAGATCAGTTAGATGATAGATGTAGTGTGTATATAAAAGAATAGGTATTATTAGAAGAAAAAAGGAAGTATTAAGAAAATAAGCATACAAAAATCATAGAGTAATAATATGTTCAATCTTATAAGGAAAATAAGTTTCAAGAAAGAATCATTCACCAGAAGAGCACATGTCCCCATAGCCTAATTTCCTATATTCTAATAAAAGTTTTCAACCAGATGATTAGGAAAATAGTAGTTGGGAAGGTCAATTTTTATAAAAAGTGCATCATTGGGTTACTAAAATTTAAATATCCTTAATTCATAGGTCTTTGAAGTCCATAAGGTTTGTTGAAACCAAGTAGATAACAATAGGAAACACACAAAAAATAAAGTACACAAATTAACTTTCCTAGTATGCAGGTAAATCTTTGTAGTATGAAAATAGGATCACATAGAATGTAGCCTTCCATTGTAATATTTGTGTAGTATATCCCCTCAACACCAATTTATAAAATGGGTGATATAGGATCATTTATCAACCTAGTGACATATCATGGGTCTAATGACCCTGAGCAGTACTTAATAACATGTGAGATGAGATGGCAAGCTAAGGGTATTACTGATGAGGCTATAAAGAAGTGTGATTTAATAGGGGAACTAAATAAAAGAGAACTTGATTTTATGTAACATAGATAAATTGAATATGAAAGTCTATAATAGGTTAAGTAATGGCTTATCATAGATTTTAAGATAAAGAATTGTACAAGTTAGACTATTCAAGACCTAAAGAAGATTAGGTAGAAGTCAAGAGAACTAGTCTACAATTATGATTCTAGGTTCTCTAATTTTATGAATAACATGGAATTTTATTTATTAGATATAGATAAACCTACATGGTTTGTCAAAGGACTGTGTTCTAGGATCATATTTACTATAACACAAACTCAATATACTACTAAGGTAGATGTTAGAGATACTACTATGTGAGTGGAGAAAATTGAAGACTATAGGGAACCTCCCATAATGGGTTCTAAGATTTAAAATACATTGAAATATTTTATTAAGAGGATGGAACAATATAATGAAGAAGATAAACCTAAGCTAAATCTATGGTGCATGGAGTATGGGAAAGCAAGACATCACAAGAACAATTATCCTAAGATCAAGATAGAGTTCTATAAAATCTATAGGGTAGCAGGGCATGCAACAATGTAGTGTCATCTCCTAAAATAGTATGTCAAAAACCCATAAAGTTTATATTATAATTTTTATAAGTCACACAATCATGATGAAAATAATTATATGGATTTGTAAGAGTTCAAAGAAGATATTACAAAGAATGTATTCACCATAACTATATAGCAAGTGTCCTTAGAAAATCATATGATTCCAATCCTAGAGGTTAATAAGGTTTATGCAAACTAATTAGGTTCATAATATATTCCCAGTTCACCTCAATACCAACCTCAAGGTCTATCTAGATGGACCTCTCCTTCACTAATTTAGATACCACCATCACCGTAATACCATTACATGGCACCTTGGAATCTAGTAATGATGTAACAATAGTAAACTAATTAGACCCCACTAGTTTTGAAATAATAATTTGGAATTGAATATAATACCCAACAACATCAACACTAGAATACAGTGCAACAACAAGGAGGTGATAGAAGAGGTTATCAATCAGATAGAGGAGGATCTAGGGGTGGATGCAAAGGTGGTTACCAAGGTGGTAGAAGAAGTAATTACCAACATCTTCCTTTTCAATGTTACTTGTGTGGATAATATAATCATGTGCAACATAAATTCCCTTTGAATCCCTAAAGATAATCTTACTATGCATATTGCAAGGTATATGAGTAGCATGAGATAGAAGACTGTCCTATCTTAGAAAAGAAAAGAAAGGAAAAAGTCATCAAAAATGTTAACATGGTGAATATACAACCTAAGGAGGATGCATTTTTCAATGCCATTACAAGACACTAGCACATAGAAAGATCTCTCAAAATGACTTAGGACCAAGGAATCTAGAAAACAAAATAGAACAAATACCCAAACCAAACTATAGAAAAGGGACTCATGTATGAATTTACATAGATATTGAAAAATATTCAACACCAAGACACTATTGAAGGAGATGTTATAGTAATATATGCCCAAATGTATGGTCATATTTTGAAAATTATACATCAAGATGGAGTTGTTACTATGCTAACAAATTTAATAAATGAAGACATCTTTTAGAACATCACAAATTTGCTACATAATTTACTGGAGTATGCACAATGAGGGAAATAAAAGATATAAAAACATTTTGGTATGTAAAAATAAAGAAGTCATGGGATGTAGATGCACGAATTAACATTGAAGTTTTAGGATATGAAATTCTAAATGATATATTTGATTTTGGCATCACAATCAATAGGATCCATAGTCTACATGGGAGGTGATTGGAAAACTAGTCCTAAGTTATATCCTAGTGACTCTAAACATAACATATTATGGACAAGTTGATCCCATTATTAGATTAGAAAACATTGAGATCAAAGTCATAGAACTAAGCTTTCAAGTTGACTTTAAATTCATTAATATGAAGATAGCAACAACTTATTACCCTACATTGATTGGCAAGAAATGGGCATATGATGGTCATATGACTATTAATATTGTGTAAAACTAATTAGAGGCACATCAAGGAAATACTATTGTCATCATTCATATGAATAAGGCACACAAACCCTACATTATTTTGGCTAAATTATACTCTTTTATGTTTCACAAGAAACCAACTAAATGAAGGTAAACTTTGAAGAGAACCTGAAAGCTCTATGCATAGCTAAATGCAATTTCTTATATGAGCATACTAAACCTTAGGTAAAATATTTACTCACTCAAAATTTGAATACATATTAATAATATAAGCCCAAATTAGTAGTTACTCAACCATTGGTAACTCAATTTGTCATATATGATTGTGGTTCCGTGTCTGCTAAATCCCCTACTCACTCAGAAGTTGATTTACTCTATCAAGTAGATGATCATTGTAGGATTATATAGAGCCTACTAGAGAAGGCACATTGCCATGGGAAATAGATTTGTCTATTAGTGGATACTTAGATATGCATTTATTCAACTAGGCTCATAATGATCATGAACTCTAGTCTATGAGAATGGTCTTCACCCATGAGAGATAACTTCCTTCATACTATGCGATCAAGGATATCAATTAATTCATTTTGCACCTACAATTTCATGTACCTACTATTAGTGATAAATTTAGTGCCTTGAATTATGATTTAAAGGGAGTTACAGTGACATGGTGGGAAATTCATATAAATGATCAACTCGATTGGGATAATGCATGTGAGCTTACTATTAGTAGATTTAAAATATTGTAAGTTATTAGAAGTAATTGGCATTTATTTCAAGAAGATGAGTTCCCTAAAATACATATTCACAAATATGTTGAGGTCTAGACTGAAGAATGTGTGGCACCAAAGTACTAGGTTCATATCTTACATTACATGTTTGCCCCTTTACCATCATCATGGTATATGCATCATTAATGTAGGAGGGAGACAAATCATTGGGTATAGTGTAAAGCGACTTCATATAGAATTTTGTCTTTGAAAATGAGAATCATTTGGTTCATAATGTACTACTAAAAATCAAATATTTCCTATGCCATGGATGTACAGAATATTTAATCACCATGACAGAATCTACTGCATAGAAAAATGCATCCTATGATCTAAATACAATAATATAAAGATATAAAGCTGATAAGCTGGAAGAATAATGTCTTATGTAACCATGTTACAAAATACAAAATGAAGAGGAGGAAATTAAATATTTAGATACTAATGGTGATATTGATTTGAATGATTTATTTGCACTTGAATGGCTAGTAGAACTAGTAAAAGACCTAGTCATAGAACCCACTGAAGAAGACAAGCTATGCAACATAAAAATTCTAGAACAATAAGGGAAAAAAATTATATAAGAATTTATTACTAAGGAAAAGAATAATATTTATCATTAACCTATTTAAAAACATGTGAAAAACATCAAAAATAAGGAGATTCCTAAACTGGCACATATATATGACTATTGGACTGAATCCAAAGTTTTAGAAGCTATGCAACTTCTGTAGGATTATCAAGATTTGTTTCCCACTAAATTTTTAGAGGTCATAGGAGTAGAACCATCCCTAGGAAAAATTCATATGAAACTCAAAGAGTGTGCATGAACCATAAATAAATGGCCATATAAGTTGAATCCAAGCATGAAGTTGAAGGTAAAAGCTGACTAGATAGAATGCAAGATGTAGGTATAATGTATCCCATATAAAAGGTATATTGGGTTAGTCCCATAGTAGTGTAGCCTAATAAAATATGGGAGATAAAATTATGTGATGATTATCAAATTTTGAATGACACGTGTGAATGATCCATTTTTTATTTCCTTCACAGATGAAGTTTTAGAATTTGTCATAGGTCATGAAGTCTAATCTTTTATGGATGGCTTTAGTGGCTATCATCAAATACCCATCACAGAAGAAGATAGAGCTAAAACAACTTTTTCCATGGAATGGGGATTCTTTACATACAAGGTAAGGCCTTTTAGCCTCAAGAATACACTTTTAATTTATTCTTGAGTAGTGGTGAATGCATTTAAGGATTTCATTCATGAATTCCTATAAGTCTATCTCGATCATTGGGAAGTATTTTCTTTATTTAAAGGAAATTTTTCCAAGTTGTACCTCATGTTATAATGCTACTGAGCTCTATGTATTACCCTTAATTTTAAAAAATGCTTATTTTTTACACCTTTTATTGTTCTGCTAGGTCATGTAGTATGTAGTGAAGTCATTTTGGTAGACCAAGCCAAAATTATAGTCATTCTAAGTATGCCTCCACTAGTTAGATCCATAAAAATGTGATCATTTATTGGGCATATATGATACTGTTAGAAGTTTATCAAGGGATATATAACCATTTCATCTCTATTAGAGTATTTACTACACAAAGGTATGAAGTTTGTCTAGACTTCTAAGTGTCAAGTAGCCTTCATATAAATAAAGAAAAGACTAGTCACTATGCTTATTCTCATATTTATATATTGGATCAAGCCCTTTCATGTTCACATTGATGCTTTTGGTATCTTAGTCGATGTTGTGCTTGCATAGCTAGGAAATGGTGGACTGGACCACCCCATACATTTTTTAAGCCAAAATTATCTGACGTAAAAAAGAATCACATGATAATTGAAAGGGAAGCACTAGAAATAGTGTTCACACTATGAAAATTATGACATTATCTTCTTGAGACCATTTTAATTTTTCATGGATCATCAAGCTCTATGCTACTATTTCTCTCTAATTTTTGCTTTTTCTTAAGTGTGAAAAGAAGAAACTGGTTAAGAAGGGTGTGGAAGAATACCTATTAAAGTGCACACATTAGATGCAAGTGATTATGGAGAGATCCTCTTTAGCTTGGGATTATGACCTAAAAATAAGAAAACACTAAAATAAACTTATTTGTTAGACAAGTAGATGGGTGGATTGCTTAGTGTGAGCTAGATCTTAGAAGTGAAAACTTTCTAGGAGGTTGTCAATCCACCTACTTTAAACATTTAGTTGAGATGATAAAATAAATGTATTCTTGCATTAAATTAAAACAAACTAAAATTAAAACCAGAAAAAAATTGAATTTAATACAAGAGAATTAAATACTTTGCTAAATTAAACAAAATAAAGAACTAGTTCAGTTATACTAATGCTGAAAATTGATTAAGGCAAAATGGTCATTTTGGTTGGTTTATGACAAGAGTCAAAAGGAAATTATAAGATTTTTATTGATTTGGTAAATGTTTAAATTGGTGAATTATAGTCAAGAAAGGGAATATAAATGGTAAAAGGGATTATGAGATCAAGAGATCAAGATGACAAAGAGGCAAAAGGGGTAAATGGTCAAGGTGGTAAGAAGGAGGTAAAGGGTGAATGGAAAAAGAAGTAAATGGATAAGAGGGTAGGGAGTTAAATGGATTAAAATAGAAGAGGAAAACGGGATAAAGGTGTGATTTCAAGGAATGAATTAGGCCAATAAATGAAATAAATGGAATACAAGAAAGAAAACAAATGTTACCTTGATGCTTGATAAAGATGGTTGATGAAGATGTTGTTATTGATAGAGCTTGAGGCAATTTTGGTAGAGCTTCATTGCTTTAATATTTTCTCCTTCAAGATGATGATGACATATAAAATGATGACCTCCTTCAAAAACCTACAATAAGATGTTAAGAACCAAAGGATAACTTCTAACTTAACCTTGGGTGAAGGAGAGGGGTGGAATTTATAGCATTTGTTGTGAAGAATCATGAAAAAAGAGGGGAATAGTGAAATGTGGTGAATTTTTCCAATTTGGGATCATAAATAAGTTGAGGATGAGGTTGGTAGGATTCCCACTTTGATCATAGGTCTTCCCATTTTGGTTGGTGTGTCTTCCACCTTGCACATGAGTCCAATTTTGAATGGGAATCATGTACATGGATTTAAATGAGGCTTAAAGACTTTTCACCACCCTTTTTTGTCTTCATCCAAGCACTTAAAGAGGTTTCACACCAAATGTGGTGCCATTTTCCATGTGTTACATGAATAGTCAATGATGAGGTTGGTGGGGATTCCCATTTGGGTTGTGAGTCTTTCATTTGGGCTAAGAAGTCAAAAATGGATGACCTTTGTCTTTAAAGAGGTAGGTATCTCTTTTTGAAGGCTAATTTCATGTGTGAATGCAAAATATATTTTGAATTATGGCCCTTAAAGGGGAAATTTTCAATATTTTAAGGGGGGCCTTGTGATGCTTAAATGAGTTCATTAAGCACATTGGAAAAGGGTCCCAGGTGGGGTATGATGTCCCACATCAATCCAAATCACTTCTAAGCCATGTCATTAAGCACATTAGGAAAGGGTCTAAAGTGGGGTATGATGTCCCACATCAAGCCAAATCACTTCTAAGCCAAGTCACTTGCCATATCACCTTCTATGTCACTTGCCATATCACATTTCATGTCACTTGCCATGTCACTTACCATGTCACTTTCCATGTCACATACCATGTCATCATGAATAGTGATAATGGGTCCCACAGTGAATAGTGATAGTGAATAGTACTTTCAAATAGTAATTTTCAATAGTAATATGTGACTATGATAATAATGATTTGGTTAGATTAAGAGGGTTTGGTTAAGGGTTAAGAAGGTTTATGGGCTCTTAAGGCATTTAGTCATTTAAAACTACAAGTGTATAATTTTTTAGTGTCTACAGCTACCTAGTCAATAATCATATGTTTGAAGGACACATTTCAAGATGATTGATGTTATTTCAAGAATTCTAATTTGGAATTAACATCAAGATAGGAAGAAAAAATGTGGGGCTAGATCATCTCTATCACATCACAAATGGGGAAGAACTAGAATAACTATAGGAAGATTCTCCTGATGCCCCTCTATTTTGCATTTTTGTGATCCCCAAAATTTTTTAGGTAATTGTTAATTTCCTAGAACAAGGATTATTCCCTATTGACTACTAAGAAAGAGACTAGAAGTATTTTGTCACTAGAGCTTTACCATAAACTATTATAAATGGGATCTTGTATAATTTGGGGAAGGATGAAGTACTACACATGGTAGTTTTGGAACATGAATGACAACAACTCTTACAAGAGGTAAAGCAAGGAATAACAGGTGGTCATTTTAATAGAGAAGATACTATAAGAAAATTGTTATAGAGCGGGTTATGGTGGCTAAACCTTTTTTAGGATACACATAGAGTATTAAAACATTGTGATTCATGTCAACACATGGGTAATCCACTACAAAAGGATGAAATGCCCTTACAATATTTATTAATTGAACAACCTTTTGAATAGTGAGACATAATTTTTTTAGGACCTATTAATCCCTCAATTAAATGCATCAAATCCCAGTATATTATCATTGTGATAGATTACTTTACCAAATGGGTTGAAGCTACTACGACACCCAACTATGGTACAAAGGATGTAACAAAGTTTATTTACAATAATATCATCACAAGGTTTGGATGCCCCATAAAGCTCATCATCTATTGAGGGACACACTTCTTGAACAATAACATCAAATCTCTTACTAAATGATTCATAATTTCTCATCATAAAAGTATTGTGTACCATCCACAAGCTAATGGCCAAGCTAAGGCTTGCAATAAAGTGTTTGACAAGATGTTGACAAAGATATGTGATGTCAAGTGAGATGATTGGGAATATCACATTCTTATAATTTTTTAAGAATATTACACACACTATAAGAAGGATATAGATTTTAATCCATTCCAATTGGTCTATGTGATTGAAGTAGTAATGGCGATGGAATATTTGGTACCCAATCTACACATTACAATGGTCATGAGACTAGGGGATCGAGAGTCTCTCACCAATGGGCTTATTAAACTAAATAGGATTGCTAAGTATTGATGAAAATCATCTTAAATGTAGGAAGTTCACAATCAGAGCCAAAAAACATGGCATGATAGGATTCTACACCATAAGGAATTACACAAATATCAACCAATTTTGTTATATGATTATCACTTCAAAACATTTTTGGGTAAATTATAGATTAGATGGAAATGGACTTATGTTATACATGAAATATCATAGCAAGAAACTATTGTTTTAAGAGATCTAAAAGGAATACTTTTTCCAGAGTGAGTGAATGGTTGTAGGCTTAAGCCCTACCACAAATAGTCTTAATTGATCTCTTTCTGTTAAATGAGTGGGTGTTGAGTATCACCAAGTAGATTAGTATTTCCCATTTATATATGTTTTCTTTTGTGTTTCTTTTATATGTGTTCATGTGTGTGTTCATAGATGATATATTCAATAGATTTTAGGAACCAAGATAACAAGTAAAGTGTGCACCAACCATGCATATAATAATTTAATTATGCCATTGTTGATGTTATCATGAATGAAAGAAAGTAATTAAGTCTGAGAAATGTAAGGTCAAGTCACACAAGTTAATATCTTCACAATATAATGGTCATCACCAAGTAGTTAATGTTAAATACAAGGTTTGATTGATCTAATCTTCACCCAGTTAGTGGTTGGTCAACATCATCCATTCATACTCTAGTATGGATACCAAAGAACATAATAATGTATCTTGATGCATGCACCAATGACTAACTACCTTAGTTTCTAGATTATATAAGATTTGCCACATCAACATTCACATCGATATCAAATAGATAACTCAACATGACATTTATGTGGAAACCAATAGGAGAAAAGTATATAAAGGCATAATGTTGTGAACCAAGTCTACATTTCATTCTTATAAATATTTTCATGAGATGAAGTTTCACAGGCTGAGCTAATTTCTATTGCATAAAAAGAAAAACATTTTTCAATTTCACTACTCAGAGATCATAGATTCGTCACAACTCATTAGGAGTTTTATAGATGCTCAAAATAAAGTAATGGGTTTTGACCTTGTGCTTTGTCAGACAAAATTCACTGATCTAGATATGTTTGATTACTTCTGAGTGGCATAGTAAAAACTCTTTTGACTAGATTTTGTCGATGTTGCACAACCACTAGATCTTTTAGTCCCACATCAATTCCAAAATATAAACATTGAGTGCCTACTTTACATGCCCAATTTTGTTGACATGGAAGAGATTGTGCACATATTGCTTAGCTACTATAATGATAGTAACATTTACATGAGCCTCAAAACCATGATAGTCATCAACACAAAAGCAATGTCTCAAGCTTTGGGCATACCTACATGAGGTGATTCTCTTTCTTCATATAATACAAGAATGCCTCCTATCATATAAGAGGTCAAAGATTTATATGTTTATGGGAATTAAATAAATCCTATACAAACCAATGCATATCCTGGTCTAATACATCACAAGGAGATACTGGTAGAACACCAAGTTTGCAAATAAAAATACTAAATGGGTGGTGGGCATTGCACATAGTATGATCCACTACACTAATTAGTTTAGTTGGCCCAGATACCTTATTCAATAGCTGGTTACAAACATTGACACATGTCACACAACTTCCAAGTAGACTTTCTAGTACTAGTTTCTCATTTTTTATTATGTTTCATGTAATGGAAGTCCCCTAAAAGAGAGGTACACCCAAACATTGACTATTGTCCAATATAGTAATTTCACAACTTGATATGGACACCTAAGTACAACACCCTAGTGCATGAGGGTAAATTAAAAACATGGTGGGAAGAGTGTTTGGAGCTTATCTCCACACATCTTCGAGTACCACCAGACATCATGTAGTACCTAGGATAACACGATGGTATCACCTTGCTCTTGAAAGGTTTGTTCATCCACATTCACAAGTTGTCAAGGTCATGATTTTGACCCATACCATTCATTTTTACCATGGACATGGTGTAGGATAAAGCCACCAAGTATAAAATGCTATGCAATCAGGAATACAACACCACTCCAAGCCATACCACCTAGTATAGTAGTCTCTTCAATATACAAACAACTAAAAGACATAACTTTATAGTAGTAAAAAGGAAATCATAAGCTCTCTAATGAGAAAAAAATATCATCTCCTCCACTAAATTAATGATCATAAGTTTCCCTAAATCACAAGATCTTGTGACCTATCTTAGATGAGAATGGACAAATGATAGGTCTACCAAGTAATGATCATAGATATGGTAGGAAAATTATTTGATAGGGAGGAGGATGAGTTATTCTTCTAGAATGTAGTGTATATGATATAAGTGCATAATAAGGTTCCTCTAATTTTTTATGTATGACTACCAACATTCCATGCATCTATTTTGGTTGACACTATAAATGAAGAAGTTGGGAAAATACAATGAAGGGTTGACCTCTTCTAGCAGTAACTTTCTACCACCTTTATAGATATCAACATCTTTGCATGACTACTAAAAAATCCACAAGAGTCTCTAATGTGTAGACCCATAACTTGGTAATAGGATAGGGTTTATCCTACCCTCAAATAATGCACATTTGGTAGGATATCCATAGTGCAAGATGTGTGAACTTCTCCATCCATAACTTGGTAATAGTCTAGGGTTTATCTTACCCTCAAATAATGCACATTTGGTAGGATAGCCATAGTGCAAGATGTGTAAACTTTTCCATATTTAACTTCACCACCACCTAAATGTAGGTTGGTTACTTTGGGGCACAAAAAATCACATGTCTCCAGATTTATAGTCCATCCAAGTGATTATCTAACTTCACAACAAGCCCCATAGGTCAAATATCTCACACTAGAATAACTTATAGCTAAAGAACAATAGGCTTCATGGGAAGAAAAAAATTGCATAGCATAATGATGAGTTAAAAAAGAGGAAAATAAATTCCAAAAGGACTAGGACCAACAACAACAAGCTCAACAAGTAAGTTAGTAAGTTGAAGAAGCCAAGGCCACATAAAAGGCCTAAGATGCATAGGCTGACTAATAAAAGGCTCTCAAGGTGGCCAAGAAGTCACAAGAAACTAAAGATGTAAAAAATCAAGCATAAGAGGTACATTAGAAGAAGATGGATGAAGATCAAAATAATAAATATGCTACACTTGTTACCAAGGCTAAGGCTGAAGAAGATAAGCAATAATAAGACACAACAATAAAGGCAAAAAAGGTTTTAGAGGATGGAACTCATGCATAGTAATAAGTTTAATAAGATATGAAGAAGAATAAAGAATAAGAAAATTAATCCCTATGAAAATAGTAGGTCTGAGCATAGAAACAACAAGTAAGTATAGCCAAGGCATAGGCTGACCTAGTGGCATAGGCTAATCTAGTGGCATAGGCTAACCTAGTGGCATAGGCACAAGCTAAGTCCAAACAAGCCAAGGCTACTACACTTGAGGAATATAAAAAGGAATAAGAACATGCATAGAAGTTGTAAGGATAAGAACAAGAGAAAAATAAACCTATGGAGGATGAACTAAATATGAAGGTAATAGAATAAGCTAAGAGAAAATAAGACTAAGATGTTGTATAGCATGTGAATCCTATAAAAAAGGCTACAACATAGTAACAACAAGTGCCTAAGTAATAATAAGCTAGATCAAATCAGTTAGAGAAATAAAAAGACTAATCTATAGCTCCAATAGGTGAATAGAAACCAAAATTACCTTTGGGAGGAATCTGGCTATGGAATGTTCCAATTGTGGGTGATCAGTGCACCACCTTCTCTCTTTTACTTATAACCATTCCACAACCTAACCCTTCAGTGACTGTAAGAACATTGGAAACATTCCCCCTTTAGCATGAAGCCTCATTATATGTCTTTATATTAACACTAAAGAAACACTTAGAGGGCATTAAAATATTTCAAGAGTCCTTTGCATAGAAGGCTCCCTCCCTAGAGTAAGATATTGATGAATTCAAGGTTTAGAACTTGAGCTGAAGGATTGCCTGCATGAAGCTACCAAGCTTATCTAGGACACTTGTCTCGAGTTGGTCACTCAAGAAATCAAGGACCAAGTAATGTTTGATCAATGTAGACTCAAGATACTTATCTCTAAGTTAATCAAGGATTGGTGTGCAACATATAAACTCAATGCAAGTCACAGCATTGGGGTGGGATGTTAAGACTGAGGTTGCCACATTCATAACTCTATTAAAGGAGTATCAAATAATTATTGATGCTACCATACTTCAAGAATATTAGGTTGCACGTAGATTACTCAACTATAATCAGTAACTAGATACCTCCTTAGTCAGTTATAGGATAGACTTTGCAAAGGCATCCAACACCAAAGTAACCTTAGATAGCCACACTACCACTAGCAAGGAGAAAGATGGATCACTCCAAGAGTCACTCAATGCTAAGGATAATGTGCATGATAACCTTTTGCATTGGTAGATCTAGTTTTTGTGTAGTTCCTTTGCTAACCTCCAAGTTTAATAATATGCAAATAAGATGGAGCAACTGAGTGGAGAGATTTAGAAAATGGTCACAAACACCAAGGTAACCTTGATCATAATTGATGGCATAGACCTCAAATATATTATTGGCTACCATGCTCCATTTCACACCCTACTACAGTTTGTCCA
Organism: Torreya grandis; assembly: GCA_037957365.1. Classification (NCBI taxonomy): domain Eukaryota; kingdom Viridiplantae; phylum Streptophyta; class Pinopsida; order Cupressales; family Taxaceae; genus Torreya; species Torreya grandis. Next base: position 693,869 of record JARHVA010006395.1, read on the forward strand.
CAAAGTGATGCTAGACTGGCATGCCTAGAAGATGGATCTGAACCCTTTTTCTATTATAGTTTCCTATATTGTCAATACACCTATATATATGCCACCTTTAGAGCTCTAATAGATCATCACTCATTACAAGGCCACATAGTCCTAGTCCAAGGACTTTTTTGGTCAATCATCATCTACATCCATACCACCACCATCAAGTTAAGTACTACATAGAGTACCAACTTTGAAATTTTTTTATAACATTTTGTATTGAGGATGATTTAGTAAGAAAATTAAGGCTAGGATGGTTAAAAACCCATAAAGGGTTACCACCTCATTATGTTAACCTATAGAGAACCCATAAAGGCTGGTAGGTTGGTATGTTAGTTAAAAATCTAAAAGTGTGGTCAATTAGCACATAAGAGATGAAAATTATAAATGACACCTTGAGCGATTAATATGAATCATATTAGTCTAACCACTTCTTTAGCCTATGGTCATTTGTGCATCCTTGGAGGATCTTGTGACATTGTCTCAGGATGAGACAAGATTTTAAGTCCAAAAAAGTGTTGGTAGAAGAATTTAGATTTTTAATCTATGCAATACATTTATCTGATATTCATGTGTTATGTACTCATTTTGTCATTGTATAGTTTCTTTTGTCCTATATTCACAACTTATAATAGGCTAGAATATGAATAGACTTTACTTTTAGTGCCAAGTATGAGAACAAGATGAACAATCATAGACTGAAAATGTCTATATATAGTTTTATTTTTAATAATAATAGTGTTCCACTTTTGAAGAGATCAATAGAGATTTATATGGGTATGATTACCTATTTGATTTCTTATTATGTTCTTTGCATGCATTATATTGTGTAATGTTTTGGTTACTTTATGTTTAATTAATCTAAATGCTTTATTTATGTTTATAAAACAATGGTTTTTATTAATTCCTAAATAATTCAAGATAATTAATGTTACTATGTTTCTATTATCCAAACTCTTGTATGAATACAATACATTATTCTATGCACATCAAATATCATGACTATCCTCATCCTTAGCATGTTCTGATGCTTTATCAACCTTTCTATAACACTAATTTATTTGATGCAATGCATTCTAATTCTTCTCATTCATATTTTAGTCAATCAATCATATAATTTATTCTCTCTCATAGCCTTCATCATATCACTCAACTTCAAGTTTGAGCTATAATCATCATTAATCTTATCTTAGTCTATAGCTTTCCCTAGCATGTGTCCTTGCATAGGATATGTTAAACACCATGGCCTTTTTTCTTATCATAATCATGTTACAATTAATTCCTCTTTAGGATGTATTGACAACCATTACATAGTCATCTCTATTCCTTGTGCATATGCCTTTGCCAAGGGCATCATCACTTTATAGCTCATTGTTTAAGCTGAGTTCATCTTCTTCATCATCTATATCACATCTAGCATCCCAACCCCTTGTCTATCCATCACATATCACCCCTCATTTCCTCTTTTTAGTGGCCATCTACCTCATTATTCTCTACATGTCCCCTTAATAGGGCATTATATGTCCATTAACATCATCTACTAATATTCATTTATCTTGTGTATTTCATCTTTGAAATACCATTACTCCTTCCACTTCATCCACTTGAAATTCCATTTCAAAGTGGGGGGAAATGTATACATCTAAATTTTATCACTTCATTTATCATTACTAATATTATTATTAATCTACACTAATTCTTCTTATCTCATTTATCTCTTCTAGTTTCATCCTAATATCACCCCTTCTAGTCATTTATCTAAAATTCCCCTTCATTATTATTCATCCACTAACATTAAATTATCCCCATGAACCTATTAATTCTTATAATCATGTATTTTCCATGAACTAATACCACTTTTGTATGATATTGGAATTTCAAATTCTAATCACACCTACCCTAGCCAATAGCTAGGTTTTTCTACATCCCTAATCCCTAATCACCTATCTAACCACCTACTAATATTTATTATTCCCCCTAATGGATTATAGTATTCTCTAATTCTATAATCCTCTCTATCTTATCCCTTCCTCTCTAGAAGCCTCTATTCTAGAGGCTTCTAAAGAATTTTTAATTCATTGGATAATCCTCCACCATTGATCCTCTTCATCCTAGCTTTGAATAGTGGCCATTGATCTTACCTCCATGGCCTATTTAAATCTACATCTTCTCCATTTCTAAACTAATCAACATTCTCATAATCTCTCTAAGTCTTCATACTATCATTGATTCCATGAATCCATGTCATCTTAATCAAGAAATCATCATGCTAAAAATCTAAGTCTTTGCTAAGTAATCTCCATCCATAATCAATAAGTATTTTTATTATTTTGTATCTTGTTTAGAGAATTTAGAGTTAGGTTATAATGTTGGTTTTCATGTCTATTTTTCTTGCATTATAGTTTAATGGATCTAAATTAGGAATTAAAGTTAAGTTTTGAGTGATTTTGGTTAATTTTCACATCTAAATCCATTTTCTCAAAATTTCCATCTTACAATGACAATAAGTCAAAGTATTAACATGAATATAAAGTCAAATAAGTTCAATCAGAATCAGCATCTGAAACTAGATCAATCAAAAGAGAACCCTTATTAGTTTGGTACTTTGTGTACTCCATAAAAGTAGTGAAAAGCTCATTCATCTATGTACCTTAAAAATTCTCATTAATCTCTAATTTCACCATTTTATCATCCAAGTCACCATGGGTTGTATTTTAGGATTTCTATCATGTTTTTGGCTAGAAAAATCATGTCTATCAAGTGTAGGTGAAAAAGGCCTATTGTTTAGTGGCAAGTGATAATTTGGCTCAATTTTTTTTAATTAATCTTAGGAAAAGTTATAGGTTGACCATGTAGAGGTGTATTATGTGGGATATAATCAATAGTTGTATGCATTCTCTATGAGGATTCACTTTTATTACCTCATCCAAAAGGACATTATCCAATGTGAACCTCTAAATCCTCCATTTCCATGAAATTTCAAAGAAGTAGTAGGAAAATTATCAAGTAATTTACATAAAATAAGGTTAGTGGAATCAAAATGAATGGATACAAGGTTTCCATGGTTAAAAGGCTGAGGATAAATGTTAGCTTATTTCCATAAAATAATAGACTTTGAGAACTACCCCATGATGGAGTACCCTCATTATGCCTATCATCATTTTTATCTCAATCATTTCTACCTAAATTATGTGAATATGGGGTATAACCTAACATACTACAATAAGCACTCAACATATTATATTCTTATCCAAGACTTCATCTTTATCATTTATAATGAAAATAACTAGGTATCAATTTGATAAATTGAAAACTCAAAGTTTTCCATAACAATTGAAAATTGAAAACTAATAACATATCATAATCAAAACCTTAATCATGTTGATAATTAAAATATGTCACATGTATCATTCTCATATATCAGCCTAAAACTAAATGCATGCCAACTAAGACTATTTTATTTTCCCCTTATATCAAAATTTGATTGAATCAATAGTGTAATCAAATATCTTGATTTGAAAAAAAATACACTAAAATAATTTCCATCATGAGAATAAACAACTATATCAAATTATGATGATTCATACTTCATATATTTTATCTCAAAAATCCTTATTAGAATATGAATTTTGTGCTTAAAATGCAAAACTAAATGCATTATAACTTAGACGTATCTAATTCAATAAAATTTTCCAAGTATGCCTTGAAACCAACAAATTTCACCAAAAACCTTGATATGTTTTTCAAGATTATTTGAAAATGATTAAAATAAAATACAAAAAAGTCTTTCTATAAATATATAAGTGGATAACCAAATGCAATATTTAACATATTCCCCTTCCAAAAACAAATGAACACAAACCCTTGCACTCTCTTCTTTGTAGAATAACTAAATCATAGAATGCATGCAACATGATTTGACTCAAAACTCAATTCAATATACCTTTCATATAAACAAAATATTTCATAACATATTAATAAGGTCCTAAATAATTAACCATGTATCATGAGTTCTTTTTCAAATGAAGAGGAACCACTCAATATTATGTAAACCCTTAAAATATTGATTGCTCTATATGTTGAAAATCCAAGTCAATAATATTGTGAAGTGAACACACCATTCCCTTTCATTTCATTAACAATATATCATGCAAGCCATTTTGAATAACTCAAATTTTTTTATCTATTGATAACCCACCTCACTTTATAACCAATTGATGCAAACATTAACACTTTAAAATGTTTGGCCCAGAAATATTTGCATGCATGGATTTATATATACCATAGAAAAATATTTTTAAAATTTTGACAATTCTAAACAATCAAGAATCTCCAATATATAACAAAACATTTTCATTTTATCAATTGTATTCAACCTTATTCACCCATTGAATGCTCAAAACAAAATAGAAATTTTGTTTTCCTTAAAAAAAATGACTGGCATGTAGAAGATAGTTTGAACCACAAAATTCACCCCTTGAAAGCCATTTATATTCTCAAAAGTAACATACAAATTTATTTGAACACCAAGGCTGAAAGAATATTTATAAACAACATAACCTGTATAGTATCAGAATTATATAAATCTTTAGTATATTTATTTAGATCACCAAGATTCCTTTTAGCTTTCTTGGCTAGGTGAAATATATTTTATATCTACTCAAATTCCATTTCCTCTCATGTATCTATATTTATATCCTTCTTCTTTTTCTTCTTCACCCTTTGCATTGTGCCACTCTATCTATAAAATCTGGTAGATACTATGGACAATTTAATAATAACTAAATTCAACATCTCATCTTTCTTTCCTTGCATCTCTCTAACCCATTAGGTAATAATAAGTTCCCCTTCTTCTCCAAAGGGTCTCAAGTCTTGTTAGGTAGAGGGTTGAGGTGTCATAGGAAGATTTCTATTAGGAGTCATCAATGTATAAGGTGTTAATGGAGAACTTATTAGAATAGGAAACTATAATTGAGGGTATACAATACTCTACCATGAAAATGGCTCCCTTAGTGGTTTTACCTTAGTTATGAATTTTTTCAAGCCATGAGTCTTTTCAATTTATAATGTGGTTAAATATATAGGGTATGTTTTTGGCATAGGTAGTTCTAACTAAGTTGAAGGTTTCCCTAGGACTAGAGGCATTTTGGGATAAAGAATAGAAATAGTTACCAAGTCTTTAAAAGGATTTCCTTATTAAGAGTCTTTATTTGGGTAGATGTTGAAAGAACATATGAATCAAAAAAACTATGTATTACTAAATTACATACAATTTAAAAACATAAACTAAATAATAAACCACCTCACTTATCTTTTGTATTTGCTTCACTATGAGGATTGGTTGTTCTATGGCACCAACTAGTATTCATTCTTCTTACAGAGTTCCCAGGCTCAAAGACTTGCCTTTTCAAAATTGGCATCCTCATATTCCTCACCTATAGCTTCCTCCTCACTCACCTTTTGTGTTTATTTGATCAAAATATATGCATTCTCTTCCTCATCTATGACATAGTTTATTAAGGATATCACATGTTCTTCTTCCATCCTTCCTCCTTGATAAGGAACTCCTATATAATAGTCAGATTGAAAGATGGTCTTTCCTATAATTATTTATTTGTGGAGGGATTTGAGAGGACTTTGGATATCCTTTGGTCTGTGTTTATGGGAAGGATAAGAAGTGATTGGGATGGTGAAAAAATTAAGGGAATTGGTTCCCAATAATGTAGGTGATGGTGATGAATGGAAGGTGTAATAATAGTAATGAAAGGGGAAGTGGATGAAGATGTAACTAGTTGAAGATATGGAGGGAGGGCGGAAGACATGAGAAACAAGACTATAAAAACTATGAAAGACTTACTTGCAAGATAGTTGTGAGAAGTAGTAGAGGTGTGATAACAAATGTACTCTTCTCCTTGTCTTATGGATATGTAGTTCTCTAAATTGTAGTGGATACATCCAAAGTTATAGTAGTGATGATTAAATAAGTAAGGGTTATTCTGGGACCAAGGAGATTATTTATAATTTATTTCCTTATTTAGATGATCCCTTCCCTTTGATTGTTTGACCCATCGTCTTGTGTATCTATATTTTTTATGGTAGGATAAGGGGTTGGCTTGTCCCTCATAAATCATATGGTTGAGATGGGGGCCATTGATGGTTCCATGCCTTCTAGGCTTGCACTACCATATCACTTTCATGCTCCTTAGTAATCTCTAGATTATATGGTATATCCTGAGCTACCATCATAGACATTTATTCATTTTTAATCCTTATCCATAATTTGGATTCATATGATTCATTTAATAAAATTACATCATGTTCATACTCTCGATGATTATATGTGAGGTTCACTTTCTTCTTCTCCCTTGGGGCTTGGAGGCAATTTCTAATTTTGCTTTTCAGGCATCATTCTCTAAAATAGGCCTCAACAAAATAATATCTAGTTATCACCTTCCCTAATTGATTAAACTGAGATCATACCACATATTGGAGTTGGCCAATACTCAGATGAGGTTTAAAATAATAGGTCAAATGTTTCTAGCCTATCTCCTCATCAATGTTATTACATATTTGGTATGTTATTTCCTAGTCTATAAATTTTTTAGGGACATGGCAAGGCAAGAAAAAGGAAGTTTCCTTGTTCCTTCGACCCTAATAATTGTTATGTCAGGGTAACACCATTAATCCCCTCATTTATAAATGGTTCTCTTCAATTTATCTGATAGCCTAGGCATCTAGGTTCCATGAATCACTTGATACACTTGAGGGTATACTTCTTCACATATTCTCTTAATTTTACTTCTAAATTTGTAAATAAACAAGAATGAGTAGTCTTCACAAATTTTATTTTCAACATATTTGATTAATGGTTACCATAATTATCCATTTACCTTATGAACTATGGTTGTGACTATATATAATAAGTAATGCATCATATAAAAATTTCCATCCACCAACCTTTATTCATCTTTATACATCTATGATTTTACCCAACCATTTATAACTTCCCCTAGGGAAAAATCGAAGGCAAAAAAGATGTATAGAAATAGCACCCATTCTACTTGCACATAAGTTATACTAGGGAAGCCATATAATCTATCTAGGAGATCCATGTCTATCCTAATCCTTGGTCTAAATTTGATAATCACATTGGAAGAGAAATATCCCTTGGAATTTAATCTTTATCATTTCAAAAACCATTATTTAAGTTTTCCTTCCATTGTGTTGTTCTTTAGCCATGCATTGGATGAGACTTGGTTATATTCTATCAAATACACTAAGAGCTTGAGGTATATCTTGAATGCCCTCCCAAAAATATAAGCAACTACATTATTTCATTTCCTAAGGTAGAGGCAATCCCTAGAGCAAATTCCATTAAAAATAAATCTTAAATCATATTGATATAGGGCATTACCATAGGTTTTTCCACTACTTGATGCAGTACTACAATTTTGAGAGGTATTAGGTCATTAATGTATTGATTTTCATCATCAGATAATTTTTTTTGTGCCAAATAAGGAACCATTGAGTCCATTGCATTCTAAAGCTCTGAGTAGTGTAGGAATTTGAACAAGAGTACTTTTGTCAAATATTATATCCATGTATTCAGTATTTCTTACACAAGAGTAGGCAAAAGGAACCTAAACACATGTTTACTTTGAAGAGGAGGCCAATTCTGTAATCTTGAGCTGTTTAATTCACCTACTGACTATATGAAAATTCTATGCAAGTTCATTTGAAAAATAGGGATTTTAGTCATAGGAGAGCTCAAAATCGTAATGTTTACTCAAATATTTATGGTGAAATGACTTGCCTTTCACTTAGATTTTGTATATATTATCTAAATTATATGTCATGAATGACTAATCTATGTGACTTCAATACAAATAGCATGTTTTGATTTCATTCCCATTTTAATTTGAATGTGCTAGTTAGCTTTGGCAAATTTAATTACTTTCTAAATGGAAACTATTCAATGATTTTATGTGTCCAGTCATCATGTTCAAGACAAATGTCAAATTCTCACATACCCACTTCTTTACACTTTTGTCAAACTCATTTATGTATATTTTGGGCTAGAGTCTCCCAAATTATGACACTTGTCCAATTTTTGTTCACTCAGGCCTTTAGATTTGTATCTTTTATTTATATGTTCTAGGTCCCTGCATTAATGTAATTGTGCCACATGGACAAACCTTAGGCCTATAGGGAATTAGGGATTAGAATCATGAGTCATAGAGCCTTTTGGACTATGTTCGTATATGTAACTATTTTGTGTAATAGGATGGAAACAGATGGCACAATATCAAGTCCTTGGGGGCATAGAGAATTGGAAGCATATGCATTTGAGCCTTTTAGATTGTGTTTGTATATGTAAATATTCTATTTAATGGGATGGTGACACATGGCACAAACTCAAGGCCTTGGGAGCATTGATACTCAGAGCCATAGGACCATTAAATCCTTGACTGATTATATATTATTTAAATCTTTAAACCAATAGAATTATGCCACTTTTCATTTTCTCAAGGATCATAATCATAAAGGTAGTAAACCATGGGGCCTTGGGGCCATTAGACTTATGTAATCCTTTCTTAGCTATGGTTTAATGTAAATATGCCACCTATCAAGCCTTCTAGACTATGGGAGCTCACAACCATTATATCATTAACTTTAATTTCAAATATTTTGGGGTTTTATGTAATTAAAAATCACCATGTGACATGCTATTGGGGCTCAGATACATTGATCACTTAGAATTATTTTTGAAGATTGAAAGGTTCTATGTAACATAGTCCATGACACTTGTCTAGCTCTTAGAACTTGGGATATTTGAATACTTGGAAACTTTTTGTATAGAGATATAAATTTTGGATAGCATAAAGATGGACCCTATCATCATCCTTGATGAATAAAGGTAGTTTTGTGATAGGAATAACTTTGATAGGTCTTTTTTGATAGTTCTCCAAGTCAACAAATTGTAGGAAACTACAACATAGGACATTAGTACCATTAGTCCAAATAAACCATGAAAAAAAAGAAACCCCAAGGTTTGAGATGAATTAAAATAATCATTCAACCTTTTTTTTTCATAGTTTAAACTTCATGCAAATGTAGACTTCAAGGACAACCTTAGACTTTTTCAAATTAAAATTAAAGTCATGAATGTCTAAGGCTTAAAGGACCTTGATTAAATTACTCAAGTCATAATGGGTCCCTATTGAATTTAATAAAATGGGTGTGTGTGTGTTTATGACAAAATATTATTCCAATGAAATTTTGTCTAGTGGTCACTATACATTAGTTAACTATTATAAAAAGATCTTCCAAAAAGCATGTGTTGTGTTGACCAAAATTAACCATATAGGTCAAATTGGGACACCTATAGGTAAAACTTGAGTTTTAAATTTTTTTAGGGGTATAATAGTATGTCATATGGTTTATTATATGTCTTTTGATTTTATTCCATATCACATTACCCTTGGTCATTAGTCATATTAGCCAATATATCATTTTGAGTCATTTAGGGGTCATAAATGAGAATTAAGTGAGTTTTAGAAGTTCAAAGGTGTAAAAATGGTTATTTCACATGACATGTGTCCTATTATGCCTTAATCAACCATTCATAACTAAAAGTGGTAGGTTATTTAGAAGAAAGAGTACTTTTCTTGGGAAAAGAGAAGAGTTTGGCACTTGTACAACCCATGTGGAAGTGTGCCACATGGGATAAGGTCATTATATGACTCTTTAGATTCCTAAAATCCATTTCCATGCTTTAAATACTTTTAAAGTGTCATTTTCAAGTTAAAACCAGTGTACTCCTTTTTCACCCTTATAGGCACATAGAACCAATCTTTAAGTTTGTACTTGGTATAGTCAGTAGAAGAGGTTCTAGGTCAAGAACCTTTGAGAGGTGAAATTTAACTCATATATATTAATTTAAATAATAATATTTATAATAATGGTAACATGTGCTTTATGAACCATCCTCATGAAGTTGTTTGTGTTTTTTTGCTTGCTAATATAAGCACCCTACAAGTTTTTCTCTTGTTTTCATGATTTTGTACAATCCAATTACTGATATTAGTTCAAAATGATTTTTAATCCCTTATGTCATGTTATCCATGATTGGTTTCATATTTTTAAAGGATTTGATAGCCTAAATAACTCACTTTATAGGAAGGTGTTAATAGTGGACTTGCACTCCAATTTCACCATTTGTAGAAAAAAATTCTCTAAAATGGATTTAATACAATGTGTCATTATGTATTAATCACTCTAATATTGTTAGTAAAATATCTTTATTTCAAATTTTTAGCTTCAAAATGAGCATCATTGAAGTTGTAGTGCAATTAGATACATAGTTAACTCCCAACTCATCCTCAATCTCAGTCATGATTTGAAAAGATATGAAACACATTCATGTAGGATTTATTATAGTCTCAAGGTGTTGAGTATGATCTTGGATCATGAAAAAATATGAGAAACCCAAGTGACACCATAGGAAGTATGAGAAGATAGGTTTTAGTATGCACATAGTCAAGCGACCATTAGTGAACATATACAAGTGTCCTCATGAAAAATATCATGTGTAGGAGGAGTTATGATCTAATAAATATCATTAATATCATATAGAGTCTATTTATAATTCTTGAGGAAACTCAAAAATCATGAATAATCTCACAAACCAATTCTTCCAACTTAGCCATCTTCACTGACTGAGTGTGCAAAAGTCCACCTACAAGTGGCTTAACAGATAACCAATTCTTCCAAGATTATATGAACCAAAGAGCTACGAGAAGTCATAGCTATGGACCTATAACCAGATCACAATCTTCTATAAATCTAGGTATTCTTTTTCCACCTTTGGTAACAAGTCCAAGAAGAAGAGCCGACCATTTTGTACCAATACCAAGAGTAAATATGGGAGCCCCTATACCCCCAAGAAATTATGCAAGCTAGAACACTGGTAGTCCCTTAATTCTCCCAATACCATTAGACACTTGGGACCCTATACTAGTGAATGCCCTAAAAGCTCTGCCCAAATTCAGTGGGTAAGACTCTAAAACACTTGAAGAGCATCTACATGATGTATCAGATGTCTGTGTTATACATGTTGTCACACAGCAAAATGTGGCCATAAGATTACTAACAGCTTCTTTTAAAGGGAAATCTTTGGAATGGTATAGGTCCCTGACCCCAAATACCATTTCTACATGGGATCAGCTCAGATATCTTTTCTTTGAAAGATTTGTAGAGAAGGGTGATAAGTCTTCTTTAATACAACAATTAATTACCATTCAAAGGGGACCACAAGAAGCCATGATTGACTTCAATTCCAATTTTCAAAAGACTTGGGATAGAATCCCTGTTATAGCTAGATCATTACTAGGTATGGCCATAGTATTTTATCTTAAGGCTTTGAATTTAGATATATCTGTTATGATTCAATCACTTGGAGGACACACTTTGCTAGAAGCTTATGAATATGCAGTCAGAGTTGAGAACAATTTAATAGATGCTGGAAAGTTACCTCCAAGGCCTCCCATGCCCATGTTCCCAAAAATTTCCTTGACATTACCTCAAGAAGCCCCTAAATATATAGCCCCACCTGTGTCTGTGTACACCTATCCTCAACCATATACTAAATAAATTGTCCCCAGTCAGTCATCTAAGCTGGATGATATTAAGAATATCCTAAGGACATTTTCTAATGAGTTGATCAATATAAAAAGATAGCAAAATACTTTCTCTAAGCCTCCATATCAAGGCTGTCAAGGAAACAGATTTTCATCTCAATCAAACCAATATTAGGGTCCTCCAAGACAAACTAACCATCAGCTAGCAAATCAATTAGTTTTAGTCCCTACACCTTCACAGACTATTCCTCCCAATTCAAATAGGGAGATTGTTCCAAGGCAAAATAACTATGTGGATTAATACTAATGCCTGGTGTTTCCCTTGAAATAATGCTCATACACCTAGAGATTGTCCTATGGGTAATCTAAAACAAAAGGTGGTAGAGCAAAGAAGAATGGATGGTCAATTTGCAAGTTCTAGTGACAATCAATCCTATCAGTCTTTTGATATATGGAACTCAGTCCTAGTGGCTCAGATGCAAGAGATGCACTTGTAACAAGAGGAAGAAATAGCCCTGAAATACACTTTATTCTCATGGGATGAAGATGAAGAATTAGTATTTTTAAATAAAGCTTATGTTTCCAAGAAACCAATGGTGTAATTAGAGTACTTTACTAAATCAAAGAGAAGAATGTTGGAATAGCCTAAAGTTGTAAACAATGAAGCTATGAAGAATCCTTCATTTCAATATCATCAACATACAGTTGTTAGACAAGAAATGCTTCAGCCAATGTAGAATCAAGAAGTTCTTGAACAAGTTCAAAGAAAGACAAGATATCCTAATCTTCCAAGAATTCAAAATTTTGGATCAATGAATGTGGTAGATCAGCTGAAGATGATCCCCACACAAGTATCAATTTGGGACATGTTAGCTATTCCTGAACAAAGAACATTATTACAAGAAGCTCTTAAAAATCAAGAAATGCCCAAATATACTGAGGGACCTACTGATAAAAGAAAGCTCAAAGACACAGTTCATCTACAGATAATAGCCATAGTGAATAATGCATCAAAGGTAAGCAAATCCAAACCAGATCCTTTCTATTCAACTAAGATAGGTGATTAGACTATGCATAATCAAGAAAAAGAAAATAACCAGTTATTAGCTATGATGCATAGTGACCCATATGAAAATTATAATTCTATTGGTTTGGGCACTTATGTTATTTTTGATGAGGAACATGAAATCTTAAATGTTTTAAGGAAAGAAATTCCAACTAATCAAGGATCTAGAAAGGATTCAAAGATCTAGACTTTAAATTTTGATGGCGCCAGAATTAAGAATGGTGTTGGAGTAGGAATTTGTCTTACTACTCCAAATGGTGAATTTTTTTAAGGGATATCCATTTTCAATCAGCTTGTACCAATAATGATGCCGTGTATGAATCATTAGTGCATGGACTCCTATTAGCCAAGAAAAAGGGAATAAAGAATCTAATAGTAAAAGGAGATTCTGAATTAGTAGTAAAGCACATTAGAGAAAAGGCAATAACAAGGAATGTTAGAATGAAATCCTAAAAGCAAAGAATTTGGGACTTAATAGAAGATTTTGAAGCTTTTAATATTGAAGTAGTTCCCAAGATTCAAAATTCTGAAGCTGATAAGATGGCATAGATTGGATTGCAATTTGATCTAGCAATTGGCCTATTAATTAACAATGAGTCAGTAAAGGTTATAGTAAGGCCAACTATTCTTGATAATGATGAGAATGCAAGTATTTGAGAATAATTTTCAAGTACTCTCATTCTTGCAACAATCAGGGGAATTTGTTGATCAATTACAACCAAAGATTGAAGAAGCATATGGGGATCAAATCATACAATTAAAGAACAATAAGCTTCCCAAAGGTTTAATCACTTTAGAAAGTCTTTTTGATCCAGAAGATGTAAGCTTAGAGAATAAAAAGTTCCAAGAAAATAAAGTAGATTATTCTGAAATAGAGGTGAGTGAAGGAAAAAAATTAAAAGTTGGAAACTCTACAACTCAAGAAGAAAAGGAAAGGCCAATTGAATTATGCAAAAAGTATGACATAGTCATAGCTTGGAGCTATGAAGACCTTCATGGATATAATAGAGACATCATTCAGCACACAATAGAACTACCTAAAGGATCTAAGCCTATTAGAAAAAAACAAAGACTAGTGAATCCAAGAATTGAGCCTCTAATGGTAGACGAGTTGTAGAAACTTTTAGATTCTAAAATAATTTTTCCAATTAAACACTCAATCTGGGTATCAAATCTAGTACTAGTTAGGAGAAAGAATGGTGATATCAAACTTTGTGTAGATTTTAGAGATCTAAATAAAGAACCTTTGAAGGATCACTATCCCTTTCCCTCCATGGAACAAATTATACAAACTGTGGCTGGATCAGAGAGATTTTCTTTGCTAGATGGTTTCTCTAGATACAATCAGATTTGGTTGGCTAAAGAAGACCAATGCAAGACTGCTTTTACTACCAAGTGGGGAACATTTGCATATGCTAAGGTGGCATTTAGCCTGTCAAATGTTAGAGCCACTTTTTAGAAAGCTATGGATGTTGTATTTGGGGAACTGATAAATAAAATCATCTTGATTTATCTTGATGACTTTACTATTTTTTCAAAGAATGTTGCTGATCATTTTGATCATTTAGAAGTTGCGTTTAAAAAATGTCAAGAATTTGGAATATCCTTGAATCCTAAGAAATGTATCTTTGCAGTCCCTCAAGGCAAATTATTGGGACATATAGTATCTAAAGAAGGAGTTTCAATAGACCTAGAAATAGTGGTAGCTATAATGAACTTACCTCTTCCAGTCAATAAGAAAGAAATTCAATCTTTCTTGGGAAAGATTAATTTCGTTAGTCGGTTCATATCTGATTTTGAAGGCTTAGTAAGACCAGCGACACTTTTGCTGAAAAAGACCTAATTTTCAAGTGGACTATGGAAGGAAGGCAAGCCTTTGAAGAGGTCAAGAAAGCTATCTCAATAGCTCGAGTACTTAGAAATCCATATTTTTCTAAACCTTTTGTAATGTATGTATATGGAGGAGAGCTTAGTATTGCTGCTATTCTAACACAAAAGGATGATAAGTAGGAGGAATGATCAGAAATAATTTTTTGATAGAGAATTATTATAAAGAGTCTAGACTTTCTAGAGTTGTGACTAAGTAATATCATTTGCTTTTGTCTCATTTTCTTGAGTTGAAAGGTTTATATAACTATACTTGTTTTTGCACCTCTTATATGACTGGAAAATTCAAATAAGAAGATTGAACCCTATGCCTTTGTTGATATTTTTTGTGTCATTTGCAAAAGTAGTCTAGGCTGTAGACTTTCTAGAACTGTGATTATGAATGTCATTTGCTTTTGTCTCATTTTCTTGAGTCAAAAGGTTTATATAACTGTACGTGTTTTTGTGCCTCTTATATGATTAGAAAATTCAAATAAGAAGATTGAACCCTATGCCTTTGTTGACATTTTCTATATCACAGTGAAATTAGTTTATGATGCGAGCCTCTATTTATATTTTTTCCATCCTTTGCATTGATCATGCACTTGTTTTCTCTTAAATGTAAATGAATCCTACATATAGTCTCACTGTGCTCAAGATTAAGGTCGAATTACATTTAGGCGCATCGCCATAGATTGGATTTCTTTTCTTGCATTTGTGTTTCTAATTTAAATTCCTATCCCTTTTCCCAGTATATACTTAATTCAGAGAAGAATCAACTTCTTAAAAATCTAGAGGTTGTTTCAAGATGCAAGTCCCATATCTTGAAACTTCCCATTGTTGGTGTTTATTACAAAGCGCAATTTTAAATCATCAACAGTTTTGAGAGCTCAAGGTGTGTGCAGGGGTATAGTGAAATTATATAATGATTAATGGATTTTTAATACATCCATAATTCTTGTATAATTTTTAATATACCCCTATCATATGAAAATAATGCATAAAGTAAGGTCTCTAACCATGCATACATAGTCCACGTCAAAACACTATACACAATCCCCTTTTGCACTATATGTCTTAGGTTTTATAGAATTTGGGGGGTCTATTGACATATTAAAGGGATAAAACTTGGCATAGGTCAAATTTATAAGTTTAATAATCCCATAAAACTTTAATTTTGTCTAATATAATAAGGTAAGTACCCTCTATTTTGTCTCAGATATAGGGTAATTCTCCCTATACATAGACTATCAGTTTTAGGGAATGGATACATAAGGAATATTTAGGAGATATTTTAACCTTTAAATTAGGTGAATTAAGTTTTATATAATCTATAACAACATGAGATACCAATATTTCAAGGGATAAACTAAACAGGGTGGTAAAAAATCACAAGGTTGCAGTCAAGCCCACTGGGTAGGGTTTTGACCTAAAGCCAAATGGGAAGTCAATGACATTTATAGCCTTAGATACAAATTATAATACATTTTTGAATTATTATGAGATAATTTCATAAATTTTCAATCTTATTTAATGCAAATAAGTCTAATTAGATGGCCTAGAACACAAGGGTTGCATGCATGCCTATTGAGCATGCTTTGGCCTAAAGCTAAATGGAGAACCATTTTCACTTATATTATGAGATAATATTTAAAACATATTGGAGAATAATAATAATGTCATTATATGTGTGTTTCATCTTCCACTTTGTAGATAAAACATTAGGAATCCATTTTTGGGCTCAAAGACAATAGTAAGCTTGTGGAAATGAAGAATCAAGCTTGACAAGATAATTTTGGATGCTCACATCTCCCTTAAGGTTGTGCATGGGGATATAATAAGTTTAGGTATTTTTATGAAGGTATTTAACTATCAATTTGTATAATTATTTTTAAAATTCATTGTCCAATCTTCATGAATAAACCTTAAGAGTGAAAATAGGTCTAAAACCCTTGTTAAACCCTTACAAGGACCTAATTAGAGAAATGAGGATGGAAATATGCTCAAATGTCATAATTTTTATATAAAAATTATTTTATATTGTATAATAATATCTAATTCTCCTCCCCACCCTTTTGAGTTGTACGTAATTGTATGAATAGGGTACAAAATAGGGCACTTTTGACTATTTTATGTGTTTTTCAGGTTCTATAAGGATTCTAAAGATGAAATAAAGTTTGAGAGGAAGATATATACTTATAATAACTCAATATATTATTTTAATACCTAAAAAAAACTCCTAAGTTTTCAAAAAATAGTTCTCATCTTATCTAGTCAAAACTAGCATAGTGAGAAAGATGGTGAGAAGTGTGGAAACTTCAAGTGGATGGCATTTTAAGGTGTGCCTAAGAAGTATAAGTACATGGAGGGTATTTATAAGTGTAATAAACTCATTTAAATATGTTTTCATATAAAAATTAATCCAATTTTTAGGCCAAGTGTGTAGGGTGCATGAAAGAAGAGTTATTTGGACTATAAATGGTGATGGCTCATTTTGGAAAGATTTCAGATGAACAAGAATAAAAATAATGCATGTAGAGGCATGTATTAAAACCTTACCATTAATTTCAGTCATAATAATTATCCTTAATCTATTTTTTGATGTTCAAATAGGTGTGGATGATGAAGGCAATTTTTTGAGCCAATATAAGGAGTTTCATGCCACTTTTCATAAGTTTCATTCCTTGTATGGCCACTTGTATATTCTAAATTTTCATGGTTCATCCCAAATCCTATTATCATGCATAATTAAATCCTTTAATAAAATTTAAAAGTGTCTTTGTGACCCTTGGACTTCCCTCTTTTCTTCTCTCTCTCAAGTTCTATAATAACTAACCATTTTGGCCATTGTAACTTATACCCCACCTAAGTATGGTGAATCCATTCTCATTTTCATACCATTTTATTAATAAGACTACTATTTTTTACCTCTTTCATAACTATTCATAGTGTGTTATGATTGATTTTTCTTGGTGATGACTTGTTATTTCTTAGGATTATTATTTCATTCTCTCACCTATTTGTAGTTGAAAAGATTCTTCTTATAGGTCATGTGAAGTGTTATAGTAAGTGTCAAGGTTGAGTGAGTTATTCTATTTACTAGTTCCATTCAAGGCCTTTTTTCGAGTCCTACTAGCCTAAACATTCATCCATAACCTCATAATGCAATATTGATGTGAGAAGATGTAGATTGGAGAAGTGTATGTTTGGTTAGTATCTTGGTTTCATGTGTAACATGCATCTATTTTGAAGTTTTCAACTTATTTAGTGTACCACCTCCCTTAGGATAGTTTACTTTTAGATTTTTCTCTCCCTTCACCACCCCTTAAATTTTAAGTTTAGTTGTGATCCAAAGTGGTACATCAAGGGAGCTATCCCTATCTAGAGATTCGCCTCATTATGAGGCTCACCCATAGCCTAGAGGTGTTTTAATTATTCCATTTGGATGTGGAGAGCTAAGACATCTCCTCAAAGGGTGAAAATGCAAGTGACAATAGGTAGTTAGTCAAGTAAACAAGAATGTTGAAAAGTAAGGGAAAATAAATAAAGTGATATTATGCTAGCATAAAGGGTTTTTTTACAATAGGATAAAGGAATAAAACATATCAAGAAGGGTTAGTATTTGTAAAATGTATTGTATAATTAATTAGTTGATACAATCAAGATTGAATATCTTAGGATAAAATAAGAGTCATACACCTATAAGTGTAATAAGAGATTTTGATCTCAATGTCTCAATTATGAATATACTTTTATGTTTGAATCAATAAAATATATTATTTTCTATGTTTATGTGTTTTATAATTAGAGGGATATTTGTTGGGGAGTGAGGTACCATTAAATTGAGATAGTATACCTCCCACTTTCACCAATTGGTATTAGATCATGGTTTTATGTTTACTGAGATGTGTGTGTGAAGAATTCAGTTGATTCATAGGTAAGTTGTGAAAAATAAATTTGAAATCAAGTAAATTAATTGGATACTGAGGTAATCCCACTAGAATATGTGCAAGATAAATAGCACCTAGACTTTTAGACCTAGAAAAAATCATGAGAGGGATCCAAACAAGATTGGAAGCCATGGAGACAACACAAAGGAGAGGAATGTACTATTTTGGTCATATATTTAGACAAAATAGACACAATAATAATCTGTTATTCAATTTATTAGAGAATTTTTATTCTTGAACAAGGCTTAAAATTTATATGTTTATTACACTCCTTTGTATTAGGATTCAAATCTTATCATGGATCCCCAAAATATCTCATTCTATCTCCTAAGATATCTCAACTAAGTCTATCTATGTGAATTGTTTTCACAACTCACTCTCTCACATTATTATTTATTATAATAATATTTTTCTCACTCAAACTTATTCCTAATATTCCACACTTTGTTTTAACATGATATAAAACATCTCACTCTAGAAATGTTGTGTCTCATCTCTGCTTGCTCATGATCTTGATCAATGTGAATTGTCTTACGACTCTAAATATTATATTCTCATAAGTAGATTTCATGGATGGATACAAAAATCATCTAGGTATGAATAGGTACCCAAAATTATATTCACCCTCAACACATGTACACTGATGGTTTTACAAAGGCTTCAACCAATAACCCACAAAGATGGTTTTACTAAGGATCCAACTAGTAACTTATAAATATGGATTTACAAAGGATTAAACCAAAATCATATACAATTATCATGATTGCTACAAAATTTTGTGATTCAATACTCCACTACACTTTTAAATTAGGGGATTACATTTAGAATTTCTCACTTATTATATCACACAAAATAGAAAAATATGAAAAATATGAGTATTAATTATTTGTCATATATTATGTAATATGCACATGATTTCTGCCACTCAATTTCAAACATTATATATATTTACCACTCACACTAGAGATCATCCTCATCATATTCATTTATGTGCAATTTATCTGCCACTAAACAAGATGTGTGACCACGTCACTAGTGACTGACAAGAGGATGTTATTTGGCCTCCAACCTTTATTTCCTCCATCCTTTTACATATTAATACTTAGAAAATTTTATTATGAGACTTAGTATTATAATCCCCCTTCCCAAACACAATATGTATGTCACGTACAATCAATATTGCATCTAGTTACAATTAAGGTAATTATTTTTTACACTTCCACTCTAGACATACAAAAACAAATTATTAGATTTGACTCAATTTTATAATATAATGAAATGCTATTATTATAAGTTTAACTAATAATAAATATCAAAATATATGGATAATAAACTAAAAAAATAAGCACTAAACTCAATAACACAAATACATAGAGTCATTACAACTTAAAACCTATAGACTTAAATCATATATTATAAATTAAACTAACTAATAACCTAAACAAAACTAACATAGACTAATGGATTGAAAAAACCTAAAAGATATTAAAAATATATATCAACCAAATATATTTACCAAACTATGACACCTACTGATGGTGTGGTAGTGAGGAAATTAAGATGCACATATACATATAGTCAATCCAAAAGTTAAACAACAAATGGAAATATGAAATATTTGAATGGTGACTTAGAAAAAAAGCATAGAAACCATGCATATATTTCCTTCCCAACATGTTATTATATTTCACCATGCAATATTGGATTGTGAATATTATTAGGTGTGAAGTAATATTCATGATCAATATTCATAGTCATTATTCATGGACACTATTCATGGTGACATGGTATGTGGGTGATGTGGCATGTAGGTAATGTGGTTGGTGGTTTGAAAGTGATGTAGATTATGTGAAATATTAGTGATGTGGAATGTATGTGATGTGGCAATAAAGTGATGTGTTATTGGGCCCATAGAGGATCTAAAGTGTGATCATGTTGATATGACAAGTGTGGGGTATAACACTCCACTTCAAGACATGGGTCTTATCCTTAGTGAGTCATATGAGCTTGTCTTAGAGTGTATGATTGCAAGGTCATAGTGTGGGGTGCCATGTTTGGTGGTTCCATGATTTAAATGTGTGAATAAGTTAAAAAGGTGATTGGAAACCCTTTTATGCACATGGAAGGGAGACAAGATGTTCACTATTATTGATTAGCCTCATATGTGTGGGTGGTGCACAATTCTATGAGTCACATGGGATGACTTGATCTTATCTAAATTAGTGGACCTACTTTGTTGACTTTAGCACATGAATACAAGAATATTTACTATTGGTAACTATTCATCTACTCAAGTATGGTGTATTTTTATCCAAGTCACATGGTTTGCCTTGTTACTTATGCACATGGGTGCATGTGAGGTTCTAGTGGTTACTATTGAGTCCAAGTAGAATATGGCACCACATTTTATCTATCTTCTCTTTTTTCTCTTTGTAAATGATATAAATCATTGTAATATCTCATTTTAATGTTTATCCATGTAGTGGATCACTTGGATCCTTACAATCTTGAGCATGTATTATAATAGCTTTGAGTTTTGAAGGCTTGTAAGCCTATCTCACTTAGATTCTTGGGATGTAAGTATCAAATGCATGATTAGAAGTTAGAGACTGAAAGGCTATTATGCTTGGCTCACCTAGATGCATGGTAAGAATCCTTGGATATGGAGCTTGTAGGCTTGTTAACTTAAATCATTGAGATATAAGTAGAATCTTTGATCTCCCTTGGATGCTATATATATTAGCATTGTAAGAGATGCATGATACAACTTAAGGGTTATACCATGGAAGGCTTGGTTGTAAGCTTTTCTCATTTGAGTGTTTAGTTTGTTAGTACTGGAGAAGAATTGTTGAGAGGATATATTATTGTATAGAGATATTTATTGATGGAATATGAAGTCTAAATGTTGCCTTTGGCCCATGGTTTTTTCCTAGCTAGTTTTGTAAGGTTTCCATGTATATCTTATGTAATGTGTTCTCTCTCATTTTTTGTGCTTTACTGTAGCTTGTTTTATTTATGCATTTTATTTACTTATACATGTAGGATGTTTATTTTCTTATAATTGGTATTAGAGTTTGGTTTTGTTTGGTTTGTGAAAGCAGGAGTTATAGGTGGAGAGACCAAAATGTAAAACAAAAACAAATTTTTTTGGTAATTTCTCTCTATGTGAGATGTAGATGGAGAGTAGAGTAAAAGATAAACAAGCTTTACCAAATGAATCAACAACAACATAGTGTTCCTACTGGAGAATCAACTATGTATCTTGAGGATAAATTTAGTATACATTGGTGTAGATGGAGGGTGTTGACAAGGCATGTACCTTATTATGGTTTCTTAGTTAGTGAAGGGATATAAGTTGTGGGATCATATTACCACAATGTGTGAGTTGAGATGATGTTAAAATTTCATGCAGAGGAGGAAGTACTAAAAATCTAAATTTGTACCTGACGGAGTAGTTGATGGATGGAGAAGAAAAATTTGAGACCAGAGGTTCTATGAAATAAGAAGGTAGGTGTCAAATCTTTTAGAGACTCAAAAATGCATTGAGTGAAGTGCTCAATGGTTTTAGTGTAATAGAATAAAGTATCTAGGAGGCATGTGATGTAGCTAATGTGAGTATCCAAGTGGATCGATGCATAGAGTAACTCTATACATGAGTTAGTTTGATATACAATAGAGCAGGATGTAGCTTATCTATAGGATTAAAAACTTACTAAGTGTAGTGATAAACTAAGTAGTGTGATGACTTCCCAAGAACTATGGATAGGTGCCATGTTGATCATGTTGGGTAGTAGTTTACTACATATAAAATTTAGGTGTTGACTTTTATGGGTTCTTATCTCTAGTTTTAGACTACTGTCAAGAATGCAGTGATCACTTTTTACTATTCATGGTTGAGAAGTGGGATGTAAAAGCATCATACCTACATGGTGATCTTATGATGAGATAGAGTAGCCAGAGGGCTATGAGGATGAGGCAAAAAAAAGTTTTTGATTTATTATATGAAGATTGTATAGGATTCAGTAGGCATGTTGATGTGGTATAGGAATACATTCATGGAGAACCATGGTTTAGCAGAGGTTGATGCTATGTTTATATTTCATGTTGGTTTTAGGCCCAAACATGATCATTATTGAGATGGTTCAGGTGTTTAGGATGATATGAAGTTGTAAACCAAGGATAAAGATGTATAGGGATGAGAAAAGTAATGAATTAAAATATTATATTTATTATAGTATATTTTTGGAGTTATCTTTAGAAGTGTCCTATGTTGGAGGAGAATACATGGTTTTCCCATGTATTATATTCATCTAGAGTAGGATAAGCCTCATGAAGCCATGGTGTGTACTAAACTAGATACTTCCAAGTGGTGGGAGTTGTGAGTGGTTCATGGTAGAATCTTGAAGAAGTTTGTGGTGAAGTGGGAATCACTTCAAGTTAATAAAATATGCTATAGATGATCAAATGTTGATAAAAATTATTAGGGAAGATAAGTTTTAGTAGCTCAAAAAACTTCTATTGGGTTTATGTGTGAGCAGTAGTGGATATTGATGACAACATTGATAGTAGCTGGTAGTAGTTGGTTGGTAGAAGATGCAAGTATTTTAAAGTATTGTGTCTATGACTTCAAGTGGGATATTTTTGGGTGTGAATACACTATTCATAGTCATTATTCATGAACACTATTCATGGTAACATAGCATATACGAGATGTGGTTGGTCATTTGTAAGTGATGTAGATGATGTGGCATGCTAGTGATGTGGTAGAAAGTTGATGTGGTAGGAAGGTGATGTGATTATGGGGCAAAAGAGGTTCCTAAGTATGATCATGTTAATGTGATAAGTGTGGGGCATAACACTCCACTTGAGGATATGGGTCTTATCTTTAGTCACATGAGCTTGTCTTGAAGTGTATGATTGTAAGGTCATAGTGTGGGGTGCCATGTTTGGTGGCTCCATGATTATATGATGTTCACATAAGAAAGAGACATATTGTTCACTATTGTTGATTTCCCTCACATGTGTGAGTGGGGTGAAATTATATGACTTGCATGGGGTGACTTGATCTTATCTAAAGTATTGGACCTACTTTGTTGGATTTAGTGCATGGAGACAAACATATTTACTATTGGTCACTATTCATCCACTCAAGTATGGTGCATTTTTATCCAAAGTATATGGGTTTCCTTGTGACTTATGCACATGGGTGCATTTGAGGCTCTAGTGGTTACTATTGAGTCTAAGTGAAACATGGCACCATATTTTATCTCTCTTCTATTTTTAAATTTGTAAATGGTATAAATATTTATGTTCTCTCATTTTAATGTTTATCAATTTAGTGGATCACTTGGATCCTTGCAAGCTTGAGATTACATGAGAGGAGGTTGGAGTTTGGAAGGATTGTAAGCCTATTTGACTTAGATTTTTGGTTTATAAGCATTAGATGCATGGTTAGAGGTTAGATCCTAGAGGGTTGTTATGTTTGGCTCACCTAAATACATGGTATGGATCCTTGGAGATAGTGATTGGAGGCTTGTTAGCTCAACTCATGGAGATAGAAGTAGAAGATTGAGCTCCCTTGGATGCTATGGATATTAACATCATAAGAGTTGCATGTTGCATCTTAGATGTTAGAGAATGGAAGGCTTAGTTGTAAGTTTTGCTCACCTAAGTTCTTAGTTTTTTAGCACTAGATAAAATTTGTTGAGAGGAGTTGTTGTTGTAGAGAGAGATTTGTTGATGGAATATGAAGTCTTAATGTTGCTTTTACCTCATGGTTTTTTTCTATCTAGTTTAGCAGGGTTTCCATGTATATCTTGTCAATGTCTTGTCTCTCTTATTTTATGTTTTACTGTAGCTTATTTTATTTCTACATTTGATTTATTTGCACATGCAGTATGTTTATTTTAAAATTATTATCATTGATGTTAAGGTTGATGTCATTGATGTCAAGGTTTATATCATTGATGTCAAGATGAGTCTTGTGAAGATGCATTGTGAGTTGTCTTTGAGGTATGAGCTTGTGAGCTTGATGTGACAAGGTGAGTTTGTTGAGATTTGTCTTCTCTATTGGTTGATGTCAAGGTTGATATCATTGATGTCAAGATTAATCTGGTGAAGATGCATTGTGAGTTGTATTTGAGATATGAGCTTGTGAGCTTGATGTGACAAGGTGAGTTTGTTGAGCTATGTCTTCTCTATTGGTTGATGTCAAGGTTGATATCAATATTCAGGTCAGTATGAAGTTAGTATTGTCATTTAAAGTTATGTTATGCCTATTTTTCATAGCCCTAATTTTTTTTTAAAATTTATGCTCCTATCTGCGATAGTGATGACCAAGTCATAAAATCTAAAATTACAGCTGGAAACTTAAGTCAGTTAATATTATTATGAATACACATGTTTTCAATTAAATAATCTAATAATTATTAGTTTATGAATTCATATTTATATTATAGTGGTTTCAAAAAATATTAATGGTTGATTAAATAAAATTAGCATACACACACACACACACACACACACACACACACACACACACACACCAAATATTTGTTTTTGGTCATGATATTTCAAAAGATAGAGTTAATTATATCGCATTCAATTAAAGGGACTACTACAATTCTTTTAGTTTAAAAATGACTATTGTTTTATCTGAATTGAAATCATAATATGAATTTGTCATTATGGTTTTTAGTTAATTTCATTTGAAATTCAATTGCAAGTATGAATATTGGAATTATATGAGTTGTGCCATAAATAGAATTTGGTTTAACTTGAAACCTAGGTTATTATATTAAAGGATTATCAAATAATCTTAAGTGTTCTTCGTTCTAATCTAAAATAATATTTTATGGTAAGTGTTCAATCCAATGTTGTGGACCTAGCATGAAGACTTTGAAATATAAATGGGGTGAATTTTATTTTGTGAACTATTGGAAATTAAGCTATGTTTGACATTGATAAATTTTGAGGATCATATCATTAATGTTTGAATGAAAAAGTTGACAAGTTGGTAGCTTAATGGGTAAGTTAGTTTAATGTGAAGCATGATAGAGGTTTCAAGATCCAAATAAAATTAAAAAGGTGGTTTGAAAATTTAATGTATATTTACATACTTTAATCATTACAAGTTAGTTGAGATTTTAGTAAGAATTTGGGTCATTACTAAATTTAAAATCTTACTAAATAAGTTAGCATTTGACTAATAGCATGCCTCAAGTTAAGAAACCAATCTGATGAAATCACATAAGTAGAGTTAGTTAATACGTGGGTTATGGTATGCAAAAGGTTTGTTTTCATTTTTCATAGGCATTTCAAAAAAGTGTGTAGTGGAAGCCATACTATGACTAGATAAGTTTGGTAAGTTACAAACATTTCATTAAAAGGTATGCCATTATTGAAGAGAGAATATTTATCAAAGGGATAATTATAGTTTATCACTTCAAATGGTTCACATGAAAATAAGATTATGGTTTTGATTTTACATGATATTTCTAATAAATTCTTACAAGATAAGTTGTTTGTTTTAATTATTTTACATGCATGAATTTTAGAATGGTTGGTGATAAGGTCAATTAGAAAGATTTTGTAGTATCATTTTTTTTTGGAAAATCAATTATCTTTCTAGGTTTTATCATACTATATTTTTTGATATGAGATTTTGATGAATAAAATTATTTTCGTTATCATTTATAAATTTCTTCATCCTTGATTTTGAAGTCAGTTTTGGTGGATAATAAATATTATCTTAGAAATATACAATATTATGGCTTTTGGGTTTTCAATTTGTCAATAGTTTATTCCAGTGATGATTTTGGTTATACCATTTTGGATTTTGAAGTTATGGTTTCATAAATACATGTATTTTTGGTATGAGAATGAATTCAAAAGTAGTTTTGTCATGAAATCCTAGGTATAGTGTTAATAAAATATTTTGTCAAAGATATTTGATATATAAAATTTGATGGCATGCAATATATGATTTTCTAAAATTTAAAGGTTTATTTTAAAGATATCAAAATGCATTTTTTGGATTTTATTTTTGAAGTCATAAATTAAAGAGTAGTAAGAAAATAGTTAATAGTTTTGAAAAGTTGTGATAAAGTCATGTTATTCTGAGTTTTAAAAATAAGGATTGGAATAAGATATGACCATGTCAAAATCTTATAGCATTGTGAATAGAACTTATATTGAAATTATTATTTCAATGGTTATGAGTTTGTTGTCAATTTGATAAAAAAATATGTGTAGTTTACAATTTATGAATAATATATACTGTATATATTGAGATTAAATTTGTGTAATGAGAATAGAATGCAATAAGGTATGGTAAAATATTTGAAATAAAATTATGAATAATATAATTTTATGTAATCATTATGATTTCAAGTTTGATCATTATACTAATACATGACATAGTCAGAATTTAAAATCATATAAATAAAGTTTAGTTTCAAATAATGATAGTTGAGTCTTTGATTTATTCATCTTGTTGATATAACTGAAAATTTTCATGAAGTTAATGAAAGCTATAAATATAGAAGTGTAGTTGTTATTATTGATTATATATTTGATATATTCATTTTTTGGGGGTTCAATCAAATGATGATGATAAAAGTTTGAATATATTTAGAATTTTAGGTTAAGATCAACCAGATTTAAATAGGAATAATGATAATAGTAGTTGGGTAAGGAATCATAACATGAATCAAAATACACTTAATAGGCAAATTTCTAGAAGAGGTTTTAGGGCTAGAAGGTTTGGCCTTATATATGCAAGTAGACGAGTTCAAATGTTCATCAATTTTAATGACACTGACCTAAAATTTTAGAATGTGTTGAGTAGTTTTCTATTTAATGATACTAATCATAGGGGCAATAAGAGTTTTCATAGTCACATATTTGGATCTAGATCTCATTCTTATAGTAGCTCTTCCCATCAATTAAAAACTAATCCTAGTCATTTTCTTATTCAATCAACTAGTCAAAAGGGAGTTAATGTTGTTAATGAACCACCATAAGTCAATGAGACAATCATTATCAACCTGTTCTAGTGATCCTCCACAACCTCAAAGGATGCCTATTTCAAAATATAGGAAACTCAATTTGAAAAAACTTCTTATTATCATACATTCATCTTCTTAAAGGAAATGTGAAAATAGTCAAGTTGAATCTAAAACTCTAATAGAAACTAGAATAGTGAAGCGAATCAAATTAGAGATAAATGATGAAGAAAATGATTTAGGGACAAAACTAATTTAGTTTTCTGTAGTTTAAATGGAATATAATGAATGTTTGAATGAAAAAAGAGAATTAATGATAGAAATTTTATCTAATTTTGATGACTTTTTAATATCAGAAAGATAAACTTCATCTTAGAGTTAAACTTTAATTTGATAAAACTTAACATATTCCAAATTTTTGATACTATATTAATGATATTTTTGGAGTGAAAACACACACACACACACACACACACACACACACACACACACACACACACACACACACACACACACACACACACACACACATATTTATCTTATTATTTATTGAAATAATATTATTCTTAGTTGATTAAAGGGTCCCCACCCATTAGGAAATACCTAGTCTAATTTTAGATAATTGATCTCTTAAGACTTTAAAATTTTTAAATAAATCTCAACTTATAACTGTCAATATTAATTATTTTTTAAAAGTCAATTATTTAAAGTTAAAAAGTAACCAACTAAAATTAGTTACAACTTCCTTTTCAACTAACTTATAAGTATAAAAAGAGATCAAAAATTCATTTGAAGAGGAGGAATAACACAAGTATTTAAGACTATTACATTCTAAAGTTAATCATTTATCTTTCTCTTTTATGTAATTTTTTGGAGATAACATGACTTTTACAGATAGACCAATGGTACTTTCTCTAATGATTAAGTATACTACTTACACAATATAGTTGTATCCAGATTTACATTATCATTTATAATAGATTATTTGAAGTTGTCAAATTTAACATCTTTTGATGATTGCATCTTACAGTTTTTTATGCCTAATCTAAGCATTCAACTTGAATAATAATGAAAACTTTGCTATTTGTGACATATTGTTGATCTGATTGATTGTAAAAGTTATCTGTTAAAGATATTTTGTAATAAATATTTTTTTTTCTCAAATAAAATGATCTATCTTGCTAAGACAACTCTCTTTTATTAAGACTCACATATTTTGTTTATATTGTATTTTATTTAACTTTGACTTCTAATTTAGTGTAAATCTGATTTTAACTTTTCTAATTGATCTAATTTTTTTGTTTAATGTAGTTTTAATATAATTAATTGTATTAATTTGTACTATTTATTTTTTATTTCTTTTATTAGATTAAGTTTTTTGGGTTAGTTTAGTATTAAGTTTAGTTAGTATTATTTTTATTTTTTTATTTTTAGATTAGTTTAGATTAGATTTTTTTTTAGTTTTTTTAATTAGTTTATTGTTTAATTACCTAGTTGATAGATGTTATTATTTAGATCTTTTTCTTTGAGTTTTGAGTTATGTTTATGTTACTTGATTATTGAAGATATGCTTATAAATTGATTCATTTTCTTATCTTCATTCTATTTTTATGCTTCTTTATTTATTGTCTTGGTATTTACTCAAAAGTTATAACAGTAAAATAAGATATTATTCTTATAACAAAATTATATTACTAAATCAGATTTCTTTCTTTTAAAAGATTGTCTTATTTATAGGATCTTCTCTGTTAAATAAGATTGATTATATATTTATATCTGAATTGGTTCATTGTTTAATAGTAGATTTTTGAATTTATAATAAAATATTTTATATTCAATAGGCTATTTATTATTTTCTAAAATATTTAAAAAATCTCTCATGTCTTTAAAATTGTATTTAAAATTTTAGAACCTTACCATTAGAATGGTATGATTCCAACTTGACCTTCGTAATAGGTGAAATGGTTGATTAGTTTATGAAATATTTTTCATCATCAACAAATTTGGTGATTATGATGGAGATAGCTTTCATAAATCTTATTTGTTTAAAGCTTTATTTGGAGGACAACTTCTTGTCATACAACCTGGAATTGATATTGTTCATGTTGTTTTTAATTTAACTCATTATGCATGGTATAATCAGCCTCATAATCTTCAACATCTCATATAAGTGATAAATGAAGAACTTGTAGAATTTGAAGTAGATTGGTATGCTAATCTTACTCATGAAAATCAATAACATGTTTTACATAGAAATAGATAAATTCGAGAAGATAAAGATAGAGTTTTAGATCTTAATCCTAGACTTAAAACTTATTTTCCTTCTAATTCTTATCTATTTGATGATTTGATTTTGTCCTCTAAATCTATTAATACAAATTTCAAATTGAATAAATCTAATTAAGTTTAATAAAATCAATCAATTCAGGTAGAAGATACTGTTGAAACTTTTAATGAAAGAAAAATCAAATCTGAGACTAAGATATGATTTAAGGTCTGTAAAATGATAGAAATAATGATGATCTCACTAAAGATGAAGTTGGTTATGAAGCTAAAGTAGAATATAAAATAGCATTAAATCCATGAATTTTTGGAAATTCACTTAACATTGAAAATCATCCAGATAAGTTATCTTCCCTTAAAGGATTAAACATATCAATTTTTTTTAAGATTCTAGTGAATCTTGGGAGAATCATTTAGATGTATTTAAATTAATTTTTATTACTCTTGGTATTACAAATGAAAATATTTGCTTAAAAAAAATTGTTTAAACATTTGAAAGGAAAGCTTATCAATCTTTTTTTAGTTTACCTACCAAAGCTATCATCACTTGGAAGAATACTGAAGATTGGTTAAAATTATCTTTTGGAAAATCTATGAAAGATTTAGACCTAGTCAATGATCTTGTAAATTTTTCTATTGATCCAGGTGAAACCATAAATTATTTCATTATTAGATTTACTAATTTGTATCAAAATATTCTTTGTTATTTTATACCTTCTAATAAATTATTTGGACTTTAATTTTGTAGTGTTTTACCTTTAAAGTACAAAATTACCTTAGAAGATAAAGATATTATAGAATATGATGAAATTGTAATATTTTACGTTGAGTATGAAAATAAACTTAAATGTATTGGATTTAAAGATAGGTCTTCTATAGATATAAATTTAGATAATGCAAAAATTTTAAAATCCATTTAAAGCCTAGGAAATGAACTAGTCATTGTTAAAAGATAATTAAAAGATAAACCTTCTTCATCTAATAAAAACATTATTTTAAATGAAAGTAAAAATAAAGAAGTTATTCATTAATGCAATGTGTGTAAATTGGATCATGATCCAAATTTATGTATTGTTAAGAAATTAAAAATAACTATTCAAGAGAAAGATAATATATTTGTTGATCTAGCAGACAACATAAGCATGTGTGTTCTTGATGATCTATCAGAAAATGAAGGTACTTATGTTGTTAATACTAGAAATAAAGATTACAATTCTTCTCAAAATAACAATGTAGTGAATAATTCTTCTTATAAAGATAAAGATAAAATAACTTAGAATAATTCTTTAAATAATTCTTATGATAATTCTTCACAAAACATTCATTTATCAATTGGTTATAATAATACTCAATATCAGTCTTACAAGCCTAAGAATTATACTTATTTTCAACAATCTGATGCTAAAATTTATAATATAATTGATGATTTATCTACAATTAAATCTAAATTTTTATTATTACAAACAGTTAGCTTTTTAGGATAACTTGATAAAAATAATGAAGTTATTAAGAATCCAAATTCTAAAAATGATATAAGCTTACAAGAAAAAGATATTAATAAACAAACATATGTTTTTGCTCAAAATTATGATCCTTCTATAGATTATATACATCTTTTTTATGTTTTATTCAAAA
This sequence comes from Torreya grandis, assembly GCA_037957365.1. Classification (NCBI taxonomy): domain Eukaryota; kingdom Viridiplantae; phylum Streptophyta; class Pinopsida; order Cupressales; family Taxaceae; genus Torreya; species Torreya grandis. Next base: position 725,343 of record JARHVA010006395.1, read on the forward strand.
TTCCTAATAATGTGAATCATAATTGTATCTTACATATAGGAGCTTCAAAGAATATAATGCATAAATTTATTGTAAATCAATTAGGTATTTTTTATAAAACTGATAATATGAAGCTTATTAGATTTGATTCAAGACAAAATAAAAATGATGATAAGTTTTAGGATATAGTCATTAAAATTGATCAATATGAAATAATTCAATATATGACTAATGTCAAAATTTTAGACATACCTAATAATTATGCTATGTTATTAGGAAGAGATTGGTCAAAAGCAATAGGGGGTTTTATCAAAAAAGATACTACATAGTTTATTTTAAGTAATGAGATTATCTTTATAAAAAAAGATTGGTTTAGTACACCTATAGAATCATCGACTCCTTCCATTGTTTCCCATGTTGAAATAGGTATTGAAACTTATGATCTGATGAACTTAGATGACTCAAAAAATTAACAAGAATAATTCTTTGATAAAAATATTATATGGTCACTATATTTTGATGGAGCTTGTTCTCAACTAAAAATAGTACTAGAATTTATTTAATTTCTCCTGTCAGTAAGATATTTCATTATTCTTAAAAATTATCATTTGAAAACAATAATAATACTGTTGAATTTGAAGCATTATGTTTATGTTTAAAAAAAGCTATTGAACTTCATATCAAACATTTAAAAGTTTTAAAAGATTTTGAATTTATTTTTAGGCAAGTTTAAAAAGTTTACAAAACTAATCAAACTCATTTACATCATTATACTTAAAATTTTTGGTCTTTGCTTGAACATTTTGAAGCTTTTATTATCACTCACATGCTTAGATAATATAACAATATAGATGATAAGCTTATTGTTTCTACTTCAAGTTCAACTCTAAATGAGAGTGAATTAATCACAGACTTTTTTTATGAAAAATTTTAACCTAAAATTTTAGATTTGAATGATATTTGACTTATTTTTAGTTGTAATGAACACATAGATTCATTTATTAAAGGAAACTATTTTAATCATGATGATTATGTATTAAATTATGAAGATTATCTGCAATTGTGTATCAATAAATTGTCTACTAGTTTAGTAAGTTTGGAATTTATGTTTACACCTAATGATCAACCTAATTTTTTAAAAATATAAGTACCTTCTAGGAGAATTATAGGTGAAACTATTCCTATTAATTTAGGTATGAAAGGGATCTTAAATATGTGTATTTAAGAATTCAATGTACTGCTAGTGAAAAGATGAAAATTATTAAATTATTCAAAGTGTTCATTGATGTGTTTTTTTGGTCATACAAAGATATTAAAGGTTATAATATTGATCTTATTTAATATGATATACATATAAAACATAATATTAAACCTGTAAAACAAAAAATATGAAGAATTAACCATTTATTAAAGGACATGCTTAACAAAGAGTTAGATAAAATGATTGATGATGGTGTCATTTTTCTTTAAAAGTAGTCTAAATGGATAACTAATTTAGTACCAGTTAAAAAAAAATAGTGATATCAAGTTATGTGTTAATTTTATAGACTTGAACAAGGTTAGTGTTAAATATAATTTTTTTTATCGAGTATAGATCAAATTTTGTAACAAGTTATAGGATCTAAAATGATGTTAATAGATAGATTTTCTGGTTATAATCATTTTTTTCAAATCTTGAAGATAGACATAAAACAACTTTTACTACTCATAGAGGAACTTTTGCTTAGAATAGAACGTCATTTGTATTAATAAATGCAAGAACTACTTTTCAAAGAACTATGTCTATTACATTTGATGACTTAATTGGTATTATTATTCAGATCTATCTTGATGATTTTACCATTCATTCAAAAAAATATAAAAATATTTAGATCATCTTCATAAAGTTTTCACAAGATTAAAAAGTACGGTATTTTTTTAAATCTAAAGAAATCAATTTTTAGTGTTATTGAAGGTAAATTATTAGGACATATCATTGTTAAATATGGTATGTTATATATCTTAAATGTATTAAATCCATTAAGGAGTCGCCTCTTCTTAAATATCAATCTAATTTATAATCTTTCTTCGATAAAATTAATTTTGTTAGAAAATTCATATCAGATTTTACTGATAAGTCTAACTCTTTACAATTATTATTTAAGACAGATAAATCTTATACTTGGGATGAAGGTGCTAATATAGCATTTAATTAAATTAAAGATGCCATTGTAAGTGCTCTAGTACTTGCTAAATTAGATTTTAAAAAAATTATTCATTCTTTATGTTAATGCCACTGAAAAAATAATTGGAGATGTTATTACACAATAATTTGAAAATAATGATAAAAATCCAATTAGTTATATGAGTTAAGTATTAAAATATGTTGAAACTAAGTACCCTCTTGTTGAATTTATTTTTCTCATTAATTTTTCCTTTAATCAAATTTTATTATTTATTAATGGGAAACAAAGTTATAGTGTGATCTAACGTACCCATTTTATCTTATCTTTTGAAACAACCAACTATTTAAAAAAGTCTTGAAAAATGGATATTAGGAATTCAAGAGTTTGATCTCAAATTAGAAACTCCAAAGGTAATTAAAGGTAATAACTTGGCAAAATATTTAGCTAAAAATACTTCTTCAAATATTAATGTTTGTCTTGTCAGTTGATGATAATTTGAATGTAAAGCCTCATTTAAAGACCATGAAAATATCTAATTTAAAAAAAAAAAATTAAATTTGATCTTGAAATGAATGAATGAGATTGTATGCTTTTCAAAGATGATTGGTATCATGACTTAGTCTTCTATTTTCAAAATGAAGCTTGTCCTAATAATTTTGATAAGAAGCAAAGATATTCTTTATACTTAAGAGCTTTAAATTTTTGTTTGTTATAAAATTTATTGTTTTATGAAAATAGAGATGGTGTTTTATTAAGGTGCCTTACACATGATCAAACCTAAAAAACATTTAGAGGTTGTCATACATAAAATTGTGGTAGATATTATGCTACAAAAACCATTGCTTATGAAATTTTACAAGCAGGTTATTATTGACCTACATTATTTCAATATACTTATAAGTCAGTTCATTCTTATATGTCATACCAATTATTTTTTGGTAAATATAAGTTACTTAAAATGCATTTAAATCATGTGATACTTGAAAAACTATTCATAAAATGGGGTATTGCTTTTATTTCAGATATACACCCTCCTTCATCAGTTAGTCATAGAATATCTTAAAAGCAATAGAATATTTCACTAAATGGTCTAAGGTCAAAGCCCTTAAAACTTATATAACAAGTGAAATAATTTCATTTTTTAAAAATTAGATTTTATACAGATTTGGATTTTATTATGAAATCATATTTGATAATGGTCTTTAGTTTATTTTAAATGAATTTCTATAATTTTTAGAAAAATATTCTATTATATCTAGTCATTTGTCTAAATATTATCCTCAGGGTAATGGTCAAATTGAGTCAACAAATAAAAATTTGATTTAAATCATAAAAAAGTTAATTTTTGAAAATAAACGAGATTGACATCTTAATTTTTTTGAAGCCTTATAAGATGATAGAACTATTCTCAAGGTGGAAACTAGTTATTCACCTTTCATGTTGGCACATAATTTGAATCTACTTTATCAATAAAACTTTAAATTTGTTTAGTAAAAACTACTTTACAATATGTTTTTTAGGATACTAATTTAATTTAACAAAGATTACATGATTTAATAGCTTTTGATGAATCAAAAGACACAACTTTGAAAAAAATAGAAAGGGCTAAACAAAAACTAAAAAAGTTTTTCAATAAAAAAATTTTTAATTAAAAAATTTAAAATCAGTGATTTAGTTTTATACTGGGACAAAGTTCATAAAAATCTTGGTAAGCATCATAAATTTGATGCATTATGGCTTGATCCTTATCGTATTACAACTGTACTTAGAAATAATATTTTTCATCTGAAAGATCTTGATGAGAACTAGTTACGTTATTCAATTAATGGCCATCATTTAAAGTTATTTCATAATTAATTCCTTTCAGTTTTATTATTATTTTACTTATGTTTCTTTTTTCTTTTTATGTTCTTGTTCTATTGTTTCTTTCTGGTTTGTTTGTTTGTTATTTTTTGTTGTTATTTTTCTTTTAAATTTAAAATATCAACAAATGTCTCAAATGGATGAAGTATTTATGTTATGGAGGAAGAATACAAAGGTGTTACAATACAACTGTAAGATTCAATTATTTTGAGATATTATTCTTTATAAGCTCAATTTTTTTTATATATGAACAATATATACTAAGTTATAACTAGTTGTTGAAGTAATACTTTTTTTCAAAAATTATATTAGAAGTTTTTAGATTTATTTATGTATCTATATCGAGCTCTCTTATTATATTATTCCCTTTCTTCATGTCACGCTAGTCGAACATCCTATACTTTATTAAAATAATTATAAAAGAGGTTCATGCATAGCTATTTGAGAAATGATTTACTTGGATCACACTCTTAAGATTATTTTTTTACAATAGACAATATGATTTCTACTCAATTTCATATTCAAAACTGACTAACAAAGTTGCTAGTGATATGCCCATTTTTTATACCCTTACAATTTTTTAAAATTTATACTCCTATCTACCATAGTGATGACTTAATAATAAAATCTAAAATTACAGTCAGAGACCTAAGTTAGTTAGTAGTGTTATAAATACATATGTTTTCAATTAAATAATATGATAATGATTAGTTTATGAATTCATATTTATATTATTGTGGTTTTGAAAAACACTAATGGTCGAATGAACAAAATTAGCATATATATAATTATCAAATATTTGTTTCCAATCATGACATTTCAATGGACAGAGTTGATCACATTACTTTCAATTAAAAGGATTACTACAGTATTTTTAATTTGAAAATAATAATGTTCATTATTGTTTTATCAAAATTGAAAGAATGATATGAATTTGTCATGATGGTTTTTAGTTAAATTTATTTTAAATTCAATTGCAAGTATAAATATTGGCATTATATGAGTTGTGCCTTAAATGGAATTTGGTTTAACTTAAAACCTAAGATATTATATTAAAGGATTATCAAATAATCCTAAGTGGTTCTAGGTTCTAATATAAAATAATATCATATGGTAAGTGTTCAATGCAATGTTGTGGACCTAGCATGAAGACTTTGAAATGGACATGAGGTGATTTTTATTTCATGAACTATTGAAATTAAACTATGTTTTAAATTGGTAAATTTTGAGGCTCGTATTATTAATGTTCGAATAGAAAAGTTGACAAGCTGGAATCTTAATGGATAAGTTGTTTAATGTAAAACATGATGAAGGTTTCAAGATCCAAAAAAAAAAAAAAGCAGTCTTAAAATTTAATGTAGTTTTGCATGCTTTGATCCACACAAGTTAATTGGCATTTTAGTAATAATTTTGGTCATTACTAAATTTAAAATCTTGATAAATAAGTTAACATTCAGTGAATGAGCCTCAAATTGAGAAACCAATTTGATGAAATACATAAGTAGAGGTAGTTAATGCACGAGTTATGGTATACAAAAAGATTTATTTTTATTTTTTATAGTCATTTTGAGCAAGTGCACAGTGGAAGACATACTCTACCTGCATAAGTTTGAGAAGTTGAAGACACTACATTAACAAGTATGCTATTATCAAAGAGTGAATAATTATCAAAGGGATAATTACAGTTGATCACTACAAATGGTTCGTATGGAAAGAAGATTGTGGTTTCAAGTTTACATGATATTTTTGATAAATTATTTTAAGATAATTTATTTATTTTAATTATTTTACATGGATGAATTTTGGAATGGTTGGTGATAAGGTCAGTTAAAAATTAGTTATCTTTTTGGGTTTTATCATATTATATTTTATGATATGAGATTTTGATGATTGAAATTATTTTCATTATCATTTATACATTTCTTCATCCCTGATTTTGAAGTTCAATTTGGTGAATAATGGAGATTATCTTGAAAATATGTGATATTCTAGATTTTGGGTTTTTAATTTGGTTATAATTTGTTTTAATGATGATTTTGGTCATATCAGTTTAGATTTTGAATTTATAGTTTCATAAATATGTGTAGTTTTGGTATAAGAATGAATTTAAAAATAATTTTGTCATGAAATTTTATGTATAGTGTTAATAAATTTTTTTGTTGAAGATTTTTGATATATAAAATTTGATGACATCTAATATATGATTTTATAAAATTCTAAGGTATATTTCAAAGATATCAAAATATATTTTTTGGATTTTATTTTTGAAGTCATCAATTGGAGAGTAGTAAGAAAATAGCTAACAGTTTTGGAAAGTTGTGATAAAGTCATGTTATTTTGAATTTTTAAAATGAGGATTAGAATAAGATATGACTATGTCAAAAGCTTATAGCATTATGAATATAACTTATTTTGAAATTATTCTTTCAGTGGTTATGAATTTGTTGTCAATTTGATGAAAAATGTGTGTAGTTTATAATTTGTGAATTTTACATATATATATATATATATATATATATATATATATATATATATATATATATATATATATAGAGAGAGAGAGAGAGAGAGAGTAAATTTATGTATTAATAATAGAATGCAATAAGGCATGGTAAAATATTTGAAATAAAATTATGAAAAATATAATTTTATGTAATCATTATGATTTCAAGTTTGATCATTATACTCATACATGATATGGTCAAAATTGAAAATCATATAAATGAAGTTCAGTTTCAAACAATGATAGTTGAATCTTGATTTTTTTCTCTCATTGATATAACTGAAAATTTTCATAAAGTGATTGAAAGCTATAAATATAGAAGTGTAGTTGTTATTATTAATTCTATAGTTGATATATTTATTTTTTTGAGTTCAATCAAATAATGATGATAAGATTTTGAATATATTTTGAATTGTATTTAGAATGTCAGGTTGGGATCAATCAAATTCAAATAGGAATAATGACAATAGTAGTAAAAAAAATCATAACTTTGATCACATGAATCAAAATATACTTAATAGGCAAATTGCTAGATGAGGTTTTAGGGCTAGAAGGTTTAACCCTAAATATGCAAGTAGAGGATCTTGAATATTCATTCATTTTGATCTCACTGACCAAGCATTTTCGAATGTGTTAAGTATTTTTATATTTAATTCTACTAACCATAGGGGTAATAAGGGTTTTTGTAGACATAGATTTGAGGTAGATCATATTCTAATAATATATCTTCCCATTAGTTGAAAACTAATCCTAATCATTTACCTATTCAGTCACCCAATCAGGAAGGAGTTAATGTTTTTAATAAACCACCATAGTAAGTTAATGAGTTAATCCATACAAATATTTTTTTAAATCTTACATTTTCATCCTATTCTCGTGAGCCTACACCACCTCAAAGGATGCCTATTTCAAAGTTTAGGAAATTTAGTTTGGAAAAACATCTTACTATCATGCATTCATCCACTTAAAAAAAATATGTAAATAATCAAATTAAATATGAAACTCCAATAAAAACTATAATAATGAAGCGAATCAAATTGGAGATAGATGATGAGAGTAATTTAGGTACAAAACTAGTTTAGTTTTCTATAGTTTAGATGGAATATAATAAACGTTTGAATGAAAATAGAGAACCAGTGATAGACATTTTATCTGATTCTAATGATTTGTTATTATCAAAAAGATAAATTTAATCTTAGAGTAGAACTTTAATTTGATAAGACTTATCACATTTTAAAATTTTGATACTGTAGTAATGATATTTTTAAATTGTAAACAAACTTTAATTTTGATTATATGCAAAAAAGAATTAATGTAGATAAAAATTTCATTTAACTATGAATTATCTTATTATTTATTAAAATATTATTACTCTTATTATTATTAGTTGATTAAAGGCTCCCCATCCTTTAGAAAATACTTGATCTAATTTTAAATAATTGATTTTTTAATTCTTTAAAAGTCTTAAATAAATATCAACTTATAACTATCAATATTAATTAATTTTTAAAAGCCAATTATTTAAATTTAATAAGTAACCAACTAAAGTTAGTTATATCTTTATTTTCAATGAACTTAGAAGTATAAAAAAAGATCAAAGATTCATTTGAAGAAGAGGAACAAAAAATGTATTGAAGACTATTACATTCTAAAGTTAATTACTTATCTTTCTTTTTTATATAATTTCTTTGAGATAGCATGACTTTTACAGATAGATCAATGATACTTTCTCTGATGGTTGAGTATATTACTAACACAATGTAGGTATATCCAATTTTACATTATCATTTATAATAGATTATCTAAAATTATCAAGTTTAACATCTTTTCATGATTGATTCTTGTAGTCTTATGTGCAAAATCTAAGCATTCAATCTAAATAATAATAAAAATTATATTGTTTACGATATATTATTAATCTGATTGATTGTAAAAGTTATATGTTAAAGATATTTTATAAGAAAGATGCTTTTTCAAATAGAATTATCTGTTTTGTTAAAATTACTATCTTTTGTTGAGACTCACATATATTATTTATATTGTATTTTATTTGACTTTGACTTTGACTTCTAATTTAGTTGAAATCTAATTTTAGCTTAGTTTCTAATTGATCTAATTTCTTTTCTATTTAATGTAGTTTTAATATAATTAAATGTATTAGTTTCTATTGTTTATTTTTTATTTATTATATTAGATTAAGTTTCTTAGGTTAATTTAATATTAAGTTTAGGTAGTATTAGATTAGTTTTGTTTTAATTCTAGATTATTTTAGATTAATTACTTTTATTTTTCTCAATTAATTTTTTGTTTAATTTCTTAATTGATAAATGTTATTATTTGTATCTTTTTTTTTTGAGTGTTGAGTTATTTTTATGTTACTTAATTATTGAAGATATACTTATAAATTGATTCATTTTTTTGTCTTCATTTTATTTTTATGATTTTTTGTTTATTATCTTGGTATTTACTCAAATGTTATAATATCAAAACAAGATATTATTTTTATAACAAAATTATATTACTAAATCATATTTATTTCTTTCAAGAGATTATCTTGTTCATAAGCTCTTCTCTATTATATAGGATTGATTATATATTTATATCTAAATTGATTCATTATTTGATAGTAAATTTCTAAATTATAATGAAATATATTATATCTAATATCCTATTTATTATTTATTAAAATATGAAAAAACTCATGTCTTTAGAATCGTATTTGAACCTTTATAACCTTATCATTAGACTAGTACAATTCTAACTTAACCTTCGTAATAAATGAAAGGGTTGATTAGTTGATGAAATATTTTTCATTATCAATAAATTTGGTGACTATGTTGGGGATAGTTTTAAAAGAAAATTATTTGTTTAAAGTTTTATTTTCTTCTTACCTATGGTATTTGGAGGACAACCTCTTATCATCCAACCTAGAATTGATATTGTTGATGATCAAATTGATGTTGATTTTAATTCAAATAATTATATATGGTATAATCAGCCTCATAATCTTCAAAATATCATACAAGTGATAAATAAAGAAGAAAAACTTTTCAAATTTGAGGTAGATTGGTACATTAATCTTACTTGTGAAACTCAATAACACATTTTAGATAGAAATAGATGAATTCAAGAAAATAGAGATAGAGTTTTAGATGTTAATTGTAGACTTAGAACTCATTTTTTTAAAATCCATTTGATGATTTAATTTTTTTCTCTAAACCTATTAATATAAATTTTCAATTGAATCAATCTAATCAGTTTCAATAAAATTAATTGATTCAATTAGAAGAAACTGTTGAAACTTTTAATTTAAAAAAAAAAGCAAATCTGAGACTACAAGATATGATTTGAGGTCTAAAAAATGATAGAGATTAGGATGATCTCACTAAAGATAATTTCATTTTAAAATTGAACAAAAATAACAAATAGCATTAAATCCATAGATTTTTTGAAATCTACTTAACATTGAAAATCATCGAGGTAAGTTACCTTCCCTTAAAATATTTAATATATCAAAAAAAATTAGAGCTTCTAGGGAATCTTGGGAGGATCATTTAGATGCATTTAAATTAGTTTGTGCTAATCTTGGTATAACAAGTGAAAAGATTTACTTAATATTTTTGATTCAAATACTTGAAGGGAAAGCTCATCAAGATTTTGTTAGTTTACCTACCAAAGCTATCAACACTTGAAAGAATATTGAAGATTGGTTAGAATTATATTTTGAGAAAATCTAAAGAAGATTTACACCTAGTCAATGATCTTGTAAATTTTTTTGTTGATCCATGTGAAATCATAAATCATTTCATTACCAAATTTACTAAGTTGCTTCAAAAAATTCCTCATGATCTTAGACCTTCTAAGAAATTATCTAGACTTTAATTTTATAGTGATTTACCTGTTGACAATTTTTTGACCCCACAAGTTAAAAAATTATCACCCTTACTATTTTAAGATCTACATACCATGCTAGTTTACTTTGAAAGAGCATATGTTGATCAGAACAGTTGAAAGGAACATATATTAAAGAAGGACTTTGGGTTTTACAATAAGAAGAGTTCTTCTTAATAGGGTAAATTTATTTTACAAAAAACTTGAAGGACATTTCTAAAGTTTCGAGGACCCTTTCAACAATCTTGAAAGTCATTTATAGGTTTCTCGAAGGGTTTTTTTCCCTTCGAGAAGGTTCTTCATAAAAACACTAAAGGGTATTTTCAAAGACAAAGGGATATATTATAAAGTTTCAAAGGGTAGGTGGAATTTATAATAAGTCTAAGGACCATTGAAAAAAATCTGAAAGGTTGATTACTAAAGAAATATTCCATTTGTAAAGTTTTGAGAAGGCCTTTTTCTCTTCAAAAAGGTTCTTTTTCACAAATCTAAAGGGACATTTTAGTTTTTTTGAAGGGTATATGCTCTTTGGGAAAGTCACTTTATGAATAATCTTAAAGGGTAGAATCCCTTCTGACAATGATCAAGAATAAAAATATTGAAGGATATCTTCCCTTTGAGAAAGTCCAAAATAAAAATCTGAAGGGTTATTAGCCCTTCAAAAAAGGACTTTTATAAAAGTTTAAAGGGTAATTTGGGAAGTTCAAAAGAAAAGTCTGAGAGACAATTACTATAGATAATTTATCCATGAGAAAATAAAAAAAGAAAAGTCGAAGACCTAATCCCTTCAAACTTTTTATTCGAAGGAATAAACAAGGAGATGGGCTTGAAAAAATTCAAATGGTAAAAAGTCTGAATAAATTCTTTTGAAAAAATTATCTAAAAGAATTATTTCAAAAGGTTTACCAAGGGAAAATTCATAGGAAATAAGTTTGAAGAGAAAGAACAGAAGTAAGGTCTGAAAGACAAGCCAAAGGAAAATGTCTGCAAGAAAATGCATAAAGAGGAACATCTGAGAGAAATATTGGATCAAGAAAAAATATAGACAAATAAGCTGGATAAATAATGAGCCAAAGAAATACATGCATAGAAATGAAGAGCCAAAAACTAAATGAAAGAGATTTCAACAACCAATAAATAGATTAAGACATTATATAGCATGCAAAGTGGCTCACATTAGGATTAGACACATTCAAGATGTGTAACTATTTCAAACACAACACCTTCAGTTCTAAAATGGAGACTCGTTTACATGAAGAACTCAAAGAATTTAATATTGGAGAGCTTAATACAAAATTTCATGTATGCACTCTTATTTTTTTCATTTATCTGAGCCTTTCAAACATTCTAACAACTCAAGAGGAGTTCCATATTTGAAGATTGGAATAGCATCATGCATTTAGGTAGATTAGTTCAAGCTTGAGCCCACCATCTATTTTTAATGTCAAAGGGTTTTTCATGCAAGACAATAGATAAGAAGATATTTTTAGAAAGATTTGTTATCTTAGCATAATGAAAATTAGACTTGGTTAATGTAAGAGTTGACCTCTTTTTTTATTTTTAGTGCCAACCTCTTCATTTTTGTATGTTTTTTTTATATAAGTTGGCTTTTCAGCTTTGAATTGTATCCCTCTTTTTGGTAAGATCAAATTCTATTAATCATTGAGTTTTTAACCTTTTTTTAGATTAATAGAAGGACTATTTTTAGTTTCTATAATGTTGATATAGTGTATTCATATCAGTGATTTACAAAAGTGATAGAATTTCTCTTTCTTGTCAGGCCTTGATTATTACCTAGCAGGATAGTTGATTAGTTTATGTAGGTCATGCTCTATGTTTGATGTCTCTTGATTGAGTTTATAGTGGATATGAGTGGCTAGTTAGTGCCTTAAATCAGGCCTATTCTTTCATTTCTCTCAAGCTTGGATCACCAAATAAAACTTTTTTATAAAATACTTATGCATATTGGTTAATTGGAATTGAAAGTTCAGTAATTTTTTAAATCTAAATCAATGTTCTTAGGATCTCAAATTGAGTGGATCAATCAAAAAATAAGGGGTGTCACCATCATTAGATAGGATTTCCATTTAAGTTTCTCTCTCTTTTTTTGATATTTTTTAGCATAGAATAAATATCCTAATTGATACACCAAAGGAAGCTAGCCCTTAAAAGCTAGAGATTCAATCCACTGATTAAGTCACCCATAGCTTAAAATTATTTCCATGTTTTAGCAAATTGTGAAGACCTAAAACTACCTTCATAGGGGTGCAAGTCTAATTGACAATATTACCTTTGAAGTATTTAATTGCCTTAGAAGATAAAGACATTACAAAATATGATGACACTGTAACATTTTACATTGAGTATGAAAAAAAACTTAAATGTATTGAGTTTAAAGATAGGTCTTATATAAGTCTGAATTCAGACAATGCAAAAAATTTACAAGACATTCAAAGTCTCAAAAATGAACTGGTCATTATTAAAAGATAATTAAATGATAAACCTTCATCTAATAAAATCATTATTTTAAATAAAATTAAAAATAAAGAAGTTGTTCATTATTTTAATGTGTGTGAATTAGATCATGATCTAGATTCATATATTATTGTTCAAAAATTTAAAAAAATTATATAAAGGAAAGATAATCTATCTGTTGATCTAGTAGACAACATAAACATGTGTGCTCTTGATGGTCTATCAGAAAATAAAGGTGCTTATATTGTTAATATTAGAAACAAATATTACAATTCTTCTCAAAATAACAATGTAGCAAATAATAATACTTCTTCTAAAAATAAAGGTAAAGGAACTTAGAATAATTCTTCACAAAACATTCCTTTATCAACTGGTTATAATAATACTTAATATCAGTCTTACAAGCCTAAGAATTATACTCAAACTCGATAATCTGATGCTAGAATACATAACATAATTGATGATTTATCTACAATTAAATCTAGATTTTTATTATTAAAAGTAGCTAGCCTTCTAAGATAACTTGATAAAATTAATGAAGCTATTAATAATCCAAATTCTAAAAATGATGTAAGCTTAAAAGAAGAAGATAGTAATGAATAAACATATGTTTTTGCTCAAAATTATGATCCTCTTGCAGATTATATACCTTTTTTCTATGTTTCAGTCAAAATTGCTAATAAGATAATTCATAATTGTATCTTAGATACAAGAGCTTCAAAGAATATAATGCATAAATTCATTGCAGATCAATTAGGTATTTCTTATGAAACTAATAATAGGAAGCTTACTGGATTTGATTCAAGACAAAATAAAATTTGTGATAAGTTTTAAGATATAGTCATTAAAATTTATCAAGATGAAAGAATTTGATGTATAACTAATGTCCAAATTTCAAATATTCCTAGTAATTATGTTATGCTATTAAGAAGAAATTGGTAAAAAACATGTTATTTTATTGGGAAAGATACTATATGTGTTCTTGTAAGTAAAAATATTGTCTTTATAAAAAGAGAGGATTGGTTTAGTACATTTATAGAATCATCCACTCCTTCCACTATTGCCTATATTGAGTATATTGCTTACACATTGTAAGTATGTCCAGTTTTACATTATCATTTATAATAGATTATCTTAAAGTTGTTAAGTTTAACTTTTTTGATGATTTCTTCTTGCAATTTTATGTGCAAAATTTGAGTATTCAAACTGAATAATAATGAAAACTTTGTTTTTTGTGATATATTATTGATTTTATTGATTGTAAAAGTTATATGTTAAAAATATTTTGTAAGAAGGATATTTTTTTAAAAAATAAAATGATCTATTTTGCTAAGATGACTCTTTTTTTTTGAAACTCACATATTTTATTTACATTGTATTTTATTTGACTTTGACTTCTAATTTATTTTAAATTTGATTTTAACTTAGTTTCTAATTGATCTAACTTATTTTCTATTTAGTGTAGTTTTAATATAAGTAATTATATTAATTTTTACTATTTACTTCTTATTTATTTTATTAGATTAAGTTTTTTAGATTAGTTGAATATTGAGTTTAGCTAGTATTACATTAGTTTTTTTTTTTTTTTTTTTTAAGATTATTTTTTATTAGATTTGTTTTAGTTTTCTTAATTATCTTTTTGTTTAATTACTTAGTTGATAGATGTTATTGTTTGTATCTTTTCCTTTGAGTGTTGAGTTATGTTTATGTTACTTGATTATTGAAGATATGCCTATAAAGTGATTCATTTTCTTGTCTTAATTTTTTCTCTATGCTTCTTTATTTATTATCTTGGTATTTACTCATAAGTTATAATAGAAAAGCACTATATTATTCTTATAACAAAATTATATTACTGAATCAGATTTTTTTTCTTCAAGAGATTATCTTGTTTTATAAGCTCTTCTCTGATGGATAGGATTGATTATATATTTATATATAAACTAATTCATTATTTGATAGTAGTTTTTTAAATTATAATAGAATATGTTATATCTAATAGCCTATGTATTATGTCTCAAAATATTTAAAAAACTACTTGCATTTTTAAGATCATATTCAAACATTTAAAACTTTATCATTAGGTGGGCATGATTCCAACTTAATCTTATAATAGGTGAAAGGATTAATTAGTTGATAAAAAAAATCCATCATCAATAGGCTCTTGTGAAGGTATGATGACAAGTAGGTCTACAAGAGTGTTGTCAAGAGCAATGTAAGTTGGCAGTGGCAAGGGCAGTTGGTAGTGAATTATGTCAAGAAGCTTGGAAGAGTGTTTTTATATAAGAGAAGTGATATGAGTGTGTTGTGTGTGTTGTTATGTTATCTTGAGTGATATCATTGAGGTCAGTATGTTTGAGCATAGTCAAGGTGTCTTGTGAATCTTGGTATAGACCTTGTAAAAAGGTATGTGTAGGTAGCATGGTGAAGTGAGTGAGTGAGTTCAAGTGAGAAGTTTTTTGACATTGTATGGGATTGTGAGTTAGGTGTATAATCCTTCATAAGTATTGTAAGGTGGGTCTTTGTGGGTAAGTGACTCTATCTTAGTTTGTATTTGGACCATACCTGGCTTAATCAGGTATCATGATTTATTGTCAAGGCATGTGAAGGTTATATGGTAGTGTTTATGGACAAGATAGGTTGTATAGCATGATATTGATATGTTGGCCATGATAGTGAGGTGTTGAGAGCATGTAAAGAGGCATGAAGGTTAGTTCAAGGCCTAATAAGGTATGAAGACTATTATGTAGAGAGAGAGAATGTGGCCTAATGGGGTATTAAGATCAATTTTCAAGGAAAGTGTGAGTAGATGATAATTGAAAAAGGTGAGTCAAGTTTTTTTAGGCATGTGTATGAAGTTTGAGGTTTTAGTTTGAAGGACAAAGCATGAAAATTTGTTTGGAGGTCTCTTGAGTGCTCAGAATGAAGAGTTCTCAACCTGAGAAAGATTTTATTATGATCATTAACTCATCAAACCTTTGAAAATAAAATTATTATATTCATGAGAGATTTTTAAGGGCCATATGTGAAATTTTTAGGCATTAGTTTTTGAACTAAGGGGCTATGCTTTATGAATAATTATTAACACTTCAAATAGGTTTAAACAATATTAGAACCCTAATAAGGACCCAATGTTGAATATGTTGATCAAAATTTTCTATAATGGATTGTTATGCCTAGGTAATATATTTTACCGAAATCTCCTAGATACCTTCAGGTGGTGGTGTTTACAGAGAAGAGAGAGAAACTGTGAATATACAAGCTTGTTTCTAAAGAAGTTATAACTATCAAAAGTTGTATTAGACAAAGCTTAAAAATAATTAGATGGAGAAGGTATATGCTTTTATTTTATTTCCATGGTGGTTTATATATTGTTTCTAGTCCTTAAGTGTCTCATTTTGGCTATCCAAGTAGGCTAGTTGCTAATAGGCCTAATAGTGTAAAATGTACAAAATCCAGGTAGTGATGAAACGTTAGATTTGAGTGTAATTTCATGAAAGAGTGGTGTAATGCATTGCATGGTGTTGTTTTTTGTGACTTTAAATTCATTTTTATCCTTTGGAAAATCTTGGAAGTTCATGTAATATGTTGAAAATTTGAAGCCAAAATGGCTTGTCAGGTTCAAGCAAGACTATGTGAGATAAGGTCAAGAGATTGGTCTGCAAGACCAATGTTTGCTATTATATCTTATAGTTTTTATGATTGATGTTATGAATATGTTATATAATATTTTGAATTTATTGATAATCATTAAAAGTGTCCTTTCAAGTGTTGGATATCAAGTAGTTTCATGTCTGAATTTTGACAGTTTTAGCAGTTCTTAGTGAACATATTAAAGAGATGAGTTTAAGCCTTTTTGCCCTAATTTGAAGTGTTTCAAGCATATGGTGATGACCCTAAAATATTTTATATATTTTTTATATCTTTTATTGATCATTTTTGAGTGGCTTAAGTGATTTTGAGCTTCAATAGTAAAATTTAGATTTTTGGTGTACATAAGCCTAATAAAACTAAGTACTAATGAGGGGTTTCAAGTAGTGATTTGTTGTAAAATGTATTGTTGATATTATAATACATTAGTAGGGGTATATTTGATTTTTTTTATGATATTTTCCTACCATGTTTCGAGTTTAAAATTTTTCCAAGGAAGGTAAAGTGTAATGTGTGTCTAAGAAGGCCTAATAGGTCTTCATCAGACCTAAGTGTAGCTTATTGAGTTATGGTTAACTTAAGATTGTGATTGATTATTGTTGTAACATGTCCTAAATCCTATTATGTGGTAAATTTAAATTGACAAGTTTGTGTGAATGACCAAGGTATGTATGATCATGAGGCTTGTATAAAATCAAGGTCTAATAGGCCTATTTGTGCTCATTAGAGGAATTGGATGTGCAAGCGAATGAAATAACACATTGATGAGAAGAAAAAGGTATTTTAGACCATCATAAGACTATATAGGATATATAATGAATATTTTACCATGTTTATACATATAAAGGTCATATGACATAATTAGTCTTGAAGAAATCTAGTTGAGTGAAGAGGCCTAAAAGTTAGTTTGAGAGGGATAAGATTTTGAAGAGATGAAGAGGTGGTCATCATCTATTATTTGAACAACATAATATTTTTAAGGTGATAAAGACAATTATGTGGCTGATTTGGTTTTGATTTATCTAGGGGGTGGTGCCTCTTTGCAAGGACGTGCTTGTTAAATCCTAGTCAAGTGGGTGCTTGGCTAGTTGGGGTTGGTGCTCCAAGTGGAGTTGGTGCTTCACTAAATTTGGTTTTTGTCTTATAGGACTATATTCCATTTATATATATTATTTGGTTTTCTTTCCCTTGAGGGTTTCCCATATATGTGATGTGTTTTTGTATTTCATGTTCATATGTATGGTTGTTTGTGTTTTGATTGATCTATATGTTTGTATGAATGGATCATGAATGTTAAGTGTAATTGAATGAATGTTTTGAAGAATAATTCACCCCCTTGGCAATATCAGTCATTATTATTACAAAATTTGGTATCAGAGAAATTCATTTGAAGTAGGCCTAATAGCCTAAAGTAGATCCTAGAAAAATAAGCATAGATTGTGATGATGACATTGTTTAGCATGATAACAGTGAAGATCAATTCATTTCACAAGATAAGTATGTAAAAGAGATTTTGAATAATTTTGAAGGTAATAATAATTCATCTGAGTTAATTGATAATAATGTTTCTAATGATGATGATGGCTATGTTGATCAAGTTGGTAATGGAGATTTATTATTGGTTAAAGAAGCAGGTTGATCCAAGGAAGAAGATAACATGTATGATGAATAAGTATACTATGAAAATTAAGAAGGAGAAGCCAAATTAGATCTTACATTTGATCTCATAAGTGACTTATATGATTTGAAGCATCAAAATAAGAGGAAGCATGAGTTGAGATCTATGTTCAAGGGTCTTAAGGAATAGATATGTATCTTGAAGAGTGATTGGGTCAAAGAAGCCAAAAGGGATGAGAAAATCATCAAGGATCTTAGGAATCAGTTAAAAGGTGTTAATACAAAATTTAGATCAAAATAAGTTAGGTATGATTAGTTAAAGATAGAGATAGATTCTTTGAAGGTTGAGCATGAGTAACTCATAGACAATATGAAAAAGTTTGATAAAGAACATGAGAAGCTAGAATAAGTTAAGATCACCAACATGAAAGTCAACATGAAGAGACCAATCAGGAATCCCAATGTAATGAGGTATTCCAATTATTTCAATGGTTTTTCTTTTTTTTGTCATATCTTAGTCATAGAGCAAGTGATTGTAGAATAGTCCCAAGGAATGAGTTGTCATGGGACCTAATGATCAATTTCACCTCCAAGGAAAATTAAGTCAAACCCATAAAAATAAAATCTCTATCATAGGTCTTATGGGTTTATTTTGTCCATCATGGTCCTAGTCCTATAATGTCATGTCACTTAACATGTCTAAACCTTGTAATATTTTCCTAGTCTTCCTAAAATCACTTTATGTCAACTTGTTGGGTCATTTATTGACTTGTATGGGTTTCATGATAGAAAAAAAGTATGTCAAAATTTATCCAACATCTCACATGTATAAATAAGTTTCATATAAATATTTATAACTAAAAAGTCTACAGATGCAATGTTGAAAAGAGAAAAAGTGTTTTCAAAAGATCATTTTCAAGCAAGTGTACAG
This sequence comes from Torreya grandis, assembly GCA_037957365.1. NCBI lineage: Eukaryota > Viridiplantae > Streptophyta > Pinopsida > Cupressales > Taxaceae > Torreya > Torreya grandis. Next base: position 744,418 of record JARHVA010006395.1, read on the forward strand.
ACTATGTGGTCCATTGGCATGTGTTTGTATTTTAGGAGTGTCTATTGGAATTCCTCATGTTAATTTTCATGCTCAGAAGGTTTAGATAGATTCAATAATGAAGAAAACCATTCTCTTCCCATCACTCTCTTGGAAGGCTCTATAGGGTTAACCATTTTTTTGATAGTACAGCTAGTAGGAGAGAAATCAAGTTGAATGCTTGGTGGACTTTTATACTCTTTATGTACTTAAAATCCATGTAATTAGTTGGTATATTTGTGAAGTGTGATTTATGAATCATTCTTAAGAAGGATAGTGATTCAATATTGCCTTCACATTCCTAGATCCTATAGGTTTATGTTGTAGCATCAATTTTCACCCTTGGAAAGGGTTCTTCAGGTTCTCTCCAACTGAGTTACACTATGAGAACAACCCCATGCTATGGATCACCTATGGTGGGGTTGAACATCTAGATAAGGCTAGCTTCCTTTTGATGAATCACCTAAACTAATTTTTCATAGGTAAAAGGGTTAGAAAGAGAAAAAGGGCTCCTAAGAAGGCTAAAAGGTGATGCACAAAATGAAAATGGGAAACTCCCATAAGCTTGAACACACATTATATCTACAAAATATAATGCTAGCTCACATAACTTCTCAACATAACTCATTGCATAAGTATTTCATGGACTAGGTTCAAGAAGCAATGAATGCAAAGAGGAGTTATAAGACTCACTAAGAGCTTACATCAATGGCATAAAGAACACTAATCTAGACCTATAGATGGCTTTAAAACACCTTAAAAGTGGTCAAAAAAGGAAGAAAATGGATATGGAAGAGTCTCCTTCACAATGCCATCATGCACAACTCACCAAACACATATCCGAGTAAGAGATAGGTAAATAAAGTATTTTATTGCATCAAAAGGTAGTTCTTATAAATGCTTGATAGGGTTTACCCTAATAAAGAGGATAAATCTTGCAATATCTCAAAGATTCTTTGATACTCCAAAAAATGAACATCCTTTTAAATGGGAAAGATTGGGTGATATATAGAAAATGGGAAGAGAGAAGATGGGGAGTATATGTACATAAATCAATCAATTAACTACCACCACATTTCTTGATATCCGAACCATCTTTTCATCCAATCTAGACTATCCCTCATCAACAAGTTAACCTACATTTTCTCTAATTAGTATTCAAGTTATTCTCATTGGTTGAGAAATACACTAGAAGAAAATAATAAATTGAGGATGATGAGTCATGATCTTTCTATTGGAAAAAATATTTAAAGGCTCTAAAATAGAAATGAATGCTCCAACCACTAGATCCCTTTGCTTTGATCTTTCATGCCATCTTCCACTTGGTTTCATTATGAGGATAAAATCCTCATATCTTTGATCTTGACAAAGCCATATCCATGTCTGCTTTGAGTAGTAGTAGGTACTTGATTGTAAAAAATAAGACCATGTAAAATGATGAGACATTTTCCCATAATCATGAATATCTACCCTTACTTTGGAATCTAAAACCATGTTTATTATAGATGAAAACCAATCCCATTTATTAGTTTTATTATAGTCTTAATGTTGATGAAATAAAGCTTGCCAAGTGTTTGACCTCACTTCAACAATAATTTTCCACCCTATTTTTTGTATTAGGTCTAAAATACCTATTCTACCTTCATAGAGCTCTAATGGTGATGCTTGATCCCTGAAATATCCATTTTGGTTTAACCTAGATCATATTCAAATTTGGTTCATATGTATTTACTTGTCTAGGTTGAAAATAGATTAAAAAACCTCCACCAAAAGTTTTTTGGGCTCCCCTTGTTCATTGGCCATCAAATTATGATTTGGGACTATCAAATTTAGACATTTGGTAGCCTCGTGCTTGATCTGAGCTTTACTGAATTCTTGACCTTGCTTACACCATTGATATTTCTCTATATGAATGAATGTGAGCCATAGATATTTTGATATTTTAATGCTCTTTAGACACTTGTCACTCTCGTATTTTCTTTTAAGATCCATTGACATTTTGATCCATTGATTATCATTGATCTTTGATCACATTATTAAACATGAACTATAGTCTGTTTGGGATCCATTGACTCGTTAGATCAATACTTACCATTATAAATGATATATGCTTTCGATGTTTGGACACTTTTTAGCTACACATTTGTCTTCAAGATTTACTGACTTGTTGACATTTTGCTCACCATCGATCTACTTTTATATATTTGGATGCACTCTATTGATCTGCTTGGACCCACTAGCTTTGTCAGTTTTCATGCACCATTATATCTTCATATGGGAACCTAAGATATTGCCACTTATCATTCATGTGTTCATCTTTGGATAATCTGAATTTAAATGTATATTTGTCATTGCTTAAACTTGATGTCCCCATGCACATCCCACTCTAATAGTTCAACTTTGAATACTTATATCTTGAGATAACAAGCTCATCAAGATACACAATTTGTAAAGGATGCTTATGGGACCAAAATCATCATTTCTATGCATTCTTTTGGCTCTGGTCAACCTCCCAAGTGCATTTATTAAATATACAACTAGATTGATATGTCTATTTCTATATGATGTGTGATGATGGTCTGGCTCTTCTAGGCTTGCGCAAGTCATCTTTTGATCATCATGGGTCAGGAACTCTTCTCATATTCTCCATCTAAGAAGAAGCTTGGATGTGGGCCAAAATTGAACAACATCTTTGGTGACTCACAAGGATACATGCCTACTATGCTTGATAACCCAGACTAGTTACCTTATCTGAGCTATTAGGCATAGAGTCTCCTTTCTACTCTTAGATGGCATGAAATGATGTAAGGTTTCCTTTTTAGATAACTTCCTATTGAAACAAATAAGGACCAAAATAAGTAAAATAAAACAAAGTACCCAAGTTATTTTGTAAAGGGAAACATACATTAGGAAAGGAAACTAACCTAAATAAAATAAGGGCATCTAACCCACTAAACAAATGTGCACACAAGCACTTAGAGAAAAACATGAAATCTACTCTAATATATACAAGGTTGAAATTTACACATACTTTCCACTTGGGTCAAATGGGAAAATTATAGCATCATTCACTTGTAATAAATCAAGATGAAAGATACTTGTAATAATCTTGATTGTTGACTCTTTTAGCATTCCTTCAAGTAGATCAAATGGGATAAACATGTATCTAAAGTATATATACTAGTCTATTTCTTCAAGGCTTGCTTCATATTGGATTATAAAAGCACCTGCAACCTTCTCTTTTGATGGATCAATTTTTTACTTTGAATGAATCACAACATGTGATGGCTTATCCTTATCATCCTCCAACCAAACTAGGTACCAAATAGGACATCCTCTTATCAATACAAACATTGAGCAATCAGATTTTACTTGGCTTCTACATTTTGATGCCCCATCATTATGTTCCTCAGGCATAATCAGATCATAGTCTCCCTAGAGAGGAATGTATCATGTTCCCAAGATCTCAAACAAGTCCTCCAATGTGACTAAAATTGCAATTTCAACCTCTAATGACTCATTGGGATCATGTTTTTTAATATGAACATTTTTATTAGCTACTTCTTAGAATTTTTTACCTAAAGGTACAAGTGTGCTATCCAAACTTGAATATAAATCTTCAAGTTCATCCTAGAAGGCAACCTTCTCTTGGTCATCAGAAAGGATGTCAATCTCAACCTCATTGAGACTCAATCTATAGCAGCTAGATTGGTCTTCTTCCTCTGAAGAGAGGGGAAGTTCATCCTTATAATCAAGGTATAACTCATCATGATTTTTATGCTCTTCATTATTATGTTCATCAAACTAAATCACTTGAGAACTATAGATGTCTTCTTCACACACCTCACTCAAGGTTTCATCTTTCTTTTCAACTAAAATTGAGGGTTGATTTTACCATCCAAGGTCCAAAACATTACACTTATCTTTCTCAAGTTTTGATCTACTTTATTCTTTCTCCAAACTATCAGGGTTATCTTCATTTGGCACCTCATCTTGAAGTGAACCAACCTTTGATTCCTTGTTTTGATCCTCTTCTTCATCTATGTAAAATGGAATTTTAGTAGTCTATTCAGGGTCTACTCTATTTTTAACTTGAGTATTGTCCTCATCAAGATCCAATTAATTATTGTCAAATCCATGCCAAGAAGGCTAATCCAAACCTGATTCTTCCCCCTTAAAATGAAGTGGGCTACCTATCATGATATCCTCATCATAGACACTTGAATTTTCCTCTTCATGTTCACTTATGACTATAAGCTCCTCCTCTATCCTTTGTAAAATAGGTTCTTTATTCAAGAGGGAGATGGTTGGAGGGTGAATACATTCACCTTACTTGTATCTTAGGAAGGTGTCCTTCTAGCTAGGTACTTGTTGGTATTTTAGATTTACACCCTCATTGAGAATGGGATATTGTTTACATCCTCTTACTCAAATCTAGTCCAACATGGGACTGATCCTAGGCTATGGGTATCCTAATAATGGATCAGATCTCTAAAGAAGGTTGGCTTCCTTTTGGATCTATCACCTTTACTAAACCTAAACTAACACTTACTTGGAAAATGGAGATAGACTTTAAAAATAACTTATGAAAACATGTAAAAAGAGGTGATGCACTAATGATTTGATCAGTCAAACTCACACAAGACACACTATAGGATGCATTCAAGACTAAAAAAAATTACTCACATTAGTATTCATAAAAAGGCATGAACCAACTATTAATCTATTATGGGAAGGTAGTTATCCACTTCCAAAATCAACCAACAAACCATATATTGCACTTAGAATGACTTGTGAGGATTGCCAAAGTAGTTCATGAAGGTGAGAAAATTTAGACAGAGGAAAGGAAAGCATACATTCACTTAACAAATTAGTGAACTCATAAGACACACTTAAATTCAACCATAAAAGGAGGAATTCAGTCTCTATTATATCAAATGCGTGTTATAATACAAATCTCAATAGATTTTATTCATACCAAAAAGAGGGATCCATTTCAAGGATTAGAAGCCTGTATTTATAGAAAATGGAAAGAGAGAAAGATAACCATGCATTAAAAGAGGCCCAACCACTTTCAATGGATTAACACCAATTTGAGGACATCAAGTCATGATCTTATTAAAAAAAAGGTCCTTGTAAAAGAATTGAATGCTCCATTGATCCTTATCCAACCACTAGGTCACCTTCTCAGGACTCTACACCATATTTTAATTGATCTACTTATGAGGATGAAATATTTATACCTTAAAACTGATAGATCCATGCTTTATTCTACTTTAGACATTTTTGAATATCTATTTTATCTTGGAAATGACAATGCTAAAGGATAATAAGCTTCCTTATAATCACATATCTGCATCTAAGAAAATATCTTAGCATAGGTCTTTGAAACCAATAATATTCATTAGTTTCCATGTAGCTTTAATGTTGGTAAAATTAAATTCACTTGGTGTTCAATCTTGCATTGAAAATAGTTGCAAACTCTTGGTCTATTTTAGGCCCTAAAAGGACCTATCTTTCCTTTTTCAAACTTCAATAGTGGAGCTCGATCTTGTAATGAATTCTACTAGGTTAAAGACTACTTACTTAATCTCCATAAAAAGCTACCTAGTCTCACCTTTATTTGATTGGCCATCAAAACCTAACTCATACCATTGACATATTGACCCATATCACATCATTAGATCCAACTTATCTAGATGAATGTTGATCATTGATCTTCTACCAGTTGAATGCGTTGTTGACACTTTTCATGCACACATTTTCTCTCAAGATCCACTTACTTATTTAACCCACATTTTCCATTATATCTTTCTCATTATTTAATATGAGCCATTTATTTTCCTAGACCCACTATCTTATCAGTCACCTCTTGTTTTTGGATCTTTCTTCTGTTCAATGTCGACCATTGATCTATAATGATTGAAATCAAATGGCTATTTCATGAGGATTTACTTTGATGTCCATGTGCACATATTTAACATAAGAATGAACTTATTTGAAATTTGTGTGGGTGTCACTTATATATTTAAAATCCAATGGTTATTTACCATAGCCTTAATTTGGTGTTTGCATTCTCATCATTGGACATCCACGTGACTGTCAATGATGTCTACAAAACCATCAATCTTTAGACCCATTTGAATACAAATGGATATTTTCCATGAATGGAAATTTTATGTTTGCACACCCATCACCATCTAATTCCCATGAATTTTACCCACAACAAATAACTCTTTTAGACTTTGTGTTTTAGACCTTTTCCCGTGGACCTTTTGTCTTCAGATTTTATGTCCTTGGGAAAATTGTTGCGGGTTTTTCTCCTAAAATAATTTTATCTATATATTTTTTGTCTCAAATAATTTATCTGATGGAAATGAATTCAATAATTTTATCTTTAGGATAATTTATTTGAAATAAATATGCCTTATACCTTTTGTTATGGGATTTGTGCAAAACAACTTCCCCAAAAGAAATAATCTTTGAACTTTTTTGCTTCAAACACTTTGTCTGAAAGAAATGTGTCTTTAGAATTTTTGTTTCAGATAAAATGTATTAAAGAATTCATATATTTGTTTTTTCCTCAAAAAAAAGTCTGAAATAATTCATGCCTTCAGCATTTATGCTACAAAAAAAATGTTTGAAATAATTTTCCTTTACTTAGCCAAAAAACCTGAAACAATTTTCCCGAAGGAAATATGAGTACTTAGTCTAAATAAAAGCTTCAAAAGAATTGAACTTAGAAAAAAATAAAGCCCAAAATATTTCCTAAGGAATTAGCCAAAAATGTTTTTACACTTAGCTTGTTTGAAAACTTGTATCCTCTTCTGAACTTGTACTTGAACTCTTGCTCGATCTTTGAAGGCTTGAATGAACTATGAAAACCTGAAGCTTGTGAAAACTTGTTTCATGACTTAAAAAATACCTTGATCACCATGAGAACCTACTTAGACCCTTTACTTCACCCAAAATTTTGTTTAAACCTTACTCCATATTTGATCTTTAGGACATTGCACTACATTCAGGCAAGTTTTTTATGTAGGCTAAAAATTGGATAACATCTTTGGTGACTCAGTTAGGTAGCATGCCTAATATGCTTGATAAATCAAACCATTTACATGAATATTGAATAATAATAGATAATAAATTTATTCCATTATTGTAACAAACCTCTTGACTAAAAATACTAAAGAATTCCACTGAAATAAAGAAAGAAAACACAAAATAGGGAAATTACTTAACAAATCAAAGGCAACTAATCTATTGAAAAACTATGAAAATAAAGAAATTATTTGAGACAAAAAAAAGAAACTAATGTGTTATAACAACACTTAGATAAGAATAATACCAACTAATTATGTACAGGGAGCTTAGCTTCCTTAATAGTAGTGTTCTAGATGTATCCCATTAACTAGGATAGGAAGCTCTTCACCATCCATATTTACAAGATAGAAAGCATTGTGAGATTTGTAGATAGAAATCATATATGGACCACTCCAAAGAGAGTCAAAAAATTTATTCCTTCTTGTCTTAGCTCTATCCTCATCCCATTTGTGTACCAAATCTCCTTCTTGAAAACTTTTTGAAGAAGCTCCTTTGTCAAAACATATTTTTACCATTACTTGATGGGCCTCCATGGCCAACATGGACTAATGTCCTATCTCTTCTATCTCCATGAGCTTAGCATATATGATTTCCATTGGTTCATTATCCAAAATCTTAAGTTGATGCATTAGTTCTAAAGTAGGTAATCCAAGAGAAATAAGCATTTTTGCTTCCTTACCATATACTAGCTTGTATGGAGAATTAGCTATTGACCTTTTATAACATATCTTGTTAGCCCACAAAGATGAATTCAATTTAAGATTGCATGAAATTTGATTTTCTTTAAAAATCCTCCTAATGATCTTTAACAAATTCTTGTTAGTTGACTCATCAAGGCCATTGCCTTATGGACAATAGTTTGATGAGGTACTAAGAAAAACACTATGTTGAACTGCCCACTAGATGACTTTAGACCCCACAAAAACCATATCATTGTTAGAAATAATAGTTGAATGGACTCTAAATCTGGTAAGCAAACCTTCATAGAAGTCCAAAACATTGGTTTCATTGGATTATTTTAATGCCACTACTTTTGTCCATTTAGTAAAATAATCTATGGTAGTTAGGATCCACTTGTGTCCTGAGCTTAAATGGGGGTTAATGAGACCAATAAAATCTAATCCCCATTGGATAAAGGTTTGATTCATTGAAATTTGTTGGAGAGGTAAGGCCACAATCTTAACTTTCCCAACAAACATAGCACATTGTCTACATTTCCTAGTCCATGCATGACAATCACCAAATATACTTGGCTAATAATACCCACCTCTCATGATCTTATGGGTTATGATCCTTGATGAATAATGACCTCTACCATGTCCATCATGGAATTGCTCAAGTAGTTTATGAATTTTACCTGGCTCTATGCACCTTAGCAATATGCCACTGATATCTTTTTTGAACAACACATTATCAATAAGAAGAAATTGAATTGATTACAATCTAAAATGTTTCCTCTTTTAAGGGGTTAGATGAGAAAAATAAACACCATATTTTAAGTATCTTACTATTATTGGAATAAGTTGGAAGGTGAGGTGTGATCATTTTAAACTTTTTCATCATTTAACACTATAACCACCCCATTAGCCTCTTTCAAGTCCTGAGCTATATGTTCACAAAGTCTTTTGCCTCTAATCTACTTTATGACCTTGATCTCTATTAGTGTAGGTTTTTATTTTTCCCTATTTATTAATTAGCGAAATTGTATTTCTTGTGCATACGTGGAGTTTTACTACATTTGTGGGATAGGCTAGCTTATGTGGAGGTGTGTGTCATAGATGTGTCATAGGTGTCACAAGAATGTCATAAGTAACTCCCTTGATGTGAGTTACTTCTCTATTCTTAGCACCTTGTCACCACCTTTCATGGAGGAGTTATTGTCTATTCTTGGGGTGCCTTGTCCACCTTTTATGGAGGAGTTACGTACTCTCCTATATGTATTCCTCACTTTGGCCATCTCATGCTAATCAGGTTTTGGTTTTCTCTATTTTGTCTTGTGCAATTTATCTTACTGTGTTATTTTCTAATTGCTTTAGCATCTATGTGGTGTGCACTTGCTTCAACTCATGTGATCACGTCTCCATTGCACTCACATTATCTAGATTATGGAAACAAATCCAATAATCTCAACATCATATTCCATGACTTTGGTTGTCCAACCAACACTCTTGTCATTTATATCCTTATTCAAGAGAAAATCCTTGACACTTGGATGGGCAACTATCAAATGTATCTTATTATTAGATATAAAGTATCTAAACTTTTTTAGATACCTTATAACTAAAAGTAAATGCTTCTTGACAAATAAATACCTTTTTTCATATTCTTCTAAGCCTTGACTAAATAAGGTTATTGGCTACTATAAATTTTCTTGATTCCGTTGCATGAGGATACTTTAAATAGTTTCAATGCTAGCATAGATGTACAAGAAGAAATCCTTTGTGAAATTAGGGTTTAATAGTGTAGGAGCATTGGCTATAGCTTTCTTGATGTATTCAAAGCTTCTTACTCCTTACTTAGACCAGTTAAAACTCTAACATTTCTTTAGCATGGTTGTGAGTGGCCTGGATAAAGTAGAAAACTCTAAAATGTATCTTCTTATGAAATTAATCTTGCCTAAGAAGCTTTACAAGGCTTTCTTATGTTTAGGCAAAGAAAGTGCAAGAATTGAGTCTATCCTATAAGGACCTATTCTTGTACCTTGTTTTGAGATCACATGTCCAAGAAGCCTACCTTCATGAATAGAGAAAACACACTTCTTGGAATTCAAAGACACCCTAAATTGCCTACACCTTTCAAACACTTGTCAAAGGTGAATCATATGCTCATTTGCACTATTAAATAACACTTTTATGTCATCAAAATAAATAAGTATAAACTTGTTAAGGATACCTTAAAATGCCATAGCCATGACTTTCTAAAAAGTTGTTCTAGCATTGGATAAACCAAAAGGCATTTTTTTGTATGAAAATATCCCCCACTTTGTGGTGAAGGCTATTTTGAACTGGTCTTCTTATTTGACTAAAATCTAGTTATAACCACTATAGACATCCAATAAGGAGAACCTTTCTGAACCTTAGACTAACTATAAAATTTTCTCTATTGATGGAAATGGATAGTGGTATTTAAGAGAGTCCTTGTTCAAGTCATGAAAGCTAGCACATAGTCTTATTTCACCATTCTTTTTCTATACTGGAACAAGGTTTTCCACCCAAATTGAGTGCTTAATTAGATATATTATATCTAACTCAATGAGATTATGTAGTTCAACTCTCATCAAAGGTTAAAGCTTTGGGTTAATTGGTCTTTTTCTTTGTCTGACTAGCCTAGTCTCATCCTCTAACTCAATGGTATGTTGGGATATATTTGGATCAAGTCCTTTAAGTTCACTATACTACCATGTAAAGACATCTACAAAACTTGAACATAATTCAATAAAAGTTTCTTTCTCTGAAGATGTGAAAAATTTACCCAATTTTAAGCACTTACCAGTTGAAATCTCCACATTTATATAGTGTTCTTCCTTAGTTAACAAAGAAAACTTTTTTTTCTCAATTCATCATATCTATTGAATATGTTTTCAAGGGTGACCAACCCTTTAGGAAACTTATTTATCTTCAACTACATAACCTGGTCACCATACTAATGCAAGTGATTTTCTTAGTTCCTTGAGGATAATTTAGATTCTTCTTGTAAGAACCTAACAATCTAATTAATTTTAAATACTTTCCAATTGTCATGGTTATGTGGGATAAAAGGCCTTATAATCACCTTGATGTGTGACTAAACCTTTTCACTCTTTATGTCATCTAGGAATTTAGCTTCTTCTTGTAAGAACCTAACAATCTAATTATCATTTTTAAATACTTTCCAATTTTCATGGTTAACTAGAATAGAAGGCCTTATAATCACCTCGATGTGTGATTGAACCTTTTCACTCTTTATGTCATCTGGGATACTGAATTGTGACCCAATGGCAGCCAACCTGTCTGTATGTTTGTTCTTATTTCTTGATATGGCACAAATATTGAAAAATTGAAATTATTCAAGTAAGTCCCATAATCTATACTTATAATATCTAAGAAATGGATTTTTTCATATGTTTATACCTCTTACTTGGTGAACTACCAATTTATTATCTCCAAAAACTTGTAAGGAATTGACCTCCATCTTCCTTGCCCATTACAATCTATGCACTAGTGCTTCATATTCAACAACATTATTGGAAAAACCAAACTAAAAATTTAGATAAGATAAATACATTTGATTGGCTAGAGAAATAAATTCTATCCCTAGTGCCATGTTTGTTATTTGATCCATCAAAGTATAGTTTCCACAAGCCATCACCAGGTTAATCATCCTTCATCAAAGCTAGAATTGGTGTATCATTTTCATAAAGGAAATAGACACCAATTCCTTAATCTTAAATTAAATTTTAGGGATCATGACCATGAAAATTAGATGTCCACTCATCAAGGAAAATATTTATAACTCCATCTAAAGGTGATTTAGTTTCCACCTCACTTTTTTAGTATTTTGTGTGAGATAACACAATTAGTGTTCACCATACTTGGCATATATGGCTACAAATGAAATCTTTAAATAGGTTCATAAATTATTGTTACTTTAGTACCATAATTTGTCCTAAACATTAAATATGTCTAATTAGTTGATAAATATCCTCCAATATTTGAGGTAAAGTCTTTCTAGAGAAACCTTATGTCTAGTTAGTTTGCATTATTTAGGGCAACACCTTATTTCTCAACTAGTTATAGAGACACCTTGAGAGCTAAAATCTATTAAATGATCATGTATTTTTACCTTAGAATAGTAAGGTAATGCCACATACTAATTCTAATATTTTATTTCTTGATTTTATCTATTATGCTAAACGAGGCTCCACTAGCCTTTGGCTATAACTTTCAAAACATTAGTTGTTCTTTGATTAGAGGTATTTAAGGAACTTTCCCTGCCTCTACATTATGGTTCTTCTATGATATAGGGATATTAGGTTGATCTTTGACACTTTTGGGGATAATGTTGGGAACACTACAAGTATTTCTCACATCTTGACTTTCCTCAACTGCTCTTCTTTTAGCTCTAATTAGAGCTACAAGTTGACCACTTGTGTTACTAGTCTCACTGATCTGATTGAATGTAATATGTTCATCTTATTACCAATTCACATTGATGGTATTAGGCTGACCTTGAAATTATTGAGCCTTTCCTTGGGATGCCATATTCATCTCTTGATACTAACCATCTTGAAAAGATAACTCTTCTTGTTTCATTTGTGGCATAGTAATATCTTGTGATACTAAGGCTCAATTTTGGATGTCATTTGGATTAAAAGGTTGTCAACCTAAATCTTGCATCAAGTTATTTTGAGGAACAATAAACTTTGAATTGGAAGGTACCTTAGCATCAAGGGTTGTATATGGTTTAGCTTAGTTTATGGCTCCTTAGTTTTGGTAAGGTTGTCTATTATCTTTGAAACCTTGATAAGGTCTCTAATTATTAAAAGACTGATAAGTGTTCTAGTTTTAATATTTATAAGGTTTACCTTGGTACTACTATCTCTTGAGTTGGACTATCTCATTTCCAAAATCTTGTAGCATACTCTTCAAATCTCCAATCTCACTCACTTGATTAGAATGGGCTATAACTTGGGATTTAGGAGATGAAATAGGAGATATTGATGGGATTTGAGGAACGTGAGGGGGAGGAATCGGTTGTAATTTTGAGAATATAGGCATTAGAGGCCTTGGATCAAGCTTACCAATTTGTATCAAGTTTTTATCTACTCTTATTAAAAGTTCATAGGAATTTGGCAAAGTATTACCACCCATGGACTATATCATGACACTAATATTAGAATTTAGGGCCTTCAAATAATACACAAATGCATACTTTGGAAATTGTTTAGCCAATACAGGGAACCTATTCCATGTATTTTGGAATCTAAAGTTAAAATCAGACATGAACTCATGGGGGTACCTTTGTATGGTAGTTAGTTATTCAACCAATGATACGTGATCATATTTATCTTCAAACTATCTAACTAAGGTTACACTTAACTCATCCCAAGTAGTAATGGAGTTTAAAGGAAGATTCTTATACCACTGCAATGTTTTATTTTGAAGGAAACAATAAGTAGTCTAATAGCCATATTATGTTGCACAACATTATAAACATAACAAAGGTTGTAACATCTTGTATATACTCAATAATAATAGTTTTATCCCATTCTCTTGAGAATAAAGGGATACTCTTCAGGATAAACATAAGTATGTCATCATATTGGGCTAAATTTAGGGGAGTGCCCCTATTAAATAAAATAAACACTTGATTCCAAACCACCATATGGGCAAAACATATTTGGATAATGGGGACAATAGCTTGGACTAAAACAATAAGATGACAATGAGGTGAAAATTTCTTTTTTGGATAAGTTTTGGACCTATTGAATCTTTCTTTTTTATAAGAAGTATAAGGTAGCTCAATGAATTCAAAAGGAATACCTTTACTTGTTGACCTTATTGTAACCTTTGGCATGAAAGAAATATCTAAATGATGATATAAACCTTATAACTTGAAGGATCTTCAAATTTTGGTGATGGTGGATCTCTCTTGTTGTTATAATTTCTTCTTCTCAATCTTCAAACTTTAATTATGCTAAGGAAACTTTGTCCCACCGAGTGTGCCAAAACTATCAGTGTTCTATAATTACACCCTAGCTAAGAAGGGGATTGTTCAAGTCCTCTTACTCAAATATAGTCTAACATGAGACTAATACTAGGTTTGTGGGTATCCTAATAATGGATCAGACCTCTGAAGAAGGATGCCTTCCTTCGGAATCTATCACTTATACCAAACCTAAACTAGTAATTTCTTGGCAAAGGGAGAGAGAATTTAACAATGACTTATAAAAGCATGTAAAAAGAGGTGATGCACCGATGATTCGATCACTCAAAGTCACACAAGACACACTATATGATGCATTCAAGACTATAAAAAATCAATCACATTAGTATTTCAAAAAAAGGCATGAACCGTCTATTAATATATTATGGAAGCACAATTATCCACTTCCAAAATTGACCAACGGACCATATATTGCACTTAGAATGACCTATGAGGATTGCCAAAGTAGTTCATGAAGGTGAAAAAATTTAGATAAAGGCAAGGAAAGCATACATTCACTTAACCAATCAATGAACTCATAATACACACTTCAATTCAGCTATAAAAGGAGGAATTTAGTCTCTATAATATCAAATAGGTGTTACAATACAAATTTCAATAGAGTTTAGTCATACCAAAAAGAGGGATCCATATCAATGCTTGTAAACATATATTTATAGAAAAGGGAAAGAGAAAAAGATAATTGTGCATTGAAAGAGGCCCAACCACTTTCGATGGATTAGAACCAATTCGAGGAATTTGAGTCATGATATTATAAAGAAAGAAGGTCCTCATAAAATAATTTAATGTTCTATTGATCCTTATCCAACCACCAGGTCACCTTCTTGGGACTCTACACCATCTTTTAATTAATCTACTTACAAGAATGAAAACTTTATACCTTGGAACTAATAGAGCCATGCTTTATTCTACTTTAGATGGCTATAAATATATATTTTATGTTGGAAATGACCATGCTAAAGGACAAGAATCTTCCTTATAATCACATATCTACCTTTGAGAAAATATTTGAGCATAGGTATTTGAAACCAATCATATTCATTCATTTCCCTATAGATTTAATGTTGGTGAAATGAAAGTCACCAGGTGTTCAATCTTACTTTGACAATAGTCACCAACTCTTGGTCTATTTTAGGCCCTAAAAGGACCTATCTTTCCTTTGTCGAGCTTTAATGGTAGAGCTCAATCTTATAATGTATTAACCTAGGTCAAATATTGCTTAGTCAACCTCTATCAAAAGCTACTTAGGTTCACCTTTGTTTGATTGGCCATTGAAAACTTATGCTAACCATTGACACATTGACCCATCTCACACCATTAGATCTTGCTTATCTAGATGAATGTTGATCATTGATCTTCGACTAGTTGAATGCATTGTTGACACTTGTCATGCATGTATTTGCTCTCAAAATCCACTAACTTCTTTATCCCATACTCATCATTAGATATTTTTCATGATTGAATGCAAGCCATTAATTTTCCTATACCCAATATCATATCAGTCACCACTCACCATTTGATCTTCTATCTATTGAACGTCAACCACTGATTTGTATTGTTTAAAATCAAATGGCTATTTCATGAGGTTTTACTTTAACGTCTACATGCCCATATTTAACATCTACACAAATGTTTTTGACATTTGCATGGTTGTTACTCAGATATTTGAAATCTAATGGTTATTTTCTATAGCCTTAATTTGACATTTTCACACCCATCATTTGACATCTATGTGACCATCAATGACATCTATAAAATTGTCAATCTATAGACCCATTTGAATACAAATGGATATTTTCCATGGATTGAACTTTGAATTTTACATGCCCAACACCATCTACTTCCCATGTATTTTCCACACATTATACAATTATTTTGGACTTTATGTTTTAGACATTTTCTTGTAGACCTTTTGTCTTTAGATTTTATGTCCCTGAAAAAATTATTGTGGGTTTTCCTCTCGAAAGAATTTTATCTCTAAAAAAATTATCTTAGATAATTTGTCTAATGGAAATGACATTGATAATTTTATATTCAATATAATTTCTCTGAAATAAATCTACCTTGTACCTTTTATTATGGGCTTTGTGCAAAACAACTTCCCCAAAATAAATAGTCTTTAGACTTTTTTGTTTTGGACACTTTGTCTAAAAGAAATGTGCCTTCAGTATTTTTGTTTGTGGATAAAATGTCTAAAATAATTCATATCCTTTATTTTTCCTCAAACAAAATTTTCAAAATAATTCATGCCTTTGGGATTTATGTTATGGATAAAATGTTTGAAATAATTTGCCTTGACTTAGCCAAAAAACCTAAAATAATTTTCCTAAAGGAAATATGAACACTTAATATGAATAAAAGGTTCAAAAGAATTGAACTTAGAAAAAATAAATCCTAAAATATTTCCTTAGTAAGGACTTAACCAAAAATGGTTTTTCACTTATCTTTTTTGAAAGCCTTTAGGATCTTCTGAAATTATGCTTGAACTCTTGCTCAATCTTTGAAGGCTCGAATGAACTATGAAAACATGAATCTTGTGAAAAATTATTCTATGACTTATAACTTCCTTGATCACCATGAGAACCTACTTAGACCCTTTTTTATTTACAAATCTATTCAAGCCTTGTTCCATATTTGATTTTCAAAATACTACACTACATTCAGGCAAGTTTACTATGTAGGCCAAAATTGGCTAACAGTGCCTTGAATGGCTTCTTTGGTGGCTCTTGCACTAGTTCTTAGACATTCACAAACAACACCTCCTCCTTCTTTATGCCTTTTTGAACTAATTTCCATGATGGAAATGAGTATGGAATAGATACTTTTTCTTCATTTTGAATGGTTATAGGAGAGGGTGGCCTCAAAAGTGAGGGCATGACATAGCCACAATTGAATGTGTTATAAAAGATCCATGATGGGATGGATTAAATATATTAAATTGGAATTTGAATGGCCATAGGGATAAGAAAGGATAAATTTATTAGTTCAAGTTTGACATACTCTTTATCCCACTGCTCAAACACTTTTTCAATGGATAATACCCACTTTTTCATCTCTTGCTTCTTAACATGTGGATAGTCAGCTTCTTCAATGGATACACACACATTATAAAAATCTTGAAATAATATCCTTATCCCCTCCATGGAATTAATGGGGAATTCTTGTCCAAAATTAACCCCCTCATCAATTTTCATGATTGTTCTGCCATGGTCCAGTATTTCTTCTCTAAGTTTTGATAAGGATAGACTTTGACAAGGTTGATTAGGAACTCTTGAAGGCTAAGCTTGTGGATATTTGAGGGGAGAGAACACATAATATTCATCCAAATGATCTTATTTATATTCATAAGATATAAACACATTGTCTGCATTCTGGATCATGCTTCTCATCATTATGTCCTCATTCTTATAAGATGACCATTTTTCACCCTCACAAACTAACCATCTATTCTTGACCAATTAAAGAGCACTCCTTTAGTCTTATATAACATGGATAGTAATGACTAGAGAAAACTCCAAACCCCTACCAATCTCCCTTATCAACTCAATATAAATTAATAATTCTTACTTGACTCTTGACAAGGATGTAATAGGATAATCTTGTTCTTGACAAGGGGAATTCGAGGACTGATTTAAATACAAATGAGGCTGACCTTGGTCATATGTAGGGGTGGAAGGAGGGAAAATTCCATGATATGGATGATAATTTATTTGAGGGCCACTTGGGGGGAACACATAAACATTATTTGCCTAATAAGTGTGATGCTAAGGTAGAGAATAAACATATTGATCAAAAGATGATTGATTGTACATACCAAATTAATATGATGATTAGGCACTTAGGTTTCTTAAACCAACTGATAGATTCTTAGAGTCTTTTTTGATGTTTAAACACTTGCCTCCAAAGGTTGATTGGGTGAAGAGAACATCAAAACTCTTCATCAGTGAATAACATAGTAAGTCCCATCGGGCACGCTATAAACTATTGTACCATCAATTTTAACCCTTGGAGAGGGTTATTTAGCCTCTCTCTAATTGAGATACACTATGGGAACAACCCTAAGCTATGGGTCACCTATGGTGGGGTTCAACCTCCAGAGAAGTTTGGCTTCCTTCTGATGAATCACCTAAGCTAATGTTTCATAGGGAAAAGGGTTAGAAAGGATAAAAGGGATCCTAAAAAGGATAAAAGGTGATTCACCAAATAAAAATGGGAAACATCCATAAAATTGAACCCACATTATATCTAAAAAATAAAATTTTAGCCCACACAACCTATTAATCTACCTCATTGCATAAGTATTTCATGGACTAGGTTCAGGAAGCAATGAATATAAACAAAGAGGAGTTATAAGACTCACTAAGAGATTACATAAATGGCATAAAGAACACTAATCTAGACTATCAAACAACTTTAAAACACCCTAAAAGAGGTCAAAAGAGAGGATAATGGATATAGAAGAATCTCCTTCATAAGGCCATCATACACAACTTACCAAACACATATCCAAAACAAGATATAGGTAGATAAAGTGTTTTATTACATTAAGAGGTAGTTATTACAAATGATTTATAATGTTTAGCTTAATCAAGAGGATAATATATTGAAATATCTCAAAGACTCCACTAATACTCCCAAAAATGATCATCCTTTTAAATGGGAAAGAATGGGTGATACATAGAAAAGGGGAAGAGAGAAGAGGGGGAGCATGCATATAGAAATCAATGAACTGCCACCACATTTTTTAAATTCTAAACCATCTTTTCATCCAATCTAGACTAGCCCTCATCAATAACTTAACCTACATTTTCTCCAATTGGTATTCAATTTCTTCTCATTAGCTAAGAAATACATTAGAAGACAAGAATCTGTTGAGGATGATGAGTCATGATCTTGTTGTTGAATAAAATATTTAAAGGATCTAAAATAAAAATAAATTCTCTAACTACTTTCTCCAACCACTAGATCCCTTTGTTTTGATATTTCATGCCATCTTCCACTTGGTTTCATTATGAGGACAAAATAATCATATCTTTGATCCTAACAAAGCCATCTCCATGTCTAATTTGAGGGTGGTAGGTACCTAATTATCAAAAATAAGACCATGTAAAAGAATGAGGTATTTTCCCATAATCATAAATATCTACCTTTACTTTGGAATCTAAACCCAAGTCTATTATAGATGAAAACTAATCCCATTTATTAGTTTTCCTATAGTCATAATGTTAATAAAATGAATCTTGTTAGGTGTTTGACCTCTCTTTGACAATAATTTTCCACCCTTTCATCTATATTAGGTCTAAAAGACCTATTCTACCTCTATAAAACTCTGATGGTGATGCTCGATCCTTGAAATATCCATTCTAGTTCAACCTAGATCATCTTCAATCTTGGTTCCTATGAATTTACATGTTTGGGTTGAAAACAACTTCATCGACCTCCATTAGAAGCTTTTTGGGCTCACCTTTGTTCATTGGTCATTGACTTATAATTCAAGACTATCAAATTCAGACACTTGAAGGCCTCACACTTGATCTAAGCTCCATTAACTTCTTAACCTTACTCACACTATTGGTCTTTCTCTATAGGAATCAATGTGAGCCATAGATCTTATTCTAATTTAATGTGCTTAAGACACTTGTCACCCATGCATTTGATTTTAGGATCCACTGACATTTTGACCTACCACTCATCATTGATCTTTGATCACATCATTAAATGCACATGTATATCTATTTAGGCCTCACTAACTTTTTAAATCACTTCTCATCATTAGATTTGATCTTAGCTTATGAGATTTAGACACTTGTGAACTATGCATTTGTCTTCAAGATTCATTGAATTTTTGACCTTTTTCTCACCATCAATCTAATTTTATATTCTTAGATTGCTCCTGATCTGCTTGGACCATTGGATTTGTTAGTCACCACATACCATTATATATTTGTATGGGCACCCAAGATCTTACCACTTGTTATCCACACATTCATCCTTGGATCATTTGAATTCAAATGGATATTTACCATAGATTTAACTTGATGCCCCTATGCATGTCCCACTCTACTACTTCAACTTTAAATATTTATATCTTGAGATAGCAAACTCATCAAGATACAAAATTAGCAGAGGATGTTTATGGGACAAATCATCATATTTATGCATTCCTTTGGCTCTATTCAACATCCTAAGTATATTTATTAAATGTCAAACTAGACTGATCTATCCATTTATGCATGGAAAATGATGAAGGTCTGGATCTTATAGGCTTGTACAAATCATCTTTTTATCATCATGGGTCAGGAACTCTTTTTAACTTCTATATCTAGGTAGAAGCTTGGTATGTGGGCCAAAATTAGCTAACATTTTCCTCATCTGTTAGATTTATTTGATATTCATAAGTAATGTGTGAGTTATTTTAGGGATGTTTCAACCTGTTCATGCTAGTTCCAACTTGTTTTACATGTGTGAATCATGTTTTGATAGGCAAGATCTTCTTCCTCATGTTTGAGGTGTATATAATGATCTGTAGAGTGGTGAGTTCAAGTTACAGAGGTTATCTTCAATGAGTATCATTATTTTAAGGTAATACACCTATGTATCTCTATCTTTAAACCATGAAAGGTCATTTCTCCATGTCAAGTCTACATTAGAATGTCTCAAGGTAATTAGAGGTGAGCTTATCAAAGTATGAACAAAGAATGACCAAAATCTTGTTGTATGTAGTCAGACATAGCCATATATAGACATTGTATGGACTATGGATGAATCATCTAAAACCCTAAGACATTATTGCATTCATTCCATGACTTGAATGGAGGTTCTCAAGTCATTTATGGCTCATAAGGTTAACCTTAGAGTTAACTCATAACTTTCAATCAACCAAACTAAGAAAGGCTTTTTAAGTTTAACTTTACCTTAATTTCTTTGATGTGGTTTTTTGCATTTACATGATGTCATATCACATAAAGGTCTATGGTTGTTTGGATGGGTCTAATAATTGCATCATAGTAGTCTAGACCTAAAGATCACTCATACCAATTTAAGGGAGGAATTTGAGGGAAAAAATATGGTGATTATATGTTATTTTAACTCATTTTATATTGACTAGAAAACACTCAGTGCTATAGTGCTCATTAGCCTAAATGAGCCTATGACATTAAAAATGGTAATTAGTGATTTATATGGATGATGGTGAAGAGTGACACAATTTATTTCATATATGATATAGACATATTTAGTGGCTCAAGGGCCTCATATGAAATTCAATGAGTAAAATATACCTATCTAAACATAGAACCACCTATAGGGGTCTCTAAGCTAGAATACCACCTACAACCATACTGACTTTCTTGGAAACTAGCTATGGTGACTAGAGAAGAGATTGCCTAGTCATAGATGAATAAATGGTATTATCAGGAGTAGAGATGGTATTAATGACTTTGGTTAATTTTAAAAATATTTTGAAACATATTTTTCAATCATGTTGACATGTAGAGGTGACCTCTCCCAACCAATAACAACCCACAACTACATTGGCACTTTGATGACAAGTCTTGAGGAATAAAATATAGTTCATGGGCTCTAGGAACTAAGATTAATCTCTATAATTGAATAATTATTTCAAAAACCTCAATAGGTAATCAATAATTGTAAATTCATATGTCTTAGGCATAAATATAACCTATAGGACCTTTAATGCTCAACAGAGGAACCTAAAACTATGTATTAGTATCTGAAGAGATTTAAGGCTGAAAGAGTCATGAATGGACAAGTGATATAGCTAAATAAACTTAGATGATCTAGGAGGTTTTATATAAATATATTATCCATTCAAAGTGTCAATAGTGTTGGGTCAATCTCTTGTTGATCCCAAACTTGGAGTTACAGTCTATATGGTCATAAGTCTTGACTATCAACTTGTGCAATGAGGGAAACTAGATATAATGAGATGGATAGTAGTGTTTTTAAATTATGAACTATTAAATTATTTATTTGAGTTTTATAATTATACCAATGATGTTTCAAAACACCATAATTATTCACAAGGTTGCATTCATGGAGTGGCATTTAGGCAGTCCTTTAAACTAATGTGTTCTCATAAACACTAAGTAAACCTCTCCTTCTCATAAAGGTTTCATAATGGTGAGATTGATATGATAATTATTAGGTCAATATTTTATTATTAAACCAACCTCCACATATTAATAATATGGTATCTAAGTATAGCCAAAGTTGAGCAAATGTTTTGGACCTTGCACAGTCAGTCTTGCGTGCTAGTTTGGAGAGATTGTAATGTTTAAAGGTGCTAGGAGTGTGATCCAATATTTAAATTTTGTACATAATACTTAATTACCTAATTTATCCTCTTATATACCCATTTCATTTTATTAAATAGTATATATTCCTTTTATTCTATCTCAGATAGAGGGCACTCCTAAGGAGTCTAGACTGCAAGTTGGGTGAGTGAATGGTAAGGAGATGAGTTGGTAGGTTTTGGAAAAATATAGGGAGAGTGTGGTGAGTTATTTAAATCATTAAAAAACATATAAAATACCTCACATTCACAAAAAAACACTCATAGGTGGTCATGGGCAACTATGCATAGTTCGGCCTATTAGGACTAAACTAAATCTAAAGCCCTATAAGGGTCTGAGTTCACTTACAAGACTATATGAACCTTCCAATGGATTTGATAACCTTTATGGGAAGTAATTATACTATTAAAATCTTTTTATTTTCAAATATATCACATAGGTATATTATTTTTTACCCAACTCCATCACAGGGTATGCAAAATGCACTTAAGAGCTCTATAGGCCATCTTTGAAATCTCATATTTGTAAGCATAAGGTACATGGGACTCTAAGGAGATAAGGATATTTGAATGGGTTCCTATAGACCTAATTTTTGGAGTTTTTTTATATTTTGGATGTCAAATTTTTATGAATCATTATTAAGAGTCCAAACCATCTAAAACCCTCCCAAACCCTTAGTTTTGACCCGATGGGAAAAACATGTAAGGAAATGGTTACATAACATTAATTTGGCTTGGTAAGTGTTTGAATATTTCTCAATAATCTCTCAATCTCCTCACTCACCAATTGGTTTATAAAATAAATATATGGAATAGTAAAAAATAAGTATTTTATGTGTTTTATAGGTGCAGAGCAGAATGAAAATGTGAGAATCATTTGGGGAGGTAAAGTGGAACCTATTCTAACTCCCTAAATCTATTTATCACCTCAGAGATATAGGATAAATATGGATGGTCTTAAGGTAGGGGATAAGGTAGTATCAATTCAAAGAGGCATAGGAGGATAAATGCCTAGCATAAGGTAGGGAGGGATAGTGTGCCTGGATAAGTACTAGGATGCCATCATAGAGATCTGATATCATGAGAGGATTGTGCTAAAGTAGCTACTAGAGTTGCCTTAGTATGCAACTTATGTTTTGACATAGGCAAGAGCATCTCTATGGTCATATGGTGGCACACATAGTTTTGGGAGCATGGTATTAGGGATATGTGGTAGGAATGGAGATAGGGGTAGATATGGAGGAGCTAGTGGAAGAGGGCCCAACATCCACCTGAGTTGTATCTAGTTTATCAATTATCCATATTTTTTTCATTATATCGACCCTATAACCACTTGTTATATTATTATTGGTGAGAGAGATATTTGGTATATTATACTTTGAAATTTTTATTATATATATACAGATTCTATATTTTGATCATGAGTTAACATTATACATTTTTAGATTTGGTGTGATGTGATTTATATATTTTAGATTACATGGTGTAATTAATTTCTCACCATGTTTATGGATTAATTATGTGAATATGATGTATTTTGTTGTTTTTATGTTATTATGGATGGTAATAATGGGATATTACAGTGATTAGAGATTTTATAGCTTTTGTCATTATGAGATTTGATTATATTTAGAAAAAACATAAAGGAGGTATTTATGACTCCTTATTGGCTTGGACTTCAACCAAAGATAAACAACTTATTGCATCTACATGTGCATCCTTTGTTTTAAAATTAAAATGAATTTAAAAAACCCTATATCAATTATGTTTAGAACCTTTTATAAGGGAATTAATTTTGATTTTTACATGATATAAGTAAAATCCTATGTTTTAAGGAATATAAGTCTCATATTATGTTTTTAGAGATATAAGGCTAACCTTAAGACCTTGCATGTAGATTGATCAATATAGGAAGTCTATGATTTTGGATAAAGTTGATTAGTGTGGGAAGATTTCTTAGGATATTTTAGATTTTACTTGAGGGATTTTAATTTTTAGAGGCATGCTTTAGAAAATTGATCAATGCAGGAATTTTTCCATTGTACTTTCTATTTTAAATATCCATCCTTCAAGGGAGTGGTCTATAATTTAGGATATATGCTCACACAACTATCCTTAAAGGGAGCCATCTGTGATTTTTATGCCTTTTTTATAGATAGATGTCCTTTGAGGGAGCAGTCTATAGTTTTTCCCTTTTGTTTTGATATATATTTTTATTTAAAAAAATTGATTTTGAATTAAGGTAACCAAGGCTAGCTTCAATCTTTGTTTACATGAGATGATATTTATATCCCTAAAATAAAACTTTTTAGGTAAGATATTTTTAGGAAATAATGATTTGGGGATCCTTCCTATTAAAGGTGGAGATTATACACTTAAAACATATTATGAATAAAGTCAGGGTATCCATATTTAAGGTGAGGATAGGCATGTTTCTATATGTCCACATGATTCTTTATCATTATTGGGTATTTTACAGGTGATGGGAGATATAAATTTAGGTTGTTCTAAGACCAAAAAAGGAGAACTACTACCAACTATAGTTTGTTTCAATTTTATTAATAGTAGAAAGGATGTAGATGCAAAGCATTAAGAGGCTCACATTCTAGTTTTCCCTCAAGAGAGGCCAAATACTATGCCCCATATCTATATTTATGAGTGATAATATATGGTCCAAGATAATTTGAAGCAAATTTTCATCATTTACTCTTTTCCATATTTATTACATGCTTATTTTATTTAAGGACAATTTTACCAATATTAAATTCTCATTCTTTTAGATGTTGATTATATGTGCATTTTATTCTTTCTTGATATGCATGGATATGGTCGAGGGACATAGATCAACACTCATCTAAAATTTCAAGCTATGCTAAATGCTCTTGATGATAGTTTTCTTTAGAAATAATGTCTCTAAGATAAATTTGAAAAGAAGGGATTTGTATTTGTAGATGGAGGACAACTTATGTGCCATTGATAAAATAAAAAGGTGTGACACTAGTAAAGGTTCCAAATCTAGTACGATAAGCCCATAAGGCAAAAGAAATATGAATATGCCAATTTTTCCCAACCTCATTGACTACTTTGGTTAGCATTTTAATTAGGGTTTTATTAGATGCTTCAGCCTATCTATTAGCTTGTGGATAATAAGGCAAATAAAAGCATAGCTTAATATCAATAGAGTCACATAGTCTCTAGATTTTCTTATTTTTATAATATTTTCCATTATCTATAATTATCTTATGAGGGATACCAACAATCTTATCTATTTTGGTTAAAATAAGGGGAATGGCCTCCACCCACTTAGTGAAGTATTTAGTGGTAGTAATGATAAAACTATGTCATTGGGAATATTTTGGATTAATTTATCCTATAATATCAAACCCCCACTAAGAAAATGGCCAAAAGTCATGGGCCACTTACAATGCATTACTAGGGATGTGTAATAGATTAGCGTGTTATTGAAATTTCATGCATTTCTTGACATATTCACAATAATCCCAATTTAAAGTAGGCTACTAATAACATATTCAAATAATTTTATTAGCAACAACAAGACTTTTAAAGTGTCCCCCACACAAAACTTCATGAATTTAATGAATTTTGAGAGTAGCCTCAGAGTTCTAAATACATCAAAGGATTAGACCATCAAATCCTCTCTTATAGAGAACACCCCTAGTGTAATGTAATGTTATTCCTATAGGGAAATAAGGATTTTATTATATCTATGAAATACATCCATAAGTGATAAAATGTAATGTAATGCCATCTTTAGGACAAGTTAGGTTTAGGTCTTGAAAATTGGTACAAAGATAGAGACCCCTTATGGGTTTTATGATAGGAATAATATTAGACACCCATTAGGAGTAATCAATCGATTGAATGAAATTAACTAGCAAGAGGCATTGTAACTCCTCTTTGACTAAGAATGCAATGTGAGGGTGCACCTTTCATAATTTTTTCTTCACTTTTGTAGCTTCTTGGATAGTGACAATATTGTGAACAATGATATAAATTTTGATACCTAGCATGTCACTATATGACCAAGAAAAAGCCTCACTATGGTTTGCTAAGAAAGTGGTGAAGTATTTATGTTCCTGATTGTCTAGATATTTACTAACATTAGTGATACATGGGGCATCCTAGGACCCTATGTTAATGTCTATGGTATATTCATTTAACAAACTAGATATTTTGTATGGTAGGGAATTATGTAAATGCAAGTTCTCAGTGCCTAAGTAAGTTAGGATAGACTCATCATCTTGACATTGAAGAATGAGAATGGTAGGGGAATCTTCTAATACCATATTAGGAAAAGTAAGGGGGATGGATCTAGTTTCACTATTAGTATGATAGGTGAGAGTTTCTAGGGTTATTGAATTTCCTAAAAAAAAATTTGTGGGATGGACATGACATCATCTATTTTAGGGAGAACATTAGAGGATGACACTAAGACATTTTCTTCATTATCAAATGTGGGGGTGACTTTGGGAATGGATTTAAGAGTTTTGTTAAATCCCAAACCATTTTTTTCATGTGGTTTCCTAAAATATCATAATGTAACATCACGTTTTTATTGTTCATAATGTCCCATACTATAACATTTCTATGTGCATCATTATAAATACATGTGAGCAAAGCATGGTTTATCCAAGAATGATATGTTCAAGGAAAATGGTTTGGTTTGAGATAGGACATCAAGATACAAGGATGATCAATCCATCCATACATATACCAAAGGAGTCTGTAGGAAAGTGGGGATGAAGGAACAAAATCTATGAGGTTAGTATAGTAGTCATACTATTTATCAAGACAACCATACTCTTGAGGAGTGGGAAGGGTGCTGAGTGCTAATAAATGGTACTCCTATTAAGTCCAAAGGAACCTTATCAAAGAGTCATGATGAAGGGATTATTCAGATATTTAATAATTTATTGGATTATAGTGATAGGATCATGTTTTTTAGAGGGAGTAAAATATCATTTGGTCAAAAAGTTAGATTGTAAGTTTTAAATGGATGTAGATCAACAAGGATGATGTAAACTTGGCCCTCATGTTCAAATTTGATAAATTGATGTAAAGTAGATGGAATAAAATACATAGTGAAAATAAAATGGGTGACCTAGGAGGAAATTATATTAGAATTATCCTTTTATGACATAAAATAACTCATGAAAAACATAAGAACCTACCTAGATGGGGAGAACAACGGTTCCTAGTGTAGGATCCTCTATATCATAATAAGCTTGTAATAATATTGGGGAGTGAGATAAAACCATTTACCTAAATTTTATGTTTTTAAATGTATGCAAAGAGATAATATTAATACTAACCCCATTTTAAAATTGATTTAGATGAGAAGAGCTAATATTCAGGGATATCTATAATTTTAGGGTCGAAGAGAGGATCATGGTTTTAAATTAATAGATCATCCTCATCTAATAGATTATAAATATTAATGTTTAGAGAATTAAAACTTTTAGTGTCATGTTTGGGTATCCTATGATAAAAACATACTTTATTTTCCCTATACCACGTGGGTTTTTAGACACAAGGATTACTTGGTTTGATAGGAGGCAATGCGCCAAGAGATGTTTTCAAATTTTGGTTAAGGATGGTGGCATAAGATTCTCATGAAGGATTTTAGTTAGGTTTCATTATCTTTTGTGGTACAATTTTTTGAGTCATGCTTACATCGATACTTTTGATTTTCATGTTAATGGTACATACAGTTTTAATGGGTGACAAAGGTGCTTTAGATAATTTTTGGGGATAACAAAAGTCTAGTAAATTAAAATGAGGTTTTAGTGTGAGTAGTATTAGTAGAGGATTTTGAACTGACTTAGATCCCTTGACAAAAGATTATATGATTAATATCTTAAGTTTTGAGGAAGGACGTGGCCCTAATATAAATGGTGTTTCTCTATGTTTTTGCTAATTACATTCAGAAGAAGAAGAAACTAAGATTAAAAGGTCAGGGGTTTGTACGTTACCCAGATTAAGTTGCACACCATATCCAAGCATTGTAGGAGCTCTTCTTTGGATATGGAGGAAACACCTATAGATAAGAATAAGACTTAAATAAAGAAAATGTTAGAATAAGATAAGGTGGACTGCCAAACTACGGCTTGGTCCCGGAAGTGTAAAGCTCCATGAGAGATGACAGTCCACTATTTAAGATAGAGATTTTGTATAAAAAGAAATGGTGAAAGACTAAGAAAGAGAAAAATAGATAACACGTAACACAGTCACCGACATCGGTAGTCCTGCTGAGGTTGGTTTGTCAATAATGCCAATGTCGGTTATGCTACCGATGTCGGTAGGGGCAATGGGCCTTGGATGGGTTTCAGGATTATGTCTGTGGTCAACAGAGGAGTCTAGGAGTTTAACAATTTGTGCAAGGTTACAGGGAGATGTATAAGGTCTGAAGAGAGGCAAAGGTAGAGGGTAGGTGTGAAAAGAGGATAAGAATATGAGGAAGGCTTTTCAAACTCTCCTGGAAGAAGTTGGGTCTGGTTGATAGTATTTAGAAATAGTAAATAGAAACTAATTGCTAATGTATTCTAAATACTAAAATAAGATAGAAGAATACTTAGCTCTGCTTATGGCTGATGTTGAGGTCCTCGTACAATGTTCCAATCTAATCTAGAGTGACTTATGTAGAGTTTCTATACCCAGGAGAGTGAAAGTCAAAGTTTGATGCTTGGTCTCAGAGTGTGTGCATCAATGTCCCAGAGTCTCGGGGGCTGAGGGAGAGAGAGAGAGAGGCTAACTCAATGTTAAAACTTGGTTTATGTAATCGACATCGGTGATTCCACTGGCATCAATTGACTGTTGATCGATGTCAGTGGCTAGAGAATGGGTAAAAGGGCTATTTTTAGCCCTTTACCCATTCCTCCCTCCGCCAAGTGCATTTGCCATTGGAGAATGGTCAAAAGATGGGTTTATTAGGCACGAGAGTTAGTTAGGAGGTTAGGATGGAGTGAGAATAGGTCATGGGTGACTCATAGGGTGAGAAATGGTCTAAGGGCGAGGTGTCCAAGGTGAGGTGTCTAGGGTGATGTCATTAATTTAAAATAAGTTGTTTATTTTAAATTAATAAGTTGTGTAAGTATTAGAAGGGGACCAAGGGGAAGTCGACACAATATTGGTGTCTACATTTGCCCCTTTTTGTCTTGTTGGTTGTTTTGACAAACTGTAAGACAAAAATAGGAGTAAGTTACCCCAGGTATGGGATAAGGTGTAGGTTGCCCCAAGTATGGGATAAGGTATTCCCCCTCAAAGTGGGAATTGAGAGAAGGTAAGCTGAAATCAGTTGTTGATTTGATAGGTAGTGGATGGGTATGGTGAAGTTAGGAGTGTGAATGTTGCAATAGTTGAGATTACGCATATACCACTTCACGTGATAGGTAGGTCAAATTGTCGCAGGCAAGGTTGAGGAGCACTAAAATTGAAATAACTAGTCCCTAGCTTATTAGTGGCAGTTGATTGGGTTAAACGATCAAAGCTATAGCTCCAATGTTTGAGGAGGACTAAAATCAAACTAACTGGGCCCCAGCTTTTTAGTCGTAGCTGATTGGGTTAGATTGATCAAAGTGGTATCTCCAATGGTCATCATGTTCTAAGTATCTAGGCTAGGAAGTGCTCTTAGCAAACATGAAAATGGCACAAATATTGGGGATCAACTTGGTCGTGATCTGACAATAGGTGTGAGGGTCATAATGTGGGGTGTGTACAATTTGCTAACTATTCGTGAGGTAGCATATGTGCAATCAAAACAACCAAGGCAAAGTTATCTTGAAAGTGGTCATGGTCAGAGGAGATAGTTGCAATCTCCAGTGTCATTGGTTGAGTCAGGCTGAGATATAAGTAATCTCAAGTGTCTATTTGTTATGGTAAGGGAGATTTATGTGATCTCCAATGTACCCCATGAGAAGTCTAAGGTGACTTCTACAATGTCAGGGCTAGTTGTGTGGTCATGATTTTGGGTTGGTATAGATAATTCATCCTTTAGGTAGATAAATGAATGAATGGCTGAGCTAACCTCAAAAGACTCCATGTCAACTAAGTGCTACCTATATAGCCCCTATTTTAAGGGCCTCAGGCCAATGTAGTTCTCCCCAAAAGAGAAGAAGAAGGTAGGTTATGGATTAGTTTTGACTAGGTTAGGTCATGGTTAAAGGTTATATGGTTGGTCTATCAGGTAGACAAATGAATGAATGGCCGACGTCATTAGGGAGATGATCGAGTGAGTGGTCGAGCTAACCTTAGAAAACACCATGTCATCTGAGTGCTGCCTACATAGCCCCTATTTTAAGGGCCTCAGGCTAATGTAGTTCTCCCCAAAAGGAAAGAAGAGGGTAGGTTATGGATTGGTTTGGACTAGGTTAGGTCATGGTTAAAGGTTATATGGTTAGTCCATCAGGTAGATGAACAAATGAATGGCCGATGTCATTAGGGAGACGATCAGGCGAGTGGCTGAGCTAACCTTAGAAGACACCATGTCATCTGTGTGTTGCCTACATAGCCCTTGTTTTAAGGGCCTCAGGCCAATCTAGTTCTCCCCAAAAGGGAAGAAGGTTCAAAGAGGTTGATAGGTTGTATTGGTCAAGTTAGTGTTAGCATTTACCATATGTGTGATGGTACATGCTTAAAATGATGAGTGTATCATGATGTTACAACCTTTTCCATATTATGTGATGGTGTATTTTGTAACATTGGTTATGTGGTTTTTCATCCCTAGTAATTTCCATATTGGTGATGGTGTATGCTAAAAATGAATTGAATATATTTATGCTTCAACAAGTTTCCATATTGGTGATGGTATATGCTTGACATAAATTGTGTTTGGTTGATAGTTTTCATGTGTATTGTTTTCCATAGAAACTACTGTGAATGGACTATGATAAATTATATAACACAAATTGGTATTTGTATTAAATAAATCATGATGTTATGTTAGAGGTTTGAAAAATATTTTGGTTGTCATGTTATGGGCATGTGATGAAGTCAAGTAAGAAGTGAAAGGCGCGTTGCTCTTTCATTTACAAAGACCATAATGATAGCATAGATAGGGATTTTTGGAAACAAAAAGCCCCATTCATGCATTACGTCATTGACCATTGGTTTGTGGTAGAGAAGTACTCGAATCACTTAACATTAAGTGAGCTCAAAATCCCTTGAGTATGTTGGGGTAATAGGTATATGATTATATGATATGTGAGGGTCGGGTAACCCTTTTTAGTAGGGATAACTTTTCCCCTTTTATTGGTGACCCTGAGAATGACTATAGACAAGTCCATGACTTAATAGTTTGTCAGTTTTTTTTTGGTAGACTGATCAATGTGGGAAGTCTACTTGGGGATGTTGATTTGATTTGTGGTCATATGAAACTGATTGATGCGGGAAGTTTCTGAAAGGGTGTTGTTTATGGTAGCAAAATTTGGGCATAGCCATCCTTTGAGGGAGTGGTCTATATTATACTTTCTATGTTTTGATAGCTTTGAATAGCTATCCTTCAAGGGAGTAATCTATTAATTATAGTAATTATGTAGCTATTTTTTGAGGGAGTAGTCTATATTTATTAGTTTATGACCGTTGGTTAGGCATTCCAGTTTTATATGTTTTTTGTTGACTGGACTTTTTAGTCATGGACTAGACTATAGAGGTTTAGAGATTTCCATTTTATTAAGATAAAGAATTAATGCAAAAAGGGTTAACTAATGTTTGTATGGAAAAAGGGTTGAAGGAATAGGAATGAGGATGACAGGGGTTGCTCAAGAGATGAGCTCAAGTTAAATATCAAGTGAATGATTACTTGATTAACAATAGAATGGTTGCAGATGTAAGGCATTAAGGGGCTCATGTTTTGGCCAACCTTTGAGAGAAGATAGATGATAAATCCCTGATCCATACTTGTGTGTTATTATATAAGTTTTGAGCCAATTAGGAGTAAACTTGCCTCGTTTGGTTCTTTCCATATTGATCACGTGTTGGTTTTCTTTAAGGACGAGATCTCTGATTTTGAAATCTCGCTCTTTCAAATTTTGGTTGTAGGCACATTTTGGTCAATGTTGGATGTGAAGTTGGTTAAGAAGTTGGTTGATGTTTGGTTGATGCTTGGTTGAGGTCATGATAGTCAGTATGAAGTCAAATTCCCCTAGTTGCTTTTGTGATAGGGACAATGTTTGACACACATTGCAGATAATCAATGGGTTAGATAAATGAGATGGAGAGAAGACGTTGAAGCTCCTCTTTGAAAAGGAGTGAGATACAGGGATGTATCCCATGAAGATTTTTTCTGGCAGGTTTAGTTTGAGAGGGTGAGATCTTGATCTTCCAAGTTGTAGTCTGAAATCTCAAAATTACTGACGATGATGGAGGCAATGGTGGGTAATGTTTTGACTAGAGCAGCTAATGGTTGGGGGTCTTCAGGTTGGACCTCCACTACCTATAAAACTTTGATTAGGGCTTGGCAATATTGTGGAGAGCTTTGAATTAGGTCATACAAAGATGTCTTCACAGGGGTTTGGTGAAGTTGTTTCACCATGGAGTCATGAATTGCCCCTAAAGAAGTTCATTGAGATGTGCCCAAGATAGAAATCTTGGGTTTTAGTGGTTAAGAAGGCTTGACGAATGGATATGTCCAAGGGATGGAAACCTTCTCTTTTCCTTTATCCTTCTTGGTTTGTGACCTGGTGGCCACATTAATGGTGTTGATTTTGAACAAAGGGGGAGAAGGTGGTAGAGGGACCATAGTCTCGCATTGGGATCCCAATGAAGGTGAGGAGGTTTGGGAGGCATAAGATGATGTTGGTCATTTATTGAAAGGGTGGTCAAGAGAATCCTTAATAAGAAGGGTATCCTTTTTCAGGTGTTGATGAATGACAAGCTTAAGAGCGCAGCAACGCTCAGTGTCATGTCTAGGTGTGTAATGATACACATAGATTTGAGTGTCATCAAACCAAGATGGTTTTGGTTTGAGAGGTTGGAATGGTTTAAGAGGTGGGAGACTGATGCTAGAAGATTGCAACAATTGGCATAACAACAAAGCATAGGAACCCGCTAATGAGTCTGCACATTTTGTTGTAGTAGGGGTTGACAACTTCTATTTAGGAGTTGTAGGAGTGTCTCATACCATGTTTTTGTTTGGTGGTGTAACCACACACGTAAATGGCACTTTCTTGATGAGAGGTGTCAAATTTTTTAGAGGAATTATATGTTTGATGGGTAGAAGGAGTAATAGAGGTGATTTGTTTTTGTTAGGTGTTGGAGTAGGGAGTACTCCTATTAAGGTAGAAGGGTGTGGACCCAAAATAGAGGGTAATGGTGAA
Source organism: Torreya grandis (assembly GCA_037957365.1). Classification (NCBI taxonomy): domain Eukaryota; kingdom Viridiplantae; phylum Streptophyta; class Pinopsida; order Cupressales; family Taxaceae; genus Torreya; species Torreya grandis. Next base: position 777,892 of record JARHVA010006395.1, read on the forward strand.
GGTGGGGGAATAGACTGACATGGTTTAGCAGCTTTCTTTTGTATGGTACGAGGACCACTACTGTGCTAGGTGAGGTTCAAATCAACCTTCACTTATGGGTAAGTGAGGTTTGATACAGGGCGAACACTGAGAGATTTAATCTGTTCCGGCATGGTAGACACCTGCAAGGGTTTAGATTCAGACGTGGAAGGCTGAGCTTTTGATGATTTAGAAGTGGAAGCCCGATTCTTGTTAGAGACTTTAGGGTGATTTGTCACAAAAGGGTTGGCAGTCGAAGCAGGATGTGTAAGATAAGGGGACTTAAGTCGCTCCCATAGCGCCTCATGTTTTAGGTTCCTAGAATGGATAAATCCTAAGTTTTGCACCAATCGAGAAAATGGTTTAGGTGACATCGTGCTAGGTCTTGCAGTTGGTCTTTTGGAGGATTTAGGTGATTTTGAGAGAAAAAAAGTGTTAGATGCAGTGATCTTGGGCCAAAGGTGAGAGAAAACTATCACCGAATCTTCCTCAACCAAAGTGGGTGAGGCCGCGAGTTCTTTTCATGGTGGAGAAGGGATTGGAGAATGTCGCTCTTCAAGAGGATAGAGCACAGGGATGATCGTGGCTTCCACGTGTGGTCAAGGAGTGGGAAAAGTATGATCCTCCATTGGTAATAAGAAGGATGAGTGCGGGGTTAGTGGTGTTGGTGCCATCAAAGCATCCTCCAATATGGGAGATGTCAAAGTAGACTCTCCTACGTGTGAAAGGGGTGTGGATGGCATACTATCCTCCATTGGTGGAGGACAAATAGGAGAGGAAGGCTCCTCTAAAGGGTGAAGTAGAGGGATGATGGCCCCTTCTACATGAGGGTGTGGGGTATGCTCTTCCAATGGTAGAAGAAGAGGAAATTTGGGGGTAAAAAGATTAGGTAATACAAGATCCTCACGAGGTAGAAGAATGGGTTGAGGAGTTATTTGATGTTGTGGGGGTGATATGGGTAAAATAGGCTCTTCTACCCATGGTGGAGAAATAAGTTGGCTAACCTCTTCAAACTGTGGGAGAGGTTGGTTAGGAATGAAAGGAAAGACTGTGTTGACCGTGCATATGTTGCACTCTTGAGGGTCATTGGCCATGGTCTGAACATTGTTTTGACTTGGGGGATGGTTAGGGAATGGTTGCCTAAAGATATCTATGTTTTGGTTAGCTGGCACATTTGGGTTATCCAAAACAAGGTCCCCTTTGTCCAACATGTCTTGAACAACATTTTTGAAGGTTTTGCAATTGTCTATGTCATGACCTTTGACACAGTGATAGTTACAAAAATCATTTTCCCTATACCATGTAGGGATGGATTTTGAGGGGTCAAATTGAGGTGGTCAAATTTGAGGGAGATTAAGGACTCCCTGCTTCACTAGTTTATCCAATACGAAAGCATATGATTATCCTATTGGAGTGTATTGATGCTATATATACCATTGTTGGAATTGTCTTGTGATGCTTTATGATGTGGAGGGCTTAGATTGGTTAGTTGTGGTAGAAGATGATGATCTAAGTACCACAGTGGTTGTCAATCCTTTGGACTTGGAGTGGGAAGAAGAAGATTTAGAAGATGAAGGGTCATTGGATTTTGTGTTGGTATTTTTACTATGCAATTTGACTCTATCTTCTTTGACTATGTGGAGTTCAAGCTTTCAAGCCATGGTGAAAGCTTCGTCAAATGTGCAGAATGTTTGAACCCGTAAAGTAGATGAGATGTGCTTAGCACATGCTCTTGAAAAGAGCTCAATGAGCTCAAGTTGAGGTAAAGAAAAGGAGAGTTGGTTAATCAAACATCTCCAATGGGCAACGAACTCAGCGATTGATTCATCATCGAATTATCTAATAGAATATAGGTCTGTGATGGAGACCTTTTTAGTGATGTTGATTGAGAAGTGGTCGAGGAATAGCTGAGCTAGTTGAGTGAAGGTAAAAAGAGAATGACTGGTAATAGAACTATACCAATCAAGGGTGGCACCAGAAAGTGACATGGGAAATTTGCAAAGTAATAAACATCATCATGCACTATAAGGTATCAAACATGTCTAAACACTCGTAGATGTTGTTATGGGTCCTCTTTACTCTAAAAATGAGTAAATTTTGGGAGTTCCCACTGGCTAGGGTATGGTCGAATAGGGACCGAAGGGTGGATAGGCTCATTGCATATTTGTTCGTATGAAAGGACACTCCTTGAACCTCAAATAGATGTCTCAAGGTTAGACATCTTATCCATCAACATCTTTATTAGATCGGCTGATGGATTGATAGGTGGGGCACCCCCTAAGTTATAGGGTACTTGGAAGGCATTGGGAGGGGTGTATGACGTACTTTGTTGCATTTGTGTAGATGCAACATATTGGTAGTTCATCATAGGGACTGATATTGAGGTCAAGGGGGCTTGTGTCGTGAAGTTAGAGGGCACAAATTGACTAGATGCCGCCAAGGGTGGTTGAATGGTGGCAACACTAGTTAGAGGATAGGTAGTCACTCTTGTATTTATGGGTGCAAGAGTGGGTGGGATAGAAACAATCAAGTTTTGAAAAGGTGTGGAATTTGTTTGGATTGTTTGTGGTTGAGGGGGTATGGAAACCCCAATGGTGGTAGGTCTAGAAATAGAAGGAGAGGCCAAATCTTGAACATTGGCCATGGTTGGGTGACTAGTCGAGGCAATGGCCTGAGTGACCATAGATTGGGTAACAGACGCTATCAATATTATTGCCATTTAAACTAAGGAAGTTGGCATCCCCAAAATAGGATTACCTAAAGGGTCTCGCATTTGGCTTCTTCGAGATAGTGTTGGAGAGCCTTTATGTTGAGGTCAAGGAATCTCTCAAAGTCTTGATCCCCTGTGGGAACAATAGGCGGTTGATTTGGGGTAGGTTGGATAGGAGTACGCTTAGTGTCTGATGTATACTCCATTAGAGGACTTGTTATGAAGGGCGAAGGTTCAAGTGGTTGTTGCCTTGCATGGTCAATAAGAGTTTTGGCTTGACTGCGTGTCAAAACCATTCAAAACAAAATGGGTTCAAGTTCTAAAAACTGTGTATTTTAGTTTCAAAAAACTAGAATGTGTGTTTAACAACAAAAAAGTTGGGTTTTAAGCTTATTGTTTGGAAAGAAAATTTGTTGACAGTGATCGACGTCAGTTTACTAACTAATGTTGATTATGGAAAGTTGTCAAGGTTGGTGGGATAACTGATGTCGGTGAAGATGAGCTGTCGACACCGATGGAAAAACTGATGTCAATTTTTGTGTATATCTAGAAACACAAAAAATTGATATTTTTTTGAAAGAAAGAGAAATTTTGAGTTGTTTTTGGACCTCAGAATGCGACCTTTCCAGCTCAAAAAATTAGATAAAAAGAGCAAAATAGATGATGGAAAGCAACCTCTAAACGTTAAATTCCTAAGAATAAATTTTAGAGTCATGGTGGCTTATGCCTTAGAAGAATATGTTTGGGAATTGGGATTTTAGAATGGGTCCTAAAGAGGAAGTCTATGGCTGGTTTTGGGTTATGTTTTGGTGCTCAAAAATCTATATTAGGTTCAGTATGTGGCCTGGTGCTGGGGCTTGCTCCCTTCACTTCACAAACCTAGAGCCAAGCTGGGTCACTTAGCAAATATATACTTTGCCTATAGTTTATACTCTGCCAGAGAACAAAGTGGGTCCTCCTCTTGGTGGTGAAATCCAAGTAGGATCGCCAGGAAGGGTAAGGTATCCACTAGGTGATGAAATCCTAGACATGCCTTATCTCAAGTATGTTTAAATGTTTAATTTGATGTGATAGTGATTTGGTTGTGTAACATTTGTGCACTATGATTTATTCATAATGCATTTTTAATTACTAAGTGAGAAGGCTAAGTATGCATTCAAGCAGGAATGAAATGCAATAATTTTTTTAACCCAAATTGAAATGTTTTGTTTAGATGAAAACAAGTGGAGAGAAGGTTAAGAGTATGAATTTTCACTACTCTAAGATGTAGGCAAGAAGCGACAAGAAGAAAAAGAGTGATGTTTTTTTTAATTTTTAACTTGTGCTAATGGTTTCTTTTCAAAATAAAAAGATAGAAGCTGAGGATGTAAGAAGAGAATTTTTCCCTAATGCAACTATATGAAAATTTGCTTTTTATAAGAAATGAACCCAAGGAAAACTCCAGGGTCCCACCGAGCGTGCCAGAATGTTTCTCTATGTTTTTGCTAATTACATTCAGAAGAAGAAGAAACTAAGATTAAAAGGTCAGGGGTTTATATGTTACCTAGATTAAGTTGTGCATCGTATCCAAGCATTGTAGGAGCTCCTCTTTGGTTGTGGAGGAAACACCTATAAATAAGAATAAGACTTAAACAAAGAAAATGTTAGAATAAGATAAGGTGGACTGCCAAGCTAAGCGCTTGGTCTCGAAACTGTAAAGCTCCGTGAGGGATGATAGTCCACTATTTAAGACAAAGAGATTTTGTATAAAAAGAAATGGTGAAACACTAAGAAAGAGAAATATAGATAACGTGTAACACAGTCGCTAACATTGATAGTCCTATTGAGGTTAGTTTGTCAATAATGTTGACATCGGTTATGCTACCGATGTCGGTAGGGGCAATGGGCCTTGGACGGGTTTCAGGATTATGTATGTGGTCAACAGAGGAGTCCAAGAGTTTAATGGTTTGTGTAGGGTTACAGGGAGATGTATAAGGTCTAAGGAGAGCCAAAGGTAGAGGGTAGGTGTGAAAAGAGGATAAGAATATGAGGAAGGCTTTTTAGCCTCTCCAAGAAGAAGTCGGGTCTGGTTGATAGTATTTATAAATAGTAAAGAGAAACTAATTACTAATGTATTCTAAATAATGAAATAAGATAGAAGAATACTTAGCTCTACTTGTGGCTGATGTCGAGGTCCTCGTGTAATGTTCTAATCCAATCTGGAGTGACTTGTGTAGAGTTTTTGTACCCGAGAGAGTGAAAGTTGAAGTCTGATGCTTGGTCTCAGAGTGTGCACGTTGATGTCCCAGAGTCTCGAGGGCCGAGGGAGAGAGAGAGAGGCTAACTCAATGTTAGAACTTAGTTTATGTAACCAACGTTAGCGATTCCACCAGTGTCGTTTGATTGTTGACCGACGTCGATGGCTAGAGAATGGGTAAAAGGGCTATTTTTAGCCCTTTGCCCATTCTTCCCTTTGACAAGTGCATTTGCCATTGGAGAATGGTCAAAATATAGGTTTATTAGGTGTGAGAGTTAGTTAGGAGGTTAGGATGGAGTGAGAATAGGTCATGGGTGACTCATAGGGTGAGAAATGGTCTAAGGGCAAGGTGTCCAAGGTGAGGTGTCTAGGGTGATGTCATTAATTTAAAATAAGAAGTTTATTTTAAATTAATAAGGTGTGTAAGTATTATAAGGGGACCAAGGGGAAGTTGACACAATATTGGTGTCTACAGATGGTTTAGTTTATTTTTTAGGCATGGTCATCTTTCCTTTTATATTAGGGTTAGAGGTCATGGTAGTATCTTTATGATGATCCTCATTTTGGCGGAGCTCGAGTCTTATGGGCGGATGTCGTAATGCTTTACCTTTTAGTATAAATAAGTATTTATCTCATGTGTGAGGATAATAAAATTCTAATTTATCCTCTAATTTTCATGGAGGACTCTTAGTGTGTGTAGATGAGCCTTCTTTTAGGGGATCCCATAAAATGAGGTATGAAAGACTCGAGTGGATGGTAGAAATAGGTTCACTTTATTTAGATGGGTCAAAGACATATCTTGCAAGGAGATCTAATATGTTTGTTAAGGTGGAAGATAAGTCAGGCACACTATCAAATTCCTTAGGTAAAATTTGATAATGAAGGTATTTATTACATGGCTGTCATAATATGAGGTGCCTCCCATATTTGTTTGTATAGAGTTATATGAGGAGGGATGATTAGGGAATGGTTCCTAAAGAAGTCAATAGATTGATTTTGAAGAGTGTTTGGATTATCCAATTATCTCTCCCCTTAATCAATGAGGTTTTATACTAATATTATAAAATATCAATGCCTATAAATTGCATAATTGGGTACACAATGGTAAGTAAAAAAATCACCTTTTATACCAACCTAGTTTTAGTCAAGAGTCATCACTAGTTCTAATGGGAGGAAGCTTAATGAATACTTCATTTAATAGTTTATCTAAAATATTAGCATAACAATCCCCCAAAGGTGTGTATTTCCTAGGTAGGAATGATGCTAAATTTATTTGTAGTTATGTTTGAGAAGAACTTGGTTGGTTTGTTGCAGATGGGGAAACTGATGTCAGGATAATAGTGTTAGTTGTGCCCTTTATCTTAGGATTATCATTTCTTTTAGAAGGGTCTGCTTTGAATTTTTTATTGCATAACTTCACTTTTCCCTCTTCTAAGGATCAAATTTCTAAATTTCAATCCATGGTAAAGGCTTTGTTGAAATTTTTGAATGACTAAATCTATAGGGTGGATGAGATATATTTTTTACATGATCTTAAAAATAATTTGATCGGTTTCAATTAAGGAAGGAATAAGGTTATATGGTTTAAAAATCCCTACCATCTGGTAAAAAATATATAATGGACTTGTCTTTGAATTTTGTAATGGCATAGAGATTGGTAATAGTTAATTTTCTAACAATATTTATCAATAAGTGCTCTAAGAAAGTTTTACCTAATTGCCCTAAAGAAAACAACAAGTTCTAAGGGATAGAACTATACTTGTCTAAATTTGGACTTACAAGTGACATAAGGAACATCCTAAAAAGGAGGGAATCATCATGGGAAATTAAGTAACACATGTGTTAGAATTCTCTAATGTGTTGTTGGGGATCTTCCTTATTTTTGAAATTTTGTGAATTTAAGAAGTTCCCACTATGCAAAATATGGCTAGATAGGGATGAAAGGGTTGATCAGTTTGCTTTAGATATGCTCATATGTAAGCATATTCTTATACTTAGAGGCATATGATTATAAGTTTGTCATCCTATCCATGAGGATGCACATGAGATCTAGTTAGGCATTGTATTGGAGGATGCCTCCTAAAACATCTTATTGTAAATGTTGATAGGGTGAAGTGACATTGGGAGAGGTTGTGTAATAGGGTACCCTATAGATGTGGTGATAATCAGTTGAGATGCAACCGCATATTGAAGGAAGAAAAAATGTAAGCTTTAGTTTTGGGATGGGTTATGATAACTACCTACAAGGGGTTGCATGAGAATTTGGTATTGTGTAGGTAAGGGTATTTTTTGTTGAAGATTTTGACCTATAGGGATTTATTTTGTAGATGGTGAAGGTTGTGTGGTATGTTGAGAACTTAATGTTACATGGGTTTGGATATGAGGGAGGTTCAATGAGATAGAGACTGCTATATTTTAAGGTATGGAAGAGGTGATAAGCATCTCATATAGCTCATCATAGCTATATGAATTATCCATAAAGTGTTGTCTTTGGTTATATATTGCATTGCATATAATAGTTAAATTTTTATCTAAGTAGAAAATGAATGCAAATTTTTCTTTATTTGTATGTAATTTATTTTTGATTCTTAACCTTGTTATTATGTCTAACTTTGATGAATAGCATATTTTTTAGTACATCAACACATCCCAATGATGGGGTAATTTTGAGAAGGCAACACATAGTTTTGGTTATTCTTTTTTGTTACAATTTTGAGGATTCAGTGAGAGAGATATAAAGACCTGTATAGGATGATTTGAATATACCTAGACATGCTCCAAACACCAACTATATCCTAATAATTGGGATAGTAATTTTATAGATTTCTATAAATCGACTTTCTATATTTATATGTCTTATTTTAGACATTACCATTCATGGTAATGGTTTGAAATAGTCTGGATATATTTGTATCTTTATCTTGTATAACTAGATGAGTATCTTCAATATATGTTAGTTATTTTCTATCTATAGTTAGTTGAGTCAGTTCCAATGCCTTCCTAGAATCATGGGATCTTACTCCTTATATTGTATATATTTTAAATAAATAGATTTGGGTATTAAGATCACCAAGATTTTGTACTCTATGAATAGATGTTGAGATATGTTTAAATACACATCTCCTTGTCATTCTAGATAGTTGTTGAAGGTGAAGAAATGTTAGGAGAAGTTGGAAATAGAGTTCATCATTTCATATTTGTATATGTTCTTTTGAATGAAATAGAGTTCAACATTTCCCTTTATTTTTGAGTAAATCAATTCTCGTTCTAAGGAGCAAGGGCCCACTTCTCTCCAAGGATCAAGATAAACTATTACTTTTTTAGTTTAATAGTTTATAAATTATTTCTTTAATTCATATATATTTCATTCACTATAGATTGTAATTTCCTTTTAACCAAGAGTGATTTATTTCAAATGTAGAGTAATTTCCTTTAAAATAAAAGAGTGATTGTTTTTAAATGCAAGAGTGAATTTCATTTTTAAAAGCAAGTGTGAATTTCCTTTAATGCAAGAGTGGTTCATTTACATGAAAGAGTTATTTCAATTGAATACAAGAAGATTTATTTTAAACAAGAGTGTGTCCTTTAATCAAATTAAGTTTATTAATTCATATCATATTTAGAATTTTTCATAAGCTATTTAAAGTGATAATAAATAGCATTCTTAGATTCTAAACATCACGTTGTCCTACCTAGTTGGGCAAGTCAAGTGAGGGAATTATATGTCTTATGTTAGATGTTTAAGTTTTGGATGTTGATGGTGTGAATTCCAATAGGATATTTTAAATTAAAAAATAATTTATATTTACTTTCCTAAAAATCATATTTATAATTTTAATTACTATTTTTAGGATTTAGAAAGCACAATATAAGTAAACCCCCCAACTAGTGAACCATGAAACTCTAATATAAAAAGGTATTATTTTAAACAGTCATCATACACTACCCTAATTTAAAATGACATGAATATATTGGTTGGTTAAATGAGAGGTATAATGACAACCTATCATTTTTTACACCATTTTCAGGGACACATTCATTAATAAGTGTTAGTGAGATCCTAAATTAGAGTTATACAGGTAAATACTAAAACATTCATAAAATTCAAAAACACAAAAAAAATTTAAGAATATTTAGATTTACGAACCACCCAAGATATTCTCAAGGATGGTTTATCTCTAAGGGATCCCAAAAAAATCAAGAAGAAAAGAGGGTTCAATATTTGATGGAAAGATCAAGAAGTGAAAGAAAGGTTTTAAAATCTATTTTTATTATTCCTCTCCTAATAGGGTTCATCCTCATAAAAAAATCACACAAAAAGAATCTTATTTAGAACACCTTCTCATAAAGGGTTAGATGATGATGCACAAAATTATTTGAACTAATTAGAAAGGGTGACATTGAAAAGTTAACCTTTCATCAAATTTTAGAATTGTGTACTAATTATTTTAGGACAAGACCTAGTATAAGGAAATCAAGGTTAGAAAATTCACCTAAAGTTAGGAAATTAATGGAAGAATTTGAAATTTTGAATACATATAATATATTTCAATTGAAATATACTTTAGATGGACTCAAATCAAAAGCCAATGCTACCAATACTGAACAATTATCAATCTATTATCCTAGATGCAGGCTCAAACATACAATAAAAGATTGCCCCGTAGACAATATAGAGGTCTGTGTATTTGTGATCTATATCATGACACCAAGAATTAAAAAAACCTTACTAATATAATATATTAAGTGAAACAAGAAGAACATACCATTGAGGAAGTAAAATTCATTAAAAGACAAGGAAACTAGTATTTCCAACCTCAAAATCAATTGAATCTAAGATTTCCTCCCAATCCATTGATGACACCATGGGCTGGATAAGTCACACCAAAAATTTGGATACCACCACAACCATAACCATGGGGTACTCAATAATTGATTCCACATATGTGGGGAATGATTCAAAGTCAACCTTGGGCACAACAATATAATCAAAAACCACATTGAGTATAATAACCACAACCACAATGGTCAAATCAACAATATCAGCCACAAAGAAGATTTTCTCCACAAAAAACCTTAATGCCTATAAAAAATCAACCAATACCAATTGATTATTATGTTAAACAACCATAGTTACCTTCCCAACTAGTGTAAAATCCAAATAATAGCAAAATGTACATGTCTATGGAGTTGATCAAGAAAGTAATATTACAAGTGGTTCAATTAAATGTAATAATATTAAACCTAGATTAGGAAAGGTAATAAGAGATACACCCATTACCATAATTTAAATTTCCAATGATTAAAACACTCCTAAAACACCTATAGTCCAAAAACTAGCTCAAGAAAAAGTAGAAACCATAACCACATCAAACACAATTCAAGATCCCCTTGATGTTCCATTTCTTGGGAGACTTAAGGAAGATTCTAAATTATTGCATGGAATAAAATAAATGAAGATAGAAATTACACTATTAAAATACATTAAAAAATTATTGATTTAACCAAATCATTAAAGTATTATACATCAAAGCACTAGGAAGAAAGAAGCAATATCCTAAAATGATTCAAGTAACTAGAAAAATTATTGATCTATTAGAAAGAAACATACTTGTTCCTAAATATGGTGATCCTCACAATCCTATGATGACTATAATAATTGGGAATAATTATATTCCAAATGTGATTATAAGTATAGGTATTTACATTAACATCATGACGATTAACATTGTAGACTCTTTATCTCTCATATGACTTCAACCTACCACAATAATCTTGGAAATGGTAGATCAATCCACTTCTACCCTTGAAGGAACTATAGAGAATGTATAAGTCACCATTGAATCCTAGGAACACCCTATTAATTTCATGATCCTTAAACCTAACCAAAGAAGGTAGGGTGTCCAATCATTTTGGGTAGACCTTGGTTAGCTATAGTTGCAATAAGAATTGATTGTAGATCTAAAAACATGACCATTTCTAATGTAATTCATGCTAAAAAAATATCTCTCCGTCCACTTGTTAGACATTTAATGGGAATTTTTGAATAAATTTGGGTGGATCAACTAAAAAAAACTAGACTAGTGTGTCTTCCTTAGCCTTGGTTTAAATCAAAGAACATGCTCAAAGTTTTGAGAACAAATAACAAAAGATTTAGACCAAGAGATCCTAGCTCTAAAATTTAATGATTTTGCATCAAAGTCGGATAGTTTCTCTCCAAAATCCAATAGTTTTAATCCAAATTTAAATGGTTTTTATTCAAAGACTGGTAGCTTTTCTCTGAATCTAAAGGCTTAGCTCTAAAGACTAGTAGCCTAGATTCGAAGACTAGTAGATTAACTCCAAAGACTAAAAGTTATGCTCCACAGATGAAAAATCATGAATGGAAAGAATCCACCTCCACTATTAAGAATAAAATCAATGTCTTAAACACACAAAACATTGTATCTGGTCCATAATACATTTAATAAGCCATAGTTTATTAAGTTCAAAATGGACAAAATTCATTTTTGGATGATTTTCATTGTCCATTGACCAATATGCTCTCTATAAGTGAATTTTTTTAAAAATATGTATCCACACTTCACATGTTACTACCACACACATTTCCATTTAATTATTTGATAAGCAAATATAATAAATTGAATTATATTGTTCTAGACACTAAACAGATTGCCATTCAACTAGGCAAACTATTGACTATCAATAGTTAGTTAACTGATCAGCAAGAAAGAAAATTCTTTGATGTTTTGGTAAAACACAATAAATATTTTGCTTGTAATTATAATGAGATGAAAGTAATACATCCCAATGTTTTTACACATCACATCTATACTCAAAATGTTAGACCCATCATACAACTATAATGAAGGATTAACCTAGATTTGAAGGAAATTATTAAGAAAGAAATATAAAAACTATTGGACATTGGTTTTATCTATCTTATATCTAATATCCAATGGATTTCACCTCTGGTTATTGTGTCTAAAAATAATTGGAATGGAGAGTTTGTGTAGACTATAGAGAAATGAATAAATACACCATGAGAGATAATTTTCTCTTGCCTTTCATTGATCAAGTTTTGGACAATTTGACAAGAACAAAGTATTTTTATTTCTTAGATGGATTTAGTGGGTACAAATAAATCATAATATCACCTAAAGACAAAGACAAAACAACATTTACATGCCCATGGGTAACATATGTTTATATAGTCCTTCCTTTTGGATTGTGAAATGCACCTACTACCTTTCAAAGAGAAGTGTTAGCAATCTTTTCCAATCTTACAAATGACTATGTGGAAGTGTACATGGATGATTTCACTATTCATGGTACTATATTTGATGAAGCTTTGAACAATTTGGATAAAGTGCATACTATATGTGAAGAGAACCAAGTATCTTTGAGTCATTAAAAATGCATCCTAATGGCTGATGAAGGGATAGTCTTAAGACATCATATCTCTTCTCAAGGAATAAAAGTAGATCCTAAGAATTTTGAGGTAATTTATAACCTCCACATTCCATAAACACAAACTAATTTTAAAAACTTTCTTGGCCACATAGAATATTACAAAAGATTCATTGGATATTTTATGAAGATAGTTGTCCCTATGTTTTATTTGTCAAAAAAATATAGTGAATTAGTATGGACTCATAAATGTTAATAAGCCTTTGAAATATTAAAGAATAAAATCATAACTAATCTGATCTTAAAAGGACCTAATTGGGAAAAATATTTTCATGTGTATACTGATGCTTCCAATACTACATTAGGATTAGTCTTAAGTCAAAGAGATGAGGATGGAAATATGTATGTCATTTATTATATCAACAAGAATTTTACCCCTAAAAATAAGAACTACACTACCACATAGAAAGAATTTCTTGTTGTTATTTATGCTATAAACAAGTTTAGGCATTACATTACTAGTTATTAGGTATTCATCTATACAAATCATTCAACAATTAATTACTTAATGAATAAACTAGTAGTAGGTGGAAAAATAATTATATGGATCCTATTATCTCAATAATTAGACATTACTATCATAGATAGACCAAGGAAGTATAATATTATTACTAACTTTTTATCTAGATTAATCACTACATGTGAAGATGAACTTGTGGAGGACTCTTTTCCAGATGAACAACTATTTTCTATATCCACATACTCCCCATGGTTTGTAGACATGGAAAATTACTTGAAAACAAAGGATTTTCCTCATTCTTTTAACTCTAAAGAAATAAAACATTTGGTTAGAGCTAGTTCTCATTTCAAATGGTTTAAAGGCATATTGTTTAAAAATAGACGCGATCACATACTTCACAGGTGTGTCAAAGAAGATGAAGTGCATGAAATCATCAGAGCATGCCATAGTGAACCAAAAGGAGGACATTATTCATTAAAAGGGACTATTCACAAGATCCTTGGTGTAGGTTACTATTGTTCATCTCTTTACAATTCTATCAAAAGGTATGTATGGAAATGGGATCCTTACCAAAATATGAATAAGCCTACTTTATCTTCTTAAATTCCTCTTCATCCCTAAATAGGTTTAAAACCATTTAAAAAATGGGGTTTAGACTTTGTTGGACTAATCAACCCACCATATCAAGGAAAGTAATATTTATTAGTGTGCAATGACTATGTTACTAATGGGATGAAGTGTAGACATTCTCATTTGCTAAGGAAGAAATGGTTGCTGATTTTCTATACCTTAAGATCATGTTAAGATTTAGAGATCTTAGATCTATTTTTTCAAATCAAGGACCCAAATTCATGTCCAACATGATCAAATTTTTTATAGAGTTGTATCAGACCAATCATAAAAAATATTCATTGTATCATCCCCAAGCCAATGGGCAAGTAGAAGTCACCAATAGAGATCTAGAAAACATCTTAACCAATATTGTGAATAATAGTAGAAGATATTGGGTGGGCATAAAAAGTATCTGAAGTATTTTGGGTATATAATACAACATGGAAGACAATTACAAGATTATCTCCATATAAACTTATGTATGGAAAGAAACCTTTATTAACAATAAAATTTAAATTGTAGACATTGAAGACAGTAGCTAATATGGGAATTGATCTTGATAAAACACAAAAATAAAGAAAAATTTAATTAAATGGGCTAGATGAACTAAGAATGGATGCATTCACTCAGACCAACATGATCTAATAATAGAGAAATCAATGTCATGACACTCATATCAAAGATAGATAATTTTAAGAGGGTGATTGGGCACTCTTATTTGATTATAAATTCTAGAACTTCAAAGGTAAGCTAAGGACAAGATATTAGGGACCATAACTAATGAAAACCATTTCTAGCAATGGCTATGTCTAGATTGAACCCATTGATAGTAACCAAAGGATACTTTTGGTCAATGGTCATAGGCTTAAGGTGTATAGAAGACCTCTCAATAAGGAAGAGTTTATTGAATAAAATCAAGACCAATTTTATCTTATGGAAGAACTTGGTTCTTCCACTAAGACCAAATGATCTTTGTAGTAAACATCTAATAAAAGAGGAGTGCTGAAAACTAGTAAATGGAAATTCTCCTCCCTTCAAAATTTAAAAATATAAACAATAAAAATAAAAATTTATAAAAAAAAATAAAAAGTGAAAACCAATAAATGACACTTTTTCATAAGAAAATTTTCTAAAATAAAATAAAAATTGTTGTCAACTAACCTTTTTCTTATATTTTTTATCCCTATAGGACACATGGCATCTCTATAAAATAGACGTGGATTTATAAAGGTAAAATTGTATTTATTTTCCCAAAAGATTAAACATTTTTCTATTTTATGTCATGCATGTGTAATCATTAGGAAATCCACACTTTTCACATGGACACATATTGGTAAAGTCACATGGGTATCATGAGTCAGCAACATCATCACCACATTCCATAATTTGATGTGATGATGATTTAAAAATATCTTCTCCAATAGATTTGATGTGACTATATTTTAAATAAAGGGTATTTCAAAAATATTTGATGTGATGTGTAATTCATTGTGATTATTTATCCCAATACTACCAATAATGACCTTTATGCCATATCATTAATATTGATTAGATAAAGAACATTTCTATTATATCTCACATGCTCTGAAGAGACTACCATAATTCTTATCACAATCTCATAATATACCCTGATTTACTATTCATTATGTATTATCACTACTTTCCATTATTACATCACATCCCTAACCTCTTACCTTCCCTTGTTTCTTATGCAAATCCAATCTATATGTTTTTATAGCATAATCAGACTTTTAATTAAATAGTGTTTGCTCCAAATATGGGTGGAAGAAAGAAGAAGAGTGAACCAGAATCCTCAAATGCGTTACTATAGGATGATACAACCAAAGATGCCTTTGAATCAATAGGTTAGTTAATTTTTTTTAAATGTTTCAAGGATTTCATGAAGAAATTGTGCAATAATTCTATCAGAATTTTGATGAAGATCATTCTATTATCAAAGGTAAAAACATTCTATTGAATCCCTCTGTAATTAGTGCACTCTCTAGGATTCTTGAAGAAGGGGTAGTTACTATTGATAAAATAATTTTTTTTGACCTGATTCATAGGTTTATTGAAGGAAATGAGCCCTACCTTAGACTAGCCAAATCCCCACAAAGAGTGGCCAAGGGAATCATGAGTGAAATCCTTCTTAAGTCCTAGTAAAATTTTGTATTTTAGATAATGAAATATATAATTTATGATGGTCAATTTATAATAGTGGGTGGAGATGCTATGATACTCCTTTACTTGAGAAAAAGAGCTATCAAAGAAGAATACAAGTTAAATCTTCCCTCTTTCCTTCGTAATGCCATAATCCATGTTGCTCAAAAGTTAAAAAGAGGTAATGGGCCTATTAGACATCATGATTTGGTTATTCTTATCTATCAACATTATTTTCTCAATAAACCAAGGGGTGAAAAGGCTTAGTCCTCCTTCCTCTAAAAATTCTCTCCAATTTCTATCAAGAAAACACCATACCATATCTATCCTCCTTTTACCAAAGTATAGATTGAAGAACATCCATATTCACCTCCTTTGGCTCTTAAGATACTATGCTAAATATTGAAGAGATAAATGGGAGTTTATTTAAATACCCCTAATCTTCCTCTAGATAAGCTTCGATGTAGTCATAAATTTATTTTATAGGAAGAAGAAGAAGATGTGTAGGCTATCGAGGCTTTTGGAAGACTAAATTCCCCCATTGATATTAAAAATGTTAAATTAGTTATAGAAGAACCTCAAGAATAAGAAATTGTATTTGTAGAAGAAACTTTTATAGTAATAGTTATGCCTCAATAAGCAAAGTGACCTATACCCTCTATCATTGATAAGGGTAAGGCTCTTGTAGTCATATAAAATGTCAAATTGGTATCTTGAGTGTGGCTTGTGACACCCAACCCATATGTCCCTCTTGCATGCTCTCATGACCCTTCTATTCACCTTTTCATTGATTCCCAATCCTCCATAGCTTCTAAAACCTCATTCTAGCTCAACCAAGCTTTATTTTCCATGCTTATCCTATCCCCTAGGTCTTGTACCTATAGGAAAATAGCACCAAGTTGGACTATAGTGATAGACCCTAGGGTGTCTCATTTCTAGTGCTCCTATCCAATCACATTTTTGAGCCCAAGTGATCATTTTCTCCTAATTCCTCTTCTTCATTATGTTAGCCTAGTATGAATGCACCTAATCCATGACCAATAAATCTCTATAAAAGCCCATTCAAATTTCATTTATAATGGGTTAAAAATTATCACAAAGTAAATAATATAATACAAACAAAACCACTAAGGAAAATTTCTCTATTCTTTGCATACAACCATCAAATATAGTTATTAGTATATTCAAACCCTCACACTAGTCCTTACCCACCTCAAGTACACCTAGTTTAGCATTTTGCATATTTATTACACTATTACACAAAACACATCAAGTGGGAGAAATCCATATATATTGGTCCCTCTTCAAAATATTGGTATATAGGCAATGTGCCCACACAAGGGGTGTGGATCACATGTTTAGTACATCTTACACACTAATGCCCCCTCTTTCTCAAGTTTCATCCAAGCATACTGAAGGTCTAGGATTATAGATTAAATTAGCTCTACAAGGATATTTGTTGATAGTCAGGTCTTATAATTTCATAGGTATACTAATATAGGGATAATAGACAAAACTCAAAACACTTAGATCTCTATGACTAGTCTGGACAACAACAACAAGAACTAGACTATAACATCGAACCTTGAAGTGTCTTGTTTTTAGTGCTCTTATCCTTTTGCCAAATGAAATATAGATCCTAATTTGTGAAAATACCCCAATATTTCACAACCAATATTATATTTTGTCTCAATTGTCTTAGTGTTGTTTAAGCTAAGTTATATTTCTCTTATTTGATTACTATTTTTAGAAAGCTATGAAGGTCAAATAAATTATACAAATCAGTACTCTATTTATTAAAATATTATTTACTAATTTAATCAACATAGACCCTTAACTAAATTAGAAATAAGACTCCAATATTCCCAAAATATTTAAATCATATGGTGAACCCGACTTACTTCATTTGTGCATAAAACCCCTAGAAACCCTAGCATAAATTCCTTACTAATTTTAACAATATTTTTCTAATTTTGTACTTGCCTATTTAAGTTAGAAATTTAATTTTATTTTTAAAATTCTATAGTAATTTTAAAAACATATTTTTCTTCTAAACCCTAGTTTCACATACTAGGTCTCTTTAAATCATAATTTTTTATTTATTTTTTACTTGCCTATTAAAATAAAAATTCAATTTAATTTTTAAAATTTCATAGTAATTTTTTAAAATATTTTTCTTCCAAACCCTAGTTGCACATATTAGGACCCTTTAAATCATAATTTTTTCAATAATTTTCTAATTGTTTACCTGCATATTTAAATCAAAATTTTGCATCAAAATTTAAAATTCCATAGTAATTTTTAAAAAAATATTATTTTTCTTCCAAACCCTAGTTGCATATACTAGGTCCCTTTAAATCAAGAATTTTCCAATTTTATTTTATTTTATTTTTGACCTGCATATTTAAATGAAAAATTTACATTAAATTTTAAAAATTAATTAGTAATTTTAAAAATATATCATTTTTTAAAACCCTAGTTGCATATATGAGGTCCCATTGCTTTTGAGGTATCACCTTACATGTTTGTGAGTTGCATATCCTTTTTATGCATATTCTAATTTGTTGTTTAGATTATATATGTTTAATCTTTTCTTTTATTTTTCAATTTGTTTTCCTTATGCCACCTAAGATACTTTCATCTCTTCCTTTGAGATGAAGTGTAAGACTTAGTGGTAACCCTCTTGAATTCACCCAAATTCCTTCAACCCAACCATATACCATAGATAAACATCCAACTTAGGTTCTTGCTATAGATCCTACACATCTAGATTACACTAATTTCCATGAGGATAATTTCAACAATGAATAATATGAAAATAAAAATGATGATACAAACACCGATGTTCATGACCCACCACATCAGACTCTTGAACCACTTCCACATGTTATTGATAATGAAGTTATCCTCAATAAAGATTTGATTTTATAACATTTTAAAGAAAGACTTAGGGAACCACCTTGAGATCATACTCTTATCTTACAATCTATCATGGAGATTAAAAAGGCTAAGCAAGTTGAGTCTTGCATTCCTTTAGAGAAACCAATTGAAAATGACATTATGGGGGAAATTATGTGTCAAAACCCTCCTATAACAGCCCAACCTTCCTATGAAGCACCACCAGTTACAACTAGTACATAGTTGTCTCCTAATGTGGTAGCCCTTGTGTAAGAGATGAAATCTCTTCAATCCAAGGTGCTACATCTTGATCAATGTGCCTATAGACCTAGACATGACTTGGATTTTTTTGCTCTACTTCATACACCTTTGGCACATCGTATTGCTTCTACACCCTTACCACCAAGTTTTTTTCAACCCAAGCTCACTCTATATGATGGAAAGGTTGATCCAGAGACACACTAGAGAGCTTTTCATGCAACATGCTTGGACTATGTGCCAAATTACTATCTACTAACCAAACTATTTCCATGAAGTCTAAAGGATTATGATTTACAATGGTTCTATAGTCTACCAAATTAGTTGATCAATGTATTCAATCCTTTAGCTGACATGTTCCTAGATCATTTCAGCATTAACATCAGTGATAAGTTTTCATATGCCTAAGTTGGACAATAAAAACAAAGGTCAAATGAGCATCTCACAGATTATGTTCTTTGATATAAGACTATATTAGCTAAGATGAATAGCCCCATGGCCGATCAAGAATTATAAGATCTTTTCAAATAGAGTCTTCTACCAACTTTGCATAAATCAATAATGTTCAAAAGATTCTCTTCCTTCACTAAGCTATGTCATACACTAAAGGAAAGGGAAGTCAAACTAATTTCAATGGGTAAATTCAAGACATGAGCATATATAAAATAATAAACAAGAGTAATAGTAAAGTCCCATATAAAGTAAAGGTTAATGATAGAAAGAGTCAAAATCAACCTACAATTAATGTAGATTTAGAACCCTTTAAATGAGTGGTTTTATTTACGCCTCCTCGGCAAACTTTTTCCAAACTACTATTATTTTTAGATAGAGTTTTATAATAGATTTTAAAATGTAATATCCTATCTCTCCCTCCTATTTGGGAAGTTGATCCAACAAAGCCTCTTCCATAGTGACATGATCAGAATGCATTTTACAATTCTCATAAGCAACTAGGCCACACAATAAATAAATGTATTAATTTGAAACACAAGAAATAGGACTTGATAGATATAAATGTTATTGATCATGGAACTCTAGTTGAGACTCCTCGGGAAAAGCAAACATAGGACACAATTTTGAAATTTTTCTCAGATCCTTTCCCACAACATTCTAAATAAGAGACAAGAGATACATCAGGTTTTCACCATGAATATCATGCACATCCTCTACCAACTACATATTAGGCACCTTTAGTTTAGTCACATCCTTTGAGAAACATGATTGGTGTGTATAATTCTAGAGTTTTAGCTAAACCTTCCATCTCTTTCTTAGAGCAAGAGATAGTTGAGGATGATTCAGATTACCATGCACTCTTTATCATAGTGCTCTCATAGACAACAAATATAGTGTGAACATGTGTACTATGATATTAATGTATCATTTTGGATATTTAGAGTAGAATATTACCTAGATGGACATAGTTATTAATGGATTTAGTGGGCACATATAGAGTTCATTGGGTAAGATTTTACTTCCTCTACAAGTTGGTCTAACACATGTGGCCACACCATTTACTATTGTTCCTAGTGTAGGAGTTTTTGATATGTTACTTGGTCAACCATGGATTCAAAAACTTTGAGTACTACTTTATATAGATCATAGATACATGAAATTAATTCATGATAATTAGGTTATTACAATTGGTGGAGTTATATATGAGTTACCACTCTCCACTTCAGAACTATCTCCTACTTTGTAGTCACCAGTTTTAACTTCTCCACTAGTTAAAATTATTCCTCTAGTTCAGATTCAAACATATTCAAGGCATTCCTCACAAACATAGAGAGTACTTATATGTCCACAAATGCCTCTTTGAGCAACCATAGTTTCAAGACTCTAGATAATTTTCAGCTACAATGTTCACACCCAAGATAGTATCATTGAGGTCTTATGCCTCTACACACAGAGCATATGTTCATAGATCTTCTCCTACTAATAGATGGGTCACTAAGAACCCTATAGTTTCATCCATTTATTAGAGTTATAGAGGGACCCCATAGTCGATTTCCACTATAGAGATTTTAGAGAATTTACAACATACACAACTTTCAGAGCCACAGTCTCAGCTTTTCCATTATGCTTCAAAATCAAACATGATCCCTCTCTTTGATATTGGACAATATGATAGGGAGTTTATCATAAGACTCATCATTTAGTATTAGGTCTTCTTAGTATCTATTATACATAGCTTCTTTTCAATTTCCTATACATAGTCTCCTTATTATTGATTGTACATAGTAATAGTTCAAAATACCAATATAACATGTCAAAATACCAAAAATAATACAAAATTTCAAAGTAAAAAAATATTAAAATATGTCAAAAATACCAAAAACAATACAAAATTTCAAAATCCAAAAATATTCAAATATCTCAAAATACCAAAAATAATACACAATTTCAAAATACAAAAACACTCAAATATTCAAAAATTCAAAAACATTTCAATTATATGCATTATCCATAATTTACATTTATACTTCCATGTTAGACTTACATTTGTTGTTCTATGCTATTATTTTTTGATTTATCTACATTACCATGCTTCACTTGATCTTCTTTGAGTGTGTGCAGTGACATCCAAATCCTTGATTGCTTTGCTCTACCCATTGAGGTGGCATCCTACTTCTACATTCAAGACATACATCAATATATTTACCCACCAGGGGAATATTCTACATGAATACACCATCCAGGTTATATCATTCTTATACCACATACTCTAGTTATCATGATGATGTACATTACTTACTAGTTTACATAAATCACTCTATTGACACTCACTAGTATATAGAACTTATGTATTTATTAGCATATACATATTCTTTTAATCCATGTCTTACATAATTTCATTTCTTTATTTGATTATTTAGATTTGATTTTACTTCTAGTTTATTACATGTTTTCCTTTCTTGCATTACATAGATAGATGTGATTGGATTTCTTAGTTCTTTTTTCTTCTCTTGTATGTACCTTAAGACATTTGTCAATGTCCTTTGATTATATTCTTGTGTGTACTTTAGGAAATTAGTCAATGTCATTTTCTTGTACTCTTTTATGTGATTTTGGTCCTCATGCCAACCTTGCTTGTTTATAATTGTATGTGTATGTGGCATTTGAACATGCCTTTTATTCCTACTTTATAATTTGAGTGACATGTGCCCATGTCCCTTGTTTGCTTGGCCCCTTGGCCACTCTTTTATGCTTCTTGCTTCTTGTCTTCCATGCTTTTTTTATTTTTATCTTCTCAACTATTTGCAATTCCATGATCCACATCATGCATTATCTTGATTTTTTGGATGCCATGTTGGACATCATGTTCCATCCCTCCATGAAAACTAACAACTAACAACTAACATTTCTAGTTTCAAATTCAACACATTGAACATACTATTACATTATTACATCTATCTAGGCATTCCCCTATTAATCTAATAATCTCCAATACAAACCATATTATATCTTGAGATATCTTGTTAAATTATCATTGCTATATCATGTATTTTTAGCATAACACACTTGCAGAGATTTTTATTCCAAGGGTAGTCATTACAAGGTCTTCATTCCTATGTTCAAAAGAGGTGGAAACAAATAGAGGTTTTGTCATAGAGATCGAAGCTCCTACTGATAGAAAAATTAGTTTTAGAATACTTAGAATAGTATCTAGAACCTAAACTAGGTAGAATAGACTAAAAAATAGTGATAATTCTATAACACTCTTTAGAATTAACAAAGGACAATAACATTAGACATGCACAAAAACGTTAGATAACAAGGTATATTATTTTTGGAACTCCTATCCAAATAGTAAAAAACCTAAACTTTTTAGAAATAAGTAGAATGGTAAGATTAGATATAGTTTTGCACATATAGATTAGTCCAAATTTAGTAGTTTTAGTATAATTTATAATAAAGAATCCAGATATAGGAGGCATCATGCACTGCATGATGGCTCTCCCTTCTAGTTTCAGATTGGGGATTTGATATAACTTCTAGATTAGAATCCATGTTATAGACACCAGTGATTGTGGGTAATGTAAATGGCACACTTGACTTCTTTTCTTTTTAAGTTCAGTATATTACCTAGGGATTCTCAGTACTTGTGTGCCTTACTCCATCTGTAGGTGGTTGGCATCATTTTGGAGTGGATTTCATACAAGCCTAATATTCTTATTTCCAAGTGGCTTCCACATAATCCTATGGCCTAGTTTTAGAGTGGCTTTAATACAAGCCTAATCTCCTCCTTCCAAATTTGGCCAAGATTGGCCTAGTTTCTAGTACACATTTAACTATCCATGCCACATTGTTAGATTTTAGAGCATTCATGGGCTTTAGGAGCCATCTTATATGACACACATTAATATTGGTATCAATTTATATCTTCAATTCATGGGTCAATGATGGATCCAAAGGTCTAGCCTTTGTAGTCTTAAGCCACCTACTCAGAGGGACTGGATACATATTCCAAACATTGATTAACACACACATCATCACATAGCTTCACTTAGTGGGTGATACTAGAGCCAAAGGGCCAACCTTTGCATTATTGATCCACTCTTGAGGAATTGAGCACTTAGCTCCATTTATGATATTACTCTTGGTAAAACACATACCTCTCATTACTTAGCATCATCTAACATTGCTCAACATAATAACAGGTTTTGTATTGGTCCACTTACCTGATGAGATGTATTCATTTATTTCTCTTTCTCTCTCTTACCTAGCTTTTTATATTATTATTTTAGATACAACATATCTAGTAAGAACTAATATACTTTCTATTTTATATTATAGATTTGTACTTCATAATCTGTTCTCTCTATGCACACCCAACATCACATAGATTCATGGGCTTCACCCTTATAGGTAAGTTCAAGTACACTTTTTACTTTTCTTTTATCTTAATGTTTTTATTTATTATATCACTAGAATAAAGGGGGGGAAATGTAGTCATATAAAATGTCAAAATTTGTAGCTTGAGTGTGGATTATGACACCCAACCCATATGTCCCTCTTGCATGCTCTCATGACCCTTTTATCTACTTTTCACTAATTCCCAATCATTCGTAGACTTTAAAAACCTCATTCCAACTTAGCCAAGATCCATTTTCCATGATTATTCCATCTCCTAGGTCATGTACCTATAGGACAATAGTACCCAAGTTGGACTATAGCACTAGACCCTAGGGTGTCCCATTTTTAGCACTCTTTTCCAATCATATTTCAAGCCTAGGTTACCATTTTATCCTGATTCTTCTTCTTCATTATATTGTCCAAGTATGAATGCATCTAATCCATGACCAACATATCTCTATAAAAACCCATTCAAAGTTTATTTAAAATGGTTTGAAAATTATCATAAAGTAAAGCATAGAATACAAGAAAAACCACTAACGTAAATCTACCTATTCTTTGCATATAGCCATTTAATATAGCTATTATCATATTCAAACCCTCACACCAATCCCTATCCACCTCAAACACCCTTAGTTTAGTATTTTTGCATCTTCATTACACTATTACACAAAGCACATCAAATAGAACTATATATGGCTTGATCCCTCTTCAAAGCATTGGCATGTAGGTAGTGTGCCCACACAATGGGTTTGGATCACATGTTTAGTACATATTACACACACTAATGCCCCTCTTTCTCAAGTTTCATTCCAACATACTGAAGGTCTAAGGTTGGAGATTAAATCAGTTCTACAAGGAGTTCCATTGATAGTCAATAATCAAAATTTCATAGGTGGACTAATATAGGGACAATGGACAAAACCCAAAAAACTAAGATAGCTATAACTAGTTTAGAAAATAGCAGCAAGACCTAGACTATATCACTAGACCCTGAAGTGTCTTATTTTTTATGCTTTTATCCTTTTACCAAATGCAAGCTAGATCTTGATTTACAATAGTATTCTAGTCCTACATAATGAGTACCGGCTTCTTCTCAACCATCTTAGTCATATTTAGTTATATTTCTCTTATTTGATTACTATTTTTAGAAAGCTACAAAGGTTAAATAAATTATACAAATTAATATCCTATTTATTATAATATTATTTACTAATTTAATCAACTCAGACCCTTAACTAAATTAGGAATAAGGCTCAAATATTCCAAAAAATAGTTAAATCAACTCCCTTGATTGAATAAGGACCATATTACTTTCATTTTTTTAATGAAGAAGATGAATTATATCATGTCATGGATTTGTCTCACCATGAAGAAACAATCAGGTAACAACAAATAGAATTAGATGTTCTTTGTTCAACTTTGAAAGGTAATGACTTGATTATTTCTAATTTGAAATAAACCAGTGTGAAGAACCTATTACTATAGCTAGGGAACAAGAGATAATTCTTCAAGGAATACATGATAAACACACTAAGTTCCATAATTTAATGTTTTCACAAACTAAAGAGTTGAATAATTTACAAATTTCTCTTGCTATCAAAGACACCCAAATTTTTGATATGAAAAATGCTAATGTTGATAAGCATAATCAAATTAATAATATGAGATAAATTATTGATGATATAAATACAATGATTGTTATACATAATGATATAATAAGAGAGATAACTACTCAAAATTCTAAGTTACAAGCCTCTATTCTAGTAATGTAGAGAGAAATAATAGTCTAGATAAAGGGACCAATAAGAGATATTCCCTCTTGTCCTATTCCATTACATGAAATTATCTCAATTTAGAATAACACTTATAATAAATTTCAAAATTTGAAGGATGAAAATGCTAAGATTAAAGAGGAATCTCAAAAGCAATTGGTAGAATCTCAAAAGAAATTGCAAAATGTACAAGCCTCCATCCATCACATTTGTGTTATTTTTGAGAAATTATTATCATGTAGGTAACCTTAATTCATTTATGTTATTTTTATACATGATCAATTTTATAAATGGAAGATTCAGTTAATTTCCCTTCATTTTTCACACATTATTGAAGATGAGCATATGTTTATGGACATTTTTCTCAAGAGCACTAAAGAAAGGCAAGATGCAATTTGTGAGTTTTATACGTTTAATTTTTTGTTAGGGCATTAATCTAGATTTCTCATAAATCTATTTGTTGGAGAAACATAATTATGTGCCTTTCTCTCCACTTTGAGGAACCAAACAACATGGCAACAATCCAATAATAGATTTTTGGAATTGCAAAGTACCACTAGGTTATGTATGAAACTACAATTCCTATAAGCAAGGAAACTTATTGCTATTTTTCAACCACTGTATCATATGTATATGAATAATAAGTATCATGAGTTATTGACATCCAATATTGTGGATTTTAGTGATTTTATAAATCACCATTTTGCCAATGTAATCAATGTTAGTAATATCAGGCGGGAGACCTTACTTGTTGAGTTGAAGCATAGTGAAGCTCTAGGCCCCACCACTACCAGATGGAATCTAAGAAGAGCCAAAGAAATTTTATATACTATCACTCAGATCATAAAGGAAAGAGGTTAAAATATATGGATTGGGATGAGGTTCAAGCCTCCAATAATTATTTACCTTCTATCTCTATGGTAGAGTTGGAGTACTTAGGTAGAAGTTGAGTTTCAAGCTTAGTTGCATACAATTGTAAAGGATTTTGGATTCTTACCAAGGGGCCACCATGAGTTGGGCCATAATTTTCAATTTTAATATCTTAGTCAAAGGTTTGAATCATGAATTTTGGATTAAATACCAGTCATCCCACTTCTTTGCAAAAGACTTGTAAAAGGTAAAGTGTGGGGGAGAAATGATCAACATCTCATATAACTCATCATAGCTATATAAATTGTCCATAAAGTGTTGACTTTGGTTATATATTGAATTTTTTTTAATAGTTAAATTCTTATCTAAGTAGGAAATGAATGCAATTTATCCTTTGTTTGTGTGTAATTTATTATTGATTCTTTACCTTATTATTATGTCTAACTTGGATAAATAGCACAATTTTGATTATAGAAACACATCCTAATGATAGGGTAATTTTGAGAATACAACACACAATTTTGAAAACACTTTTTGGTTATAATTTTGAGGATTCAGTGAGAGAGCTTTGAAGACCTGTACAAGATGCTCTAAAGATACCTAGACATGCTCTGAATACCAATTGGATCCTAATGATTGGGATAATAATTTTAAATATATATATATAAATATACTTTATATATTTATATGTATTATTTTATACATTTCCATTCATGTTAATGTCTTGAAATAGTTTGGATATATTTGTATCTTTATTTTGTAAAACTAGATAAGTATCTTCAATATATGTTAGTTATTTTCTATCTATAGTTAGTTCAGTTGGTTCCAATGCCTTCCTATAATCATGGAATCTAACTCCTTAGATTATCTATATTCCAAATAAATATATTTGGGCATTAAAATTTCCAATATTTTGTACTCTAGAAATACATGTTGAGATATGTTTAAACAAACATCTCTTTCTCATTCTAGAAAGTTGTTAAAGTTGCATAAAAGTTAGAAGAAGTTGGAAATAGAGTTCAACATTTCATATTTGTATATGTTCTTTTAAATGAAATAGAGTTCAACATTTCCCTTTATTTATGAGTAAATCAATTCCTATTCTGAGGAAGGAGCAAGGGCCCACTTCTCTCCAAAGATCAGGATAAATTGGTAATTTTTAGTTTAATAATTTAGAAAGTATTTCTTTAATTTAGATATATTTCATTCACTACAAATTGTAATTTACTTTTAACCAAAAGTGATTTATTTTAAATTCAGAGTAATTTCCTTTCAAATCAAAGAGTGAATTTCATTTTCAAAGTCAAGTGCGATTTCCTTTTCCAAAAGCAAGCGTGAATTTCCTTTAATGCAAGTGTTTCATTTACATGCAAGATTTATTTAAATTTAATACAAGCAGATTTATTTTAAGAAAGAGTGTCTTTTAATTAGAGTAATTTTTTAAATTCATCTCATATTAAGAATTTGTCAAAAGCTATTTAAAGTGACAATAAATAACATTCTCATATTCTAAACATCATGTTGTCCTACCCAGTCAGGCAAGTTGAGTGAGGGAATTATATGTCTTATGCCAGATGTTTAAGTTCTGTATGTAGATGGTGTGAATCCCAATAGGAAATTTTCAATTAAAAAATAATTTATATTTACTTTAATAAAGATTAGAGTTAATTTTTATTTTTTAGGATTTAAAAATCACAATAGAAGTAAACCCCCCAAATTATGAACTATACAACTTCAATATCAAAAGGTATCATTGCAAATAGCCATCAAACATTTCCCTAGTTGAAAATGACACCAATCCATGGTTAAATGAGAGGTATAATGATAGCCTATAAATAGGGTGGTTGGTTTCTTGTTGGTGGTGTTGTAGTAACATTTTACATCATAAAAATGGTTATGGAGGAACTACTAGACACTAAGGGTGATTGAGTATCTAATAGTTATGTTGTGCCAATATTTAAACTTGAGGGTGGTGGTGGGTTAGTGTACAAGGACACCATGGCCATTGTATATCCCTAAAAGGTTTTTGGGGACATGTCATAAAAAGAGTGGGAAGTTTGGCCATGAGAGGAAATGGGGATCCATATGGATCACATAGTAAGGTAATAGTTCAAGGTGATTACATTGTTGTCTAGTGTGTTAGCAAAATCTAGATCACCCTAAGGGTAAAACTAAGGGAGACCATCTTCGATAGAGTTAGGAGAGGTAGGGGGAATCGATGATTGTTACATTGAAGAGGAGTATGACTGGGGTTATTTTATTTGTTTGAGTGACTGATTTCACATCAAAACCATAGTGTGAAAGTAACCAAAAAAAAAAGAATAACACACACAACTCTTTCTTTTTTTATTATCTCATTTTTAATGGAGGAAAACACGCACTCTATTTTAATGAACTTAATTTTTTATTACTTTTTAAGAAATAAAATTTAAAATGTGAAGGGGATATGGGTTAAAGAAGGCCCTAAAAAATGGTAATCTAAGGTTGGTTTTAGGTTTGATTTAAGTTTGGGAACCTCGATATACCCAAAGGTATAATGAGGCATGATTTTATGTTGGTGGTAGCACATGGCTTAGTATTGGGGTCTACCCATCACTTCATGACCTTGTAATGATAATGGTGTAGAGTGCTTAACTTATATACCACCATCCAATAAAAAGACAAAATAAAAGAAGACAATTTTTTTTAAGGAAACTAATCTAAATATTTTTTTATTTTTAATGCTTTTTAATGAACACTAAATGAAACAAACAAATAAGACAAAAATAAAGAAATCAAGAATAGTGAGTCTATTTAACAAGTCCCATCAGGCATGCTAGTATGTTTAAAGTATTTTTGTTCATCTTTTATATAAAATAAACTACTTAAAAACTTAAAATAAGATATAAGGATTTTAAGACTATTTTTTACTATAAAGGATTACACACCATTTATTTGGCAATGTGAGAAATCTTTTTTATCTTAGAAGGATTACCTACACAAAATAGATAACTAGAAAAACATTGATTAATATGATATATGAGTGAGATACTTGGTATGAGACAAACTCTAGAAAGTGGTACACTTCCTTATAAACATGACATCCCACTATATTAGCACTCAAATGATAGACAAATATAAAAAAAGAAATTACAATAAATAATTTAATAATGTAGATAAGGTAATGAAATGATTTAAGATTTAATCTACATTTATTGGATAGAGATTATCAAAGCAAACATTCTAATAATCATTGGCAACATCTTCTTCTACTTGAATCATATTTAGTTGATCAATAATGGATTATAAGGTGGGGGTGAAAATAATAGAAAAAATGCCTAGTTCAAAGTAAATATCACTTTTATCTAAGAAAAGAGGATGTAAAACTATGGGAAAATCTCAGATATTAACCACTTCATGAATAACTCTTGGTAGAGTCATCTACAATAAACCCATGGCTTTAAGAAAAATTGATCTAAAATGTAAATCAATATGCTAAATAAAAGGGGTTCAGGTTACAAATAGAGTGGGTTTTTAATAGAGATCAATGTCGATCTATAGGATCAATGTTAACTTAGGGAATCGATGATAATTTTATCAGTGCAGTCAAGGTTCTCATAATAGGGGTCTAAAATATGGGTTTAACAAGATTTACGATGGTTTTAGGATGTCTTAGAATGACTAAGGGTATTATAACATTGATCATAGGGATAAAATGGAATTAAAATAGCATACAAATAGAATAAATTATAGAATGAATTTACTAAAATAAATGATAGACTAACCTTTATAATTCTTATAACATGTTATGAAATTTAAAGTTGATAGGATGATTCTTGATTTATAGATGGGTGTGTATGAGTTGATGCAGGTGTAAAATCTTCCAGTGAATGAACAATTTACTATTGATACTCCTAGATAAATTTCATAAGCATTACAGTGTAATTACAAGCATAGGAAATTGATCCTTTGGCCCAGGGGGTCTGTGGTTAAATTGATGTCAATTCAATATAATCAATATTGATCTCAAGGATCAGCAATGTTTTTTGGGTTAAACTTACCAAAGTTGTTGGAGTGGTTTCAATTGACAATTCAAATTAAGCCCTAAGTTTTTAAAATGATTTCAAGATTTTGAGGGGGCTATATATGGTTAAAACAACTTAACTTGGATTCTAATTTGGGTAGACTTATTTAGATTTTATAGTAACTAGTTAAATTAAACTTACTTAAGTAAAAGTAATTAATAAAACTTAATTACGCAAGGTAAATGGTAAAATGGCAATTAGATATTCACAAGGGGTGAATAAGAATAAATAAGAAGGGGGACCTAAGACCTAGACTAGCATGAATATTATTATGTGAAATATTAGTGCTTAAAAATGATCAAACATTTAAAAAATGAACCTCTTGTATCTGAAATTATTAATATCAACATAGGAGGTATTGCACCTACCATCACCTATAATGGGTCCATCGATCCCACATTGCACTTAAAGACATTTTGTAACCTTTATAAATATTGGATCAAATTTAATACCTTTTATAATACTAAAATATTAGCTAAAACAATCATAAGATATGCTTTATATTGGTATAATCAACTAAAAACCAATTCTATCACTAGCCTTGAAGACTTGGTTAACTCACTAGTCCAAAACTTTCAAACTAGTGATCTTCCCAAGAATAACTTATCTCACTTCATAAATTGTAAATAAGTTAAAAATAAAATGGCACAAACCTTCATAAAATTATGGAAGAACTTGCATAAAAAATGTGATCATAATATGGTGGATGACAACCTCTTCCACCTATTCACTAATGCTCTCTACTCAAAGTTACAATATCAATTTAGGAATCTCTCTCCAAAAACTTTTGAAGAAGACTTTGACCAAGCTAAGCAACAAGAATTTTTCATGCACCAATTTTAACCATCTCAACCTACCACATTCACTCATATTCTTATTAAAAAAACATCATAAAACTATTAATGGCATTACTGATATCTATGATACTAATCACAACATTAAAGTAATTAATTTAAACAATATTATGTAGCATTTTCCCCTACAAACAACACTTCTAATCCTACATATTCACAAATAAACAACACTAATGTCCATAAACCATTATCCCTATTCAAGATTCAAAAGCATCTTCTAAGCCCTGCATCATGAGATCTTAACCCCTCATCCAATGAAATCATTGTATGACCCAAATAATTTTTTTTAGTTTCATGGAAGTTGGGGCCATTCTCATAAGACTTGTAGATAATTACGGAATTTAGCTATGGATTTTATTCTTATCCCAAAATTTGATCATGAATCACTCATTCACAAATGTAAATAATCATATGACATAGCTTTTAAATCCAATGAAATGCAAACCAAAAATGAAAATTTAAATCAAGTTAATGTTCATCTTGTTATATACAAAGATCCTCTTCTTAGCCATCAAGATATCACTGACAAACTACTCCTTCTACAAATAATGTTGAAAGTCTTATAGATCTCACTAATAATCAATAAAATGTGGTAAATATGACTAACATGTGAATAATAGTTTATTCTATTGACTCCAATCCAACACCCACACACCAAACCTCTCAAACATTCCACATCATTCAATACACTTCCCCATCTCTTCTAATAGATTTGAGACAAGAGGACCTTATAACCTTCTAAGAACCACTCTTAACAACTCAAATTGATCATACATCTCACACAATCTTCACTCTTCCTCCAATATCTACACACCTAGACAACATTCCCCACCCTTCCAATAGTATTTATTCAACCCAACCACAAGAAATACCTCAATTAACCATCCCATCACCTAAATTCAATCAACCTATTTTTATTAAACCTAAACCAACTAAAATTTACCAACATAAGTGTAATTTCACTTCCAATCCTCCTTCACTGGATCTTTTAAAACATTATACACCTATATCTATAAATCTCCCCATGGGTTATGATGAATGGGACCCCATTGCGTAACATTCTCATATACCATCTTAAATGTGTTTCGTTGAATTAATTCAAACTTCCCCCCATCATAAAAATTATCTAATGTAATTATTATTAGAAATGAACATCCCTATTCCTCCTCTAGTAGGACATGAAACTACCTTGTCTAGATCTGAAGATAGTATACTTCAACAATATGAAAATATGTCCATACTTATTGATGAAATAGTGGAAAATTATCTTTCCCTTAAGTTTCATATTTATTCTATGATTCTAGATGATATTCTTCTTTTTGCAAATGATCCTCATCTATTCATTAGTGTTGAAATTGGTGATATCCAAGTTAAGTTTAACTTAATTGATGAGGGTTTAGTTACTTGCATTACCTCCCTTGATTTCATTAAAACACTTGGATATTTTGAGTATGATATCAAATCCACACAAATCACATGTCAAGGCTATGATATAAGTAAAATACCTCCTCTAGGTTGCATGTGGCTTCCCATTACCATCCCTTCTATCACCATCCACATGAGAGATGAGTTTTAACTTCCCCTCTATTATAAAATCTTTCTTGGTAGACCTTGGACTCATTATATGAGGGAGTCACCTCATTTGCATGGTAATGCATAAAATTCTCCCATAATGATATTATTTACAAGATTCAAGGAGACACAAACCCTTACAATTTCAAACAATTCTAAGAATATGGTGTCTTTAAAATTCCTACCCTTGAATCTTTGCCTAGTATCGCATTTAGGGAATCTCAAAGCTTTAATTATCCTATCAATTCTACTTGAGGCTATAATGATAACCTTGAACTCATTAGGAAAATTCCACCTAACCTCCTATATTCTAATGATGATGAGCTAGATGAGATTAGAATCAAGATCAAAAAATTTAATCTATCCCCTCATATCATCACCCAACTTGCTCCCTCTTTCCAACTTTGATCCCTTCAACCTCCTATCGATGATATACCTATGGTCTAAAACAAGACTAGACATTATATTCACCATGCAACTTTAGGTGATAAAATAATACCTACATATACCATCAACTTGCATATAACTGACTATGATGATGGTTATATTTTAGATGACCCATTTCTAGATGGCCTTGTTCAAGATATAAATGTTGAGATTATTCGATATCTTATTTATTTATTTTAGTATTTTTGTTCATCTTATAACATTCCTTCTTTAATAGTTCCTAATTCTAATCTTATTCCTATTTTTCATAGGGTAGAGATGGAGTGATCGCACGGTACACCTTTAGTTTTATCATATCCTCTTAGAAGCATGCTCATGGATCATGACATGACTGATCCTTACTATTTTTATAAATACTAGGATACTTTTGTTTTGATTCCCCCAAAGATGATATCTACTTCTCTTAAGCCTTATGCATGACCAACCTCATCTTCAATTGAACCTATTCCAATTTTTACTCTCACTCTACCTTTAGCTAAGCGTCATCCTATTTTTTCTCTTACTATACCTTCAAATGAGCCTAGTCTAATTTATGTTTTATCCCTACCTTCCATTGGTGATTGCCTTATTCCTTTTTCATAGATTGATCCCATTCTCACCCAATGGGATAATCAACCTTATTGTGATATCCAAAAATTTACCAGTCATTAGACCAGAGACTGCCAATTATATCAACCACCCCAACTTCTCCTTCTACCTATTCTATTATTAGTCCCTCAAAGGCTACTAACAAGAATATATGTCTCTTACATGGGACATATAATTAGTATTCCACTCATTTTTAGAAACTTCAATAATAAATTGACACATTTCATCCCACTATTTCTCATCCCAAAGAAAAGGCTATACCTCCTCCCATGTTGATACCTAAGTATATACCTAAATATGGGGAAGTATAATGTCTTTGGCACTAGTTTGGCACACATCATACTAATCATTTCCATATTACCTATCATTACCTTTGTGATCATCCTCAATTAAAATTTATAGCAAATATTCCTCCTTCCAAAAGTCATCCACACAAGAATGCTCCTCCTTCTTCATTGATGTCACCTCCTTCTCCACCTATGGCTCCTTCTTCTCCACTGATGATGCCTCTTTCACACCCCATGGATATCATTATTATTCTATAACCTATTCCTCTCCTTGATTATTCTACATAGGAGATCCTTCATAAGAATGATCCTTTATCTACGCCCACATTTTATGTTGAGGAGATTCAAAGATAAGTCTTTGCACAACTTTCCATGAGGATTAACGAAACTCTAGTTATCATTAAGATCCAACTTCATAGAGATGTTTCAGATGTCATGGATAATATTTGTGGGTAAATTTACTAGTATTTTTAAACACAACATGGTGTTCTTTCACATAGTTCTTCATTATGATTTTGGATTGTATTTGTGATCCATTTTTATATATCTTATACATTTGACTATGTCAAATTTAGTTTCACCTATACATTTTATATGGATATTTATATTATGATTTTTTTGTTTTATATGGTTTAATTTACTTTCATATTTTCTTAATTATTCTTATCATTTTATTCAGGAGGTCACACTTATATTTATGAGTTCTTTTATTTCATGAATTCTTTTTTGTTTACAACGATTGTTTGCTACCTTATCTTAATTCAATCTCAAATAATTATTATTGTGACTTGGTTATACAAACCTTGATCCCATTATTAATATTTATTTAACATATGATCAATTAAAAACAATAAATCTCATTGTACTTCTATTTACCAATCTACTTTGGATCTCCCTTTATTCCTCTATATTCATTTCACATACTAAGCATACATACAATTGAAAATTGAGATTGCATATTGGTTCATAGGTAAGCCTAAGTGTTTAATTAGTCATATATTTGGATACTTAGCTTATTTTAAATAATTTATAAAGATAATTCATGTGTATCACTTTTATGACTCATGTTGTTTATTTTAAATCTGTATGGAGGAGGAATCATAAAAGCCATTAAAAAAGTTAAAAAACCAAATCATTTAAATAAAAGGCAATGATACAAAAGGTAAAATACAAACTCAAATGTCAAATCACACTAAAATACAATATTCATATCACATATCCTAGTTCTAATAAAAACTCAAACTCCTTATTTGGCCTGATGATAGAGTTGAGGTCCATTGGGGTGCGGTAGGCCAGTAGGTTGGGATAGGAGAATAAAAAAGCTTTTAATGATACCTACTTTTTCACATAAGTATCTAATCTTCACATTATACTGATGGATCTATAATAGGTCTTGAGGAATGGGGAATATGTTGTGTGTAGGTAGGTCCATTTTACTTTTCTTGTTCATATAACCAACATTAATTGATCTTAGTATCTCACCTATTTACCTATACAACTTTGTGTTTATTGTGAGTAGGTATCCATTGTATTTTAATGGTCACTAAACTCTTAGTAGATCTATTTTGTAATTAGTATGCCTAATGTTTCCTAAGGTATTATTATAGATTCCTATGTCATGATTTTTACATTCCCTCTTGCATTACAACATTCCTAATATTACCCCTTGATAAATATTATTTTGTTATCTTATCATTCCCCTTAGGGTTTCTTGATGCAGGGGCATCCTATATGAACCTAAAATTTGATCCATTTTTATCTTGATATAGTCTATTTGTTTTATAATAGGTTATATAGGTACATTTTTTTTCCTAATGTAGAGTCTAGGTAGTCTTAATGTGCAATAAATTTGAATTCTAGCTTTTCCCACCAAAACTCTTTTTAAAAATTTGAGTCTTGTTAAGCTTTGTTTAAGAATTTTTATGTATTTTTTGAAGGTTAAAGGATGTATCAAACATGTACAAGTGTTTTGATAATGTATGAGGTCAAAAAATTCACATGAATCTGAAATTCATGGTTCTATATAGACCATATAGTGAAAATCAAGAAAATGAAATGTAACCAAAGGACCTCTCAGAGGGAAAGATTCAAGAATTAGTTATGCATCCTTTTAATAGTGATAGGAGTTATTTTTTATTTGTTATATATTTATATTAAATTATATGAATATAAAAAAATTATGGAAATTTTTTGTAAGAATGGGAATTTGGATGTTTTTGTAACCCCTATTCTTGAAGGAGAATTTATAGACCCCTATTTAGAAATTTATCTAGTTTTCTTGTCCAGACTATATTTTCCAATATAGATGATAAAATGGATTTTTATGATGGTTATAAACCATATTTAAGTAATTTTTAATTTTTATTAAAATTATAAAATTAATGAATAATATTAATTCATTTGGTGTTCAGATATATTAACAAACATACCTTGTTTTAGTTGATATCTTGCCCTTGTTGCAGACTGAGTTGTGTGGTAAAATACATAGAAATTTGGGAGTGCATTTATTTACATTAATCAAGTATTTTATCATTTTTTAATGTTAAATTTCAATAAATCAAGAATATATCATTGTTTTTTTACATATTTTCACAAAACAGAGCCTATTCCCTATGGAAAGCATTGTTGATTTGACTGTGAGACTATTCTAAGAATAGAAATATCATTATTTCATTATGTATATGCTTTGGAGATGTTTTTTTGAATTATTTAAATTTTTTTATAGTCTCCTTGAGGTTTTATTTTGAATTTTATTATGTTTGGTTTCTTTATCGATAAACATGCATGTAGATGCATAAATTGCCTAGATAGACAAGTGTAATCTTCCTTAGAAACCTATGAAAATGAATTGAAAGTGAACCATAAATTTGGAAATGTGATCAAGGTCAATATATACCTATAAAACAAATTTTTTATATTTTAAATCCCTCAATGCATTCATAGTTGATTTTTTTCTATTCTCAGGTTGTCACAGGCTCCTAAAAACCCTAAACTAGGGTTTATTCAATATATTTAGTTGTCATTATCCAAATTCAACCAAATTTTGTAATATTACTAAAATTAATTTTCCAAAAATTATTTAAATATTTTTTAGTGTTTAAAAATTCAAGGGTACATACTTTTGTTGACTGTTTTGTGTTTAGCCTTGAGGAGGCCTAATTGGAGAGGGCTAGTAGTTAGAAAGAGGGTCTAGGAAGGGAGTTAGGCCACAAAATTCTATAAAAAGGTGTATTTTTTTATGGGAAATAGGAATTATGATTTATATTTATTTAACTAATTAAAATTTATCTTTACCATGCATTAATTCCTATAAGAGTGCTACAACGATTATGAATAGTGTAAACAGAGTTGGAAAAGGGATGAATTGGAAATTGGAAAGTCTTAGAAGAGTTTATGAGTGGAAAAAGAGGGTAATGAGACCAATTTAATAAATATCAATAATATTTAAACCATAAACATCATCAAAGGAACTCTAGTTTCTTTTATGTAGAATGAACAAGGGAACTTTAGCAAGAAGTGGAAAACCATAGTTCAAGTGGTGCATATTGAGATAAGTCATAGAGTGAGAGATTTTTGGTGTATGCTCTACATAATTTTGAAGTCAAAGATAGTAAATATTATTAGTTTATTTTTAAAAATATTAAAATCATGTATTTTGAAGTGAATTTTAGGATATGGAACCAAGAGTAGTGTTCCATGGAAAGAATTAGTAGAAATGAAGATTTGGTCAAGAATATGATAGACCAAGTGACACAGTTGATTGCCCCATTGGTCATGAGGATGGAGACTATCGAGGATACTCTCAAAAAGAGAGAAAAAATATTAGTAATATATATAATAAGGATATGGTAATCATCAAGTTCAAGTAGTACCTTTATATCCAAGGATAAATGAGAGAGGAAATAAAGAGGTGGTTTAAGAGAGACCACGAATGCATATAGTAGTAGTTCAAAAAGGCATGGGAGTATAACACCATGCATGGGAGATTATAAAATTTATAGGTAATATATTAAGAAGATAATAAGGTTCCATGATAATTATACCAAGATAAATATTTCAAGGACAATGTTGGCATTACCACAGAGAGGGACATAGAAAAATAGAGTGTCCATTGTATATGAGCAAAAGGTTGTAGTATTAAAGTAAAAGAGAAGTGAATGAGTAAAGAAGAAAAAAATGAGTCTTTAATCATAAGGAGAATATTATTATAGTAGATAAATCAAGTCAAAGAGCCAACCCAAATGAGAAGTTTATTCAAAAGTAGGTGCAGAGCAAAAGGTAATGTTTGTAATTTAGTGATTGATGGAGGAATCACTAATAATATTGTGTCTTTAGAGATGGTTCAAAATCTAGGATTAAAGATGATGCCACATAAAAAATCATACAATTTTTAATGGGTTTATAATGGACATCAAATCTTGGTAAGTGAGAAAATTTGAGTTGAATTCCATATAGGAGGATATAGAGATAAAGTATTGTGTGATATTATGCCCATAGATGTTCATCATTTACTATTAGGGATACCATGGAAGTTTGATAGATAAACTATTCATGATGGTCAATATAATACATAAACAATCAATAAACATGGAGAGATACATAGTATTGTCCCATTGAATGGTGAATAAGAAAGAAGAGATGAGAGGATAATGATGATGGCAATAAAGCAGTATTGAAGCAAAGCCAGGGAAAGTTTGGGTTTGATTAAGGTACTAAAGAAATAAGAAAAGGTACGATGTCTTAAAATGGTTAGTATAAAGGGTTTTGAGTCCACAAAGATGGAAATTAGAGAGGATGAAATAGACTTCAAGGTGATAGAAGGTATTTTTCAAAAATAAAAAGACATAGCACTTATGAGATTGCTCATGAAAGAAGAAAATGAAGAAAAGCAAGGTAATAGAGCCTATGAAAGAGAAGACAGTAGAATAGTAATATATCTTTCAGAAAAATTGGAAAAGAGGTGGATTGGGAATGACATAAATCAATATAATAAGTAAGATATTGAATTTTCTAAGAAAAAAACACAAGAGAGAGCCATGAAGGCTCCACATTTCATTTTTAATATGTTGTTTTGTAATGAAAGTATAGGTAAGAAGCAAGCATCCATTAATCAAAATTTATAACAAGTCAAGGAAAATGAAAAGAAAGAGATGAATGTAAAACCTAAGGGTATTTTGGAAGCAAAAGGAGGAATGGTAGATAAATTCAAAAGCTTTAAGGAGAGTCTTAAACAAGAAAAGAATGTCAAAGAATTAGGCAATATGCAACAGGACCTGAAAGATATTTAAGTGACTTCTAAGGTAAAAAAGCAAGAGTGAAAAATAAAGGAGATGGGATAGTGAAAATAAGAATATATCCCTTACATATGTAGGAAATTGAGAGCAATCATAATGGTGATGAATAACAACAAAGAAAAAGTTTCCATAAGAATGAGGTATGCAAGGACCAAGAACATGTACATAATTTGAAGTGGACAAAACAAGAAGAATTTAAAAAGGAATAATATTTCATATTTTTATAAAGAGTTTATTATGGAAATAAGGATAAGTTTAATGAATTTGTAGAAGAGTAAGAGTGGTATACACCTGAAAGTCAAGAAGGAGATGACAATAGTTATGTTTTTCTTAACAATGTTGTTTCATGTGCTGGTATACTAAACAATAAAATGAACCAAAGAAGGCCTAAATGTGGGGCCGAAAAATGTGTTCACCTCTATGAGATTCAAGTATAATTATATTACTTATATAAGTAGGTTAATTTTAGTTAAATAGTAGCATACACCAAATGCATCAACAAACACCTATGGCAAACATTTTACATTTTTGTAGTATGATGTAGGGGAATCCTATATGGACACCAAATTTGATCCATTTTGTCTTAATATAGTATATATTTTTTCTAATAGGATCTATAGGTCCTAAATTATCCTTAGGTGGAGTCTAGGTAGTCTCAAGGTGCAAGAAATTTGAATTCTAGCTTTTCCCACCAAAATGCTTTTTGAAAATTTGAGTCTTGTTAATATTTGTTTAAGGATTTTTATGTATTTTGTGAAGGTGAAAGGATGTGTGAAACATGTATAAGTTTTTTGATAATTTATGAGGTCCAAAAATGTACATGAATATAAAATTCATGGTTCTATATAGACCATATAGTGAAAATCTAGAAAATGAAATGTAACCAAAGGACCTCTCGGAGGGAAAGATTCAAGAATCAGATATGCATCCTTTTAAGAGTGATAGGAGTTAGTTTTAATTTGTGATATATTTATATTACATTAGAGGAAGATAAAATAATTTATGGACAATTATTTTAAGAATTTTAATTTGGATGTTTTTTTAACTTTTATTCTTGAAGGAGAATTTACAAACCCTTGTTTAGGAATTTGTCTGCTTTTCATGTGCATACTATATTTTTAAATATTTATGATAAAATGGAGTTTTATGATGGTTATACACCATATTAAAGGAATTTTTAATGTGTATTAATCTTATAAAACCAAGGAACAATAGTAATTCATTTGGTGTTCAGATATATTAACAAACAGACCCTATTTTGGTTGATATCTTGCTCTTGTTGCAGACTGAGTTGTGTGGTAAAAGACATAAAATTTTTGGAGTTTGTTTATTTAAATTTATCAAGGATTTTATCATTTTTTTTATGATAACTTTCAATAAATCAATAATATATCATTGTTTTTTACATATTTTCACAAAATAGACCTTATTCCATATGGAAAGCATTGTTGATTTGACTGTGAGACTATTCCAAGAATAGAAAGATCATTATTTCATTATATAAATGATTTTGAGATGCATTAGTGAGTTATTTAAATGTTTTTATAGGATCCTTGAGGTTTTATTTTGAATTTTATTATGTTTGGTTTCTTTATAGGTACACAGGCCTATATATGCATAAATTGCCTGCATAGACAAGTGTAATCTTCCTTGGAAACCTATGAAAATTAATTGAAAGTGTGAAACCATAAATTGGGAAAGGTTATCAAGGTCAAGATATACCTATAATATTAATTTTTGATCTTTTAATCCCATTAATTCATTCATAATTGATTTTTTTAGATTCTCAGGTTGTCATAGGTTCTTAAAAACCCTAAACTAGGGTTTATTCAATATCTTTAATTGCCACCATCCAAATTCAATGAAATTTTGTAATATTATTAAAATTCATGTACATTATCTGATTTAAATATTTTTTAGTGTGTAAAAATTCAATTTTATGGGATGTTTCTGATTGTTTTATGTTTAGGCTTGAGGAGGCCTAATTGGAGAGGGCTAGTAGCTAGAAAGAGGGTCTAGGAAGGGAGTTAGACCACCAAATATTATAAAAAGGTGTATTTTTTTAGGGTAAATAGGAATTAATATTTATATTTATTTAACTAATTGTAATTTTTTTGTAATATTCATTAATTCTTATAATAGGGTTACAAAAATTGTGAATAGTGTAAACAAAATTGGAAAAGGGATGAATTGGAAATTGGAAAGTCTTGGAAGATTTGATGAGTGGACAGAGAGGGTAATGATACCAAGATAAAAAATATCAAGGCTATTGAAACCATAAATATCATCAAAGTAACTTTAGTTTCTTGTATTTATAATGAACAAGGGAGCTTTAGTAAGAAGTGTAAAACCATAGTTTAAGTGGTGCATGTTGAGATAAGTCATAGAGTAAGAGATTTTTGGTGTATGCTTTGCATCATTTCCCTTTGTGATTTTTAGTATAATACCATGGATATCACTATTATCTCCTTAAAAATTAACAAAATTAAACATTTCCTTATTACCATTCACCTTATTGATGTTCCCCTTGTGAGTTGCAGTGTAATAACATGGTTAGAATTAGCCCCTCCTCATAAATTACTACATTAAAAACATATTTTAAATAATTCCCATAGTTGTTTCCAACTCTTTAGTGTTCCCTTTATGATTTGGAGTGTAATACC
Source organism: Torreya grandis (assembly GCA_037957365.1). Taxonomy (NCBI): domain Eukaryota; kingdom Viridiplantae; phylum Streptophyta; class Pinopsida; order Cupressales; family Taxaceae; genus Torreya; species Torreya grandis. The sequence continues at coordinate 819,982 of JARHVA010006395.1, forward strand.
ATGGATATTACTAGACCCTCCCCATAAAATATACCAATTCCCATTTAATACTATAACCAAGTCACAATGAAATTACATGCATCAAATTTGAGATAAGTAGTGTTCGATTATGAGTTACACATCATTGACATAATTTCCATCTTGATTTAGTATATTTTATGATTACTTCTTAAGTATTTCACTTTTATCTTATTATTTCATTATTGCATGTATGCTTTCAACCATTTTATTAAATTTGTCATACTTCCCATCTTGAATTAGTGTGATTAATTTAATTTATTTTTACACTTTGTTTTTCTTTTTATACTTCCCAGCTTGATTTAGTATGATTGATTGACTTAATTATTTTGTTTTTATACCATCCATTTTTCATGTGCCTTCCATTTTATTACAATATTTTCATACTTCCCAATGTGATATAGTGTGTTTTTTTATTTTATTTTTAATTTGGTATAAATATTTTACATGTTTTGAAAGCATTTGTTACCTTTTATACCATCTTTGGTTTAATATATTTATTCATATTTTGTTTTTACATGTTTCCCATTGTGATATAGTGTGTATTACATTTGTTTTGACTCATTATAATTTTTCAAATCATTTTTTCCTTTTTATTTTTAAAAATACATGTGTATCACATAATGCTAGAAATGAAAACACACATCACATATTTCCCATAGCATATATGACAAAAGCTAGATACATGTGCTAGAAAGGAAATGCATCCATGCATCCACATCAAAATCTAAGTGCAACTAGTGAGATAAATAAATTATCAACATCAATATATATATATATATATATATATATATATATAGACACACACACACACACACACATCAAATCATCTATCTCTCATAATAAAAAATTCAACTAGTGTTATTCATTCACAACTTAAAACAAAATTAAAAGATCTTTCACCATTGTTGGTATCACGGATCATGATCTCACTATCTACTCACCCATCAAGCACATCCTCCATTAGATACCTCCTCACCAATATAAATCCAAGAGTTACCACAAAATACTATTATGGCCCTCTCCTCAATGGTATCTCTATAGACCAACTATGTCTTGGAGCTATTGTAGGATCCCCCTACATGATAGCTAGTACTTACATCTCCTCACATTGATAGTGTCTCCATATCTGATGAGATCACATTGGCTACTTCCACCTTTGTTTTGGTTCTTGATATACTCCCTTCTCCCCTACATATACATCCATAACACCTCCTCCTATCCCCACTACCTCCTTCTCTTTTGATCGGCAAACCCATGGTCTATCCCACTGAGGCTTGATCATCGGTATCTCCATAGGTACCCCTCCACCTCCTCTCCCTCTCAGTTATCTAACATGTCATGCCTAATAAGTAGGTACTACTAGAATGTCCATAAGATATGGAAGTTATAGATGTCTAGTTATATAATCCATTATATGAGGCTCTACCCATGAAGTGTAGTATCTTATGATCTACACATATGCCAAACCTATAGTAATAGTATCCCAACTAGGCCATATGGAAGCTATGTGAGTGTATGGTTACCACATTATCTTCCCTCATGTGATAGTCTACAAAGTTGGAACATGGGGCATGGCACATGATACATGGTCCTTCCTCCATATAATGACCCAAGGTAACCTATCATCAATTGCATCAAGAAAACTAGCTAGTTGATACATAGGGAATCTCTCATATATCCATGCAATCAAGAGTATAACTAGTCCCATCATATTATATCCCATGGATAATATCCCATATATATCATGCATGACCTAGACCCAAATGACAAAAACAATCATAGAGTACTCCCTAATCTAAAATTAACTAGCACAAGGCTATCAAATATAATGGCACCTTGCCATCTAACTTGTGATGCAACACTTATGCTCTCACAAATCCTATAATAGCCTTCTAGATGTCAAAAATAGCCATAAGGTAAATATTAAACAAGCTCACCCAAGATCTAGGGTATATCCTATCTAAGCCTATTTCCCACTAGGATAAGGCTCATCTCTCATCCTTTGACTCTAGTATATCATTAATCATTGATATTCCACCTATTAGAAGTTAAATAAATACATGAACATCCTCCAAAGTGATATCCACCTTGATGGTGTCCCCCTCCACCTCCATTCACAAAGTGTTGGTCAATTGTTACCATGATCTTAGGAACATGAAAACAAGATCAACACTCAGAAAGATCCATATCATCTCCATAATGCCACCTAAGCCCAAGGTAACTAGTCCAACCCTATCCACATCTACTAATTTATATAATAGATATGGTATCCATGACACATCCACTAGGCACCAAAAATTTTGACATCTATGTAAAAAAAAATCAACAAAGGATGTATTAGATTTAGATGTCACAATAACTAAAATAAATTCTCAAAAATTTACAAATTAACTACTTCATCAGCTTGTTTTATTTATTTTTATAGTTTTTCTATTTTTCTACACCATCAGCCCATTTGATACTAAATCAGCCCTATTACATTCTTGTTACACTATATCGACTTAATGGTACACAATCAACCCCTTTTATTTCAAAATATATTGGAATATTTGATAATAAATTAGCCCTTTTCTATATTTAACATACTACATCAGCCCTTTGGTACATGGTTATCCCTTTTTAGCAAATTATATTAGCCACATATTACCAATTGCATCTGCCAAAGGGTACTATGCCAACCATATTCATATTCCAAACTATGTCATCCTACTGATACATAGTTAGCCACCTTCAAAAATATTATGTTAGCCCTATGTTATGGAGTTGGATCCCTATTTCTCTTTTACCTTATGAATTAAGTTGACAGGGTTGACTCTATTCTTTATCTGTGATGAATTTTTGACTATTTACCATAAATGTTGTATGCATTTATTGGTATGGTCTTTTCCTACCCGGTACCCTATTCAATCCCTAATTTACCTAAAATTTTCCTAGGGTAAATTTAGGTGACTATATTTTACCTACCATCCAATTTTCTATATCTATCTTAATTTTAAATAAAATTGCACAAAAAATTAAAATTCATGCTTTCTTTTCTATATTGCACTCACTACAGTTGTTATGCATCCTCCACATCATATCTATCATCTCATCACCATGGTCAATCTCTAGGCTCAAATTGAGTCTCTTAGAGGAATGTTTTATTAAAATAGTAACAATAACAAATGAATTATTTTTCACCTTCTTTATATTTACTATTCAAAATTATTAACCTATCAAATTTTTACAACAAGATTTTATTTTTAGACCATATATATGTTTTTACTAACTCTTTTTTTGAACCACAAGATGCTCTAAAATCCTAAAATTATAGATAATATTTTCACACATTACATGTATGTTTTGCAAAAATATCATTTTTTTTCTCTTTTTCACTAATTTATACAAGTTCACCTAATGTTCCCTACACTAGACACTCACTTCCTTCCTATCCTACAATACTAAGGTAAGTAAAGGTATGTGTTTTTCAATTTTGTCCTTTCATTTATTTTATTTTCTTCTTACTATATTTTATTTAGCTTCAGTGTTGTGTGTTGTTATGTTCTTTTCTTGAAGCAACAACCCCTATTGTACCTATGTAACACATGATGAGATTCAAGTGGGGCATATGTATATATAAAATATTTTTAAAATTTATCCATTATTGATGCTTTCTCTCTTACAATAACCTGTCGAGTCTCAATATCTTTGAGTGTAGGCTTTAAAGGGTACACCAGTAAAGGGGTGGGTAGACCATTAGTGCTTTATAGGATTATTATCCTTTATACCACCATTTTATATCTACACAACCTTCTCAGATACACTTCTATAAGCTTTTAATCATCTCTTAAATACTCTTCCAAGTAATTCAACACCTTATGTATCCCTTTCCTAATCTTAAATACCTTTTTGACATTTACTATACACTATTGGCTTGGGCTGACCCTATATTATTATTGATATGTGCACATTATAGGGCTATGCCAGCCTTGGCCTACCTAGATCGAGACCTAACTTATTTTTATCAATTAACAATACAAATTCAAATTGGGCTAACCCTATGGGATAAAATTTCAAAAATGTTTAGGGTTAGATTCGGATATATATACATATCCATTTCTATCATTTATAAATAGAAGAAAAGAAGAATATATATTGTGCAACTATTTATCCACCATTCTAATTGAGTTACATTTCTTAGGGTTTCAATACTTTCTTTGGAGATATGAATCTTGTCTTGTGGAGAAGTCTTTTGGATGCATAGATAAGTTGTGTAACCTAGAGTTGACCTAACCTTATTATTATTACATACCATAATAACCTCTTGAGAAACACCTTAGCCAAGGGAGAGATTGAGGCTTGGTGGGTTCATATTAAAATTTAAGTATTTATAAATTTGTTATTCCTTTGTTAAAGTGGATAAATTAGCATTTGTAATTCTCTCCCATGCATTAGGATTTATTATACATTAACTTGAGTATATATCTTCTATGCAAATTTAATTTTTATGTTTATTACCCCCACTTTGTGCCACAATCTTTGGTGAACACTAGATTAGATATTAATTTACTTATCATTTACTTAGTGAATATGAAACCATAGGATATAATTAGGGTTATTGTATAGTGTTACTTGACTAGAGGCTTTGGAACCCTCTCTAGTGATATTATTATGGTAAGATATCCCTTGGTTAGGTTTAGTGGATCTATATTGGTCATGACCCTAAATATATAATGTATAAAAAAATATAAGTGTAAGTAGGATCTATCTTCTCTGAGATAGGATTGATTAATACGTCAGCTACATTTTCCTTTATATACATCCACTAATGAAATTCTAACTCATTATTCTATAGGGGTATTTCTATCCCACTAAATTAATCCTTAGTGCTTTGGGATGGTATTTGTGAAGTAAATGGATAAAAATAATAGGAGGAAGTCATATAAGAAATCATATGTACCTTATATTATTTTACATAGTATCTCTTGACATTGCTCACAAAGGGTGGTAGTGAGGCCATATTGCATGTCAGTGGTGACCATATCCCAATAAATTTGAACTCTCTTTATGGTAGTAGAGTCCTCCTAATTAGTGTAGTGTATTTTCTATGTAATTACTTTAATAGTGTATCAAATTTTAGGGTTCTTGATTCCTTTAATGGAGAGGGTGTGTTGACTATGGGATGTTATTATGAATGTATTTACTAATTTTTGCTCATGGATTTCTCATTTGTCATATCCCTGATTTATCAACCTTTAGACTGTGTGGATGACCACCGATTTTATGAAATATGGTCTATCTAGATATATCATGTCCTCATATGCTCTAATAATTAGTAACCTTATGGCACTCTTCATGATTCTAAAGTATATGAACATGCTCCAAATGTCTAGCTGCATACTTGGGATAATAGTGCATTTTTTCATGTAATCCATATGTTTATTTTTAGGTTCATTTGAATCATTGTGAATCTCTCAATTTACATATTGTAGTGATCAATTTCACTCAATTAGGAGTGGATTTAGTGTTCTTATAATGTGATAATAGAGCAAGGACACCCAAAAATGTTCCCTACATGTCTAAGAGCTCATATTTTATAGAATGTTTCTTGTAATGTAGACTCTTAATTTTCTCTAATCCAACTACCTATGGCATCTTCATCTCATCTTCACTTTGGTTTAGGATTCTACATAGAATGTGTATTATTGACATGAAATTTTGGTAGTTTTATTATTAATATAACTTTATGGTTTGTCTAGTAGGTTGAATCCTTGTTTTATAACTTTATTAATATAGTTGTTAAGTATGGTGGATAAAACAACTCTTTTTACCTTCATTTAATGTTTTTGGTTGTTTTTACCTACACCTCTTTCCCTTTTTGTCTTAACAGTGTTTCCTTATTCTCTTCTTTATTTACATCCTTATCTATTACTTCATAATTTTATTTTTTTCTTATTTCCTATTTTTTGTTTGGTTCTTATCTTTGTATACTCTATTTTCCTTATTTTGTCTTTTTATCCTTAAGGTACATGGTTTTTTCATCTACTACCTTCTCCAATGCTTATTCTTGATATTTTCTCTAATTATCTTAGCCTCTTTGCTCCTTTCTTGTGTATTTATTATTTATTCATGTAAGGTTTCATACAAACCCCTTATTTTATCATCCATAGTGAATAGAATTATCTTCATATAGTCTCAAATTTATCTTATTATTTTTTCCCTTCCAGATCTAAAATAACATACATTTTACAAATACTTGGCATGATACCATTGTTTATACATATTCTTATTACTATAACCACATAAAAAATATTATGTTGTATCCTTGTCCTCACCCATCTGTACTTTAGTTTATTCTTCCTCTTCTGAAGACTCCATCTTTGAGTAAGAGACAAATGTTTCTTTGTCCCTACTTTTTGCTTTAGTGTTTTTCTATTTATTTTTTCCTTTTATTATGGTTTGTAATGATGGTATCCATCTCATTTTTTGTCCACTCATCTCTAATAATATTTATCCTACTACCACCATAAATGAAGTAGTAGGAACCTATGATTCTTCCTGTATTTGGATTTTTATGTTTGTTGCTTTAGATGTACCATACCTTAGTTTAGATTTAGTTTTGATAAAATAATATTGGGGGAGGTCTTCTTTAGTCATTTCCTCTTCCCCAAGGACTCTTTATGTGGTGTAATATTTAACTACAAAGTTTGCATTCTCCCACTCATGTTTTTGATATTGTGGATTTAATATGGGGGTTTTATTTTGTAACTTTGTTTATCTATGTGTTCTGTGACTTATCTATGATGGGATTATGGATACTTGTTAATATGGTGTATTTTTTCATTAAAATATAATACGTAATCATGTTATGATAAGTGCACTCTCTATAGGGTGTTGGTAGCTAAATCCAACATCAATCATAATTTGGGTTATTCTAGGATCTTATGGTAAACTCATAGCTCCTAAGACAATGGTTTTGAATTGGTAATTAGTGACCTCATAAGATAGGGGAAGGGTTGTATATTTTTTCAAAGGGTTGTAAATAAGTATTATTTGAATCAATTATAAATTTAATTTCACTAAACTATTTTTGGACTATTCCTAGAGAGATTCTAAATCTTTTAGTGACCATGTTTCTAATCACCTTTTCCCACTCTATAAAATGTCTTATATTCCCATATCCTTATTATATGGCCTCTAATGAAATTTTAACTTGTTATTATATAGAGATATTTTTATCCCACTAAATTAATCCTTGGTGCCTTGGGATTGTATTGGTGAATTAAATGGGTAAAAATAATAGGAGGGAGACATAGAAGAAATCATATGTATCTTATGTTATTTTACAGAGGATATCTTGATATTGCTCGCAAAGGATGGTAGTGAGGTCATATTACATGTCAATGGTGACCATATCCTAAGAAATCTGAACTCTCTTTATGGTAGTAAAGTCCTCCTAGTTAGTTACCTTCTATCAACCAAATTTAGTTGTCTATTTAGATCAACTAATTTTCTAGTTTTATCCTTGTGTATAAATAAACATATCTACACTTTATTCAAAGGGAGTATTTTTCAGTGCACTTTAATTCCCCTTTTAGAAATTATGATAAATTTTAAGATTTAAATCCTAATAAAATACTAATATTTTCTTACCTATTTGTTTTTGTCTTTCAGGTCTTGTCATTCTATTACTTTCTATTTTTTCAAAATTATTTTCTCCTAGATATATATTTCTTCCAAAATTGTTTTCTTATTTTCTTTCTAGAATAAGATAATGTATTATCTATTATTTATTGCATAACACACCATAATTTCAAATTTGGAAATCATGGTACCCCTCTTTATCTTTTAAAATCTAGTTTTACCTTCAGATAAAGTTTTTCAAGTGTTTTGGGTGTGCAATGTAGCTTCCATTTGTTACCACTAGGAAATTTTTAGATGTAATTTCACACTAATAAATAAAGTTATATTTTTAAAAAATAATGATGAAATTCAAATGTAATTAAAATGCAAAGGTAAAAAAAAGTTGAAAAAAGACCATTCCCACATGTTAATTGCACAATAATTAAAATAAGCATATACATTGATTTTTATCTTTCCAATTTTCAAATATTATCTAAAATCACTTTTCGAGCAGCATTTTTCATGGGAAAATCATATCCATTTCACATGAAGTTTTCATAGATTGTACTCAAATGTGGGAAGAATTTTAACGTTAAAATATTTATGGGAAATTATTTTACAATTTTTAAATTCACAAAAATCAAAACTTACTTTTGTGTTGATTTTTACTTGGTCATTTATGCATATTTCTAGTTGTCAGATAGTTTATTTTTATAGTTTTCAAATTTCACTAATAAGAATTTTTAAGGAGACACTTTGCATGGGAAATAGACATATATTTCTTATGATATTTTTTATCATGTGGAGTCTTGTTGTATAATAAATTAAAAAACATTAAATAATTTTACATGTCATAATCTTCAATAACATTGAGAGAATGACAAAAAGAACTAAACAAATATACATCATTGAAGTAATAAACCATAGTGAAACAAGTAAATATAATTCACTCAAGTAAACAAAAAAATTACCACATTTTACTTAGGGTTTGGGAAAAAAAATTAGGCATGATATTTTGGTATGAAAGGCTAGGTTTAGTATTGGGAACTCTATGAAAACCAATAATATTGGTTTGGTTACCTTCTATGGAAAAAATAAAACATGATGTGTACTAATAGTTTGGTCAAAATGATTTCATGAGACTTATATATATATATATATATATATATATATATATATATATATATATATATATATATATATATAATTTGTGAGAAATTTTATTTATTTCCTTTAGTTTCATAGAAATTGAAATTCATAATTGGTTAGATATCGAAAACATGTATATTTTCATGTGATACTCTTAAGGCACTAAGGTGCAATATGCAGGATGACCTCTTAATGTTATTCATTCACAAAATAAATTTTTTTTTTTCATTATCATGTTATTATAGACCATTCAATAAATTTATGAATTGCTTTAGGGAATGAAATTCAAAGTCTCTTTGATTAAAAAAATATTATCCTTGAAAACTAAACTTACCTAGGAAAGGGTATTGTTAACAAAGAAAATAAACCTCCTAAGGATGTTTCACAATCAAAAAAATTTAAGACTAATTAGAAATATCAATGCACTCAAGACTTCAATTGTGACAATTATGAATTATTACATGATGATATATACTTGGGGGATCCTACTATTGGAAATATTGTCATTGATGTCAATGGTCTAGCATTATTGGTGATAAAGGACCCATAGAATTTAATGGTGTTTTTAATATTCATATCTTGGCTAATGTGTGTTAATATTTATTTAATATTAATAAATATATTTTTGGTTACATAAAGTCAAAATAAGGCCCATGGAGAAGTCAAAGAGTCATGGGGTAAAGATAAAAGAGGAATGGGATACATTTTCCCATGAAGAGTCATCTTGAGGAATTTCAAGAGTCACCAAGTGAAGACAAAAGAGGAAGGGCACAATTTCTCATGAAGGGACACTTTGAGGAATATGAAAATTCACCAAGATAAAGATAAAAGGGAAAAGGACACATTTTCTCATGAAGGGTCACCATGTGACTTTTCAAAAATAAGGATTAGAAGGATCATGCAAGTTTGGGGCCATTTTCCATGAGGATTGAAGGGTCATAAAGGGTGAATGCCAAAGGTCATTTGGTAAGCTATAAATAAAGGCTTGGGAAGCCATTTTTAATGTGTGGAAGAGAGCATGGTTTGTAATTGTCATATCTAGCTTAGAAGAGCAAAGGAGAGAAAATAAAGAGATATTTTAATGTGTTATAATTTGTTAATAAAATAATATTGAGAGATAGTTGTGTGGTATACACAATAGGGGTTGGTGCTCCTGTGGGTTGGTGATCATGAATAGTTATTGTGTTGGTGCTTAGCAAAGGGGTTGGTGCTCCTACAAGTTGGTGCTTTTGAACATTGTAGTTTGAGTTGGTGCTCATTCATATACTTGAGATTGTTCTCCATGGTCTTTCCCACATTGGTTTTCCATGTTAAAATTTGATGTCTCTCTATCTTGTGTGGTGTTTATTGTTCTAGTTTTATTGCATATCTTGAATGAATGGTTAAGTGAAATTTGATTAAGTAAAAGTTTATAAGATATATGATATACTAATTCACCTCCACTCTTAGTATATCCTGTACTTAATAATTGGTATTAGATCAGGTTCCTTCAATAAGAGTTTAACAACTTAAAAGTAGATCAGGGAAAACATAAGATGGCCAAGTAGTTAAGGAAAGAGAATCAAGAGTTGAAATATGTGGTCAAGGATCTTAAGGAATAGGTGTGTATCTTGGATTCTAAGTTGGCTATAGAAGTAAAAAAAGATAAGATGTTTATTCAAGATCTTAAGAATCAACTAGAGGTTATATATTCAAGTTTGAAACCAAGTGAAGAAGAGTGTAATTAGTTGAAGGTTGACTTAGGTTCTTCAAAGGATAAATGTCTAGATAAGAATAATGGTGACAATGAAGATGCCTCCACAAGTAAAAGTAGATATGATCAAGAATAAGAAAATGATGAAAGTGAAGATAAATCTAAGGTGAATCTAGAAGGATAACTCATTTGTTCCTTAGAAGAATTAGAAGTTGTTGAGAAGAAGAATCAAAGATTAAAGTGCCAGATCAAGAAAAATGAAAAGGAGTCGAAGGAAATAATTGAATATATACAAGCACACTTTGAAGAATCCAAAAGGAATGAAATATATCTAATAACATAGTTGCAAAAAGTAAGTAAAGAATGTGAAATGTATGTTATTTAAATTGCCTCTTTAAAAGAAGATATTGAGAAAACATTCAATGATAAAGCAATCACTAATTCAAAATTGGAGGATAACACTAACATGTTAAATAAGATATTAGAAATTCAAAAATCAATATCAGATAAGATAGGTATCAGATTTGAAAAAAAAAGAGCTATGTTGAAGCTCTTACAAAAGAGGATATCTCAAACAAAGAAGGCTAAAGGAACAGATCTACAAAAGACAATCAAGACAAAGACACACAAACAGGTTATATTTTCATGGTTAATATTTTTATTGTAATGGATATGGTCATTAGAAAATAGAATGTCAAAAAAGAGATAAAAATTTTAGAAACAAGGAGAAGAAAACTCATGTAGAGTCAAGCAGAATCCATAACTCATTTTCTTCTTTATCAGGCTTTGATGAAGATGCCATAATATGTTACAAGTGCAATAATTTTAGACACATAGCCTAACATTGAAAAAGTGTGTTTCATTCAATCAATAAGGACCAAAGTTTCAAGGTTCTATTCATCAAAAGAAGGTTTAGACAGGTTCATGGTAGAAGAAATAACCTGAAGATTCTATGTTAGTTTAGACAGCTTTACATGCAAGAACTGAAGAAAAACCATGGTTCATTGACATTGGATGTTTGAGGCACATGGAAAGAGACAAGAGAAATTTCATAACTCTAAATAAGATCAATGGTGTCATAGTGAAACTTGGAGACAATACCATTGCCAAGATAGCCAAAAAAGGTACATTAAGTTTGGATAATGGTAGAACCAAGACTAAGAATGTTCAGTAGGTAAAAGGTCTTAAGCATAATCTATTGAGTGTAAGTCAAATATGTGATCAAGGATACAAATTTAATTTTTATGCAAAAGTTTATGATATTAGAAGAAAATATTTAGATGAGTTGATTGTAGATGCTTAGAGGATAGGCAAAAATTTATGTGTTATCAAATATCTTCACAAAGGCACAACCAAAGGACATATTCAAGGATCTGTGAGAGGAGTTGGGAGTAATTTCTATTACTTCCTAACATTGAAGATCAACATTAGTTGAGGGGGAACTAAGTGTTAGCTCTAGGATAGGCCCTTTATCATTGATGTCAAAGGGGGAGAAGTGTAGAAACAAGTACAAGTATAGGAACAAGTATAGGTAATAGGTATAGGATGATACAATAAGGGGGAGTTACTGTATGTTTTTTAGTTTGGATATATATGTAGGTTAGCATGTGTAATATAGGTTTCAAGATGTGGCTTTTTTAGTTTGAGTTTGCCATCAATGACAAAGGGGGATATTGTTAGAAATATTGTCATTGATGTCAAAGGTCTAAAATTATTGGTGATAAATGCCCCATAGCATTTAATGGTGTTTTTAATATTCATATCTTGGCTAATGTGTGTTAATATTTATTTAATATTAGTGAATATATTTTTGGTTGCATAAATTCAAAAGAGGACCCATGGAGAAGTCAAAGAGTCATGGGATAAAGACAAAAGAGGAATGGGATGCATTTTCCCATGAAGAGTCATCTTAAGGAATTCCAAGAGTCACAAGTGAAGAAAAAAGAAGAAGGGCATGATTTCTCATGAAGGGGCACTTTGAGGAATATGAAAATTCACCAAGATAAAGACAAAAGGGGAAAGGATGCATTTGATCATGAAGGGTCACCATGTGTCTTTTCAAATACAAGTATTTAAAGGGTCATGCAAGTTTGGGACCATTTTACATGAGGATTGAAGGGTCACAAAGGGTGAATGCCAAAGGTCATTTGGTAATCTATAAATAAAGGCTTGGGAAGCCATTTGTAATGTGTGTAAGAGAACATGGTTTGTAATTGTCATATCTAGCTTAGAAGAGAAAAGGAGAGAAAAGAAAGAGATATTGTAATGTGTTATAATTTGTTAAGAAAACAACATTGAGAGATAGTTGTGTGGTATACACAATAGGGGTTGGTGCTCCTGTGGGTTGGTGCACATGAATAGTTGTTGTGTTAGTACTCAACAAATGGGTTGGTGATCATGAATAGTTGTGTTGGTGCTTAGCAAAGTGGTTGGTGTTCCTTCAAGTTGGTGCTTTAGAACATTGTAGTTTGAGTTGGTACTCATTCATATACTTGAGATTATTCTTTGTGGTTTTTCCCACATTAGTTTTCCATGTTAAAATCTGGTGTCTTTCTCTATCTTGTGTGGTGTTTATTATTCTAGTTTTATTTCATATCTTGAATGAATGGTTAAGTGAAATTTGATTAAGTAAAATTTTATAAGATATATGATATATTGATTCACCCCCCCCTCTCATTATATCTCGTGCTTAACACCTACCAATCTCCAACATGTAAATTAGTATTTCATGTGACATAACATGGGTTTCATCACATACATATTTACCATTTACCTTTTTATGGAACCTTTACCTATTTTTTTTACTTTACACTTTCTTTATTTCATATCATGACACTTTACTATTTTTGATTTTGATACATGTTTAAGATTATTTGTATGTGATTCATCTACTATTTTAGATCATTATTACATATTCAAAGTTACATTACATATGTTATATCTAGACCATGATCTCACTTATTTTTAAGTGATATTATATTTTTATCCCCCTCTCCATGGTGACTATCTCAATTGATGATTTATGTTCCTACTCACCTATTATATGCTATATTCCACACTTAGTGTGTTGCATAAAACTATTCATGACTATGTGTTTTAACCTTTTAGGGTTTTACTATGTAAATCCTAAGCTAAATTAAAGGGTTGGGTTTACTTTTAATTTGGAATAAAATTAAAATTTATTGATTCTATGTAACTTTACAATATTAGTAAATACAAGGAGAAAATGGACTTATCTAGATATACATAGATATTCTCATAGATCTAAGTACTAGAGAGGACTAAGCAGACATAGAGGAATCTTTCATATGTTGAATATTTTTCAAGATCTATCTCTAAACAGTAGTACCCCTTAGGAAAATAGCTCCATGTGGTGATAATGTCCAAACCTAGCACTAGTGTCCTTTTAGTGACTATCTATAACTTTTAGGTAAGTTGAAGGAGTCCTTAATGATCTTGTAGGTGATTTTCTGTTACATCTTGATTTTTCACCAAGTTAATTTACCTAATTATCCATAGATTATTATGAATTTTAAATTGATTTTTTTATTTTTAACTAAATTTTAAGTCATATGTTGTTATTGGATAGATATATGTTACTTGTATTTCATTATTATGAGTTGGCTACTTTTGAATTCTATACATAATGATTAGGTTACATTTGATAGTACAACATTGTTTTATGATATATATCATGATGTATTTGACTAACTACCTTCTTGTCTTGAGTTGGTTGCAGGAGATTTTATCCCTCATATCATGACAAAGGGAGAGCATTGTGATAATAGGAATTTAAATAATAGAGAGGAGGTTAGCACAAGTTTAGTTTCACCAAAACAATAAAAAGAACACACTAACAAGCTAACATATATAAGCCTAGATCTTAGGGGGAGAATAGTAAAAAAAATACATATGAAATCACAACTAAAATGAAAATAATGAGAAATAACTTACCTTCCCTGAGAAATCCAAGTGATTTATTTGTGTCTTACTTAGCTTATGCTCAAGAAGTATATGGCAATGGAGCTTGGCTATCTCTTTCTCTCCTTGGCACCATGGTTGGCTTGTGGATTTGATATGGTTTGATGGATTGGATCAGGATTTTAGAATTATAACACTATTGTTTCCAATATTTGTATAAAACCAACATTATAACTTTAATCTATCCAAGCTCTTTAAATGAAAATGTAAATGCTTGTATTTATAGTTTTAGAAACTAACCCCAATTCAAGGTGAGTTAAGGTGTAGTTTAAACATGGAATGGGCTCAAACCTAACCTAAGTGATTTAATTAACCTCAATAGAGTTAAAATATGTCAATAATGAATGATTTACAATGAATAGGCATGGGTGAAATATTTTAGGATATTTTCTAAGGCTTGATAACTCACAAATATCATGATGAAAAGTTAGGATATTCTTGATGTTTGAATTTCCTTTTTTAGAATTTCATTAATTACTTATGGATAATTCAAATATGCCTGTAATTAAGTTTAGCATGTTAATTAATTATGATTAGGATTTGAACATTTCTAATATTTTATTTAATTTCCATGTGTGCACTTACCCCATTTAATTGGTCTATAGGCCAAATTGCATGTTGTAATGCCCTGGAATGATTAGAGATGAATCCATGAGAGGTTTTTATTACTTATGATAGGATACCTAAATTAGGTATGTATCAATATATTTTAAGCCTTGACGAATGATGCACAAGTAAATTAGGAACATTCAATGATTTTCAAGCTTAATTTACAATGGTTGGTAGAAATAGGTCTAAAGTTTGGTATGAATCCATTGGTGGCCAATTTTATGTGTCTATAATTTGCCCCTATTTCTTAAGGCATTGAAATATATAGACCCATTAACATCTTATCAAAGAATGAAAAAGGCCTATATGCCTAAAAGAAGATGATGATTGAAAAAAATGCTCCTGACAATGTTTGGGAAGCTTATAATGATGCCCCCTTGAGGGAGTGGTCAGTCACATATGTTTGATGGATGGTCCCTCAAAAAGAAGTGATAAGAAGGATGGAATTAACCCATAGGTGAGATTAATCTAATCAATAAAAACTTACATGCATTGATTTAAAAAGAGTATTGATTTGCCCAAAGGTGGTTATAATCAATGGTAACAACATATGCCCCAATTAGGAATAATGAGTTAAAATAATGATTTTCTCATAGGCAGTTATAATAATTAAGATGACCCAAATTGAATAATGATTATTGGTTATGCCTCATTAGGGAAGATTAGTAATCATAACTCAAGGATATAAACTATCATACATATTAAAGATGAGTGGACACAAACATAAATGTGATGGTCTAATGACTAAAGAAACCATAAAAAACCAAACTCATAAAGATGCAGAAAGTAATGAAAGAGCTGAATATAAGAATAAGAATTGATCAATGGAAATGATTTGGTTGTACCTACTAATGTGGAGATTATCATCTTGATTGGCATTGATACAATCAGAATGGTTAATAGGTTGATTTGATCAGGATGGGTGGGAGGATTTACCAAGGTACCAAGAAAAAAAATTTGCAACTCCATTGCTTGTAAGACTCCCTAAGTTTATTTTTCTATAGAACATGATGGTATGCCTCATGATATAAAACACCATGATAACTTTTCCAAAATATGCATAAGGACTAACTCCCAATCCAATACACAATTGAGATAAATGCACCAATGATAAAAACCATGATGATAATGTTGATGTATGAATATGGATGGACTCAAGAATAATGCACAAGGAATAACCCATTGAATACATATGGACTGATTTAAGGCAAAATAATGGAAGCAAAAAAATAAAAAAAAATAATGCATAGAATGTAAACAAATAGGAAATAAAATAAATAAACAAATACATAGAAAGCTTGAAAGTAAAAACAATAGAAAGCATCCTAACAATGGATATACCTGAATAAGGAGGATCAAGAATGACTAACTAGGCTTAAGTAGGATAAATGTTTTTAGATTTTAAATTTTATGAATGTTTTTGTAATTTTTTAATCATATTAACCTAATTATTAATTATGAAATACTAAATGGTCCAACTCAAAAAATGGAGAGAGTATTGGCTTAGGTTACTCTCAAAATGGAGAGAACATTGGCTTAGGTTGTTCATAAAACTATGAGATCATATGAAAATGGGGCATAAGCTGAATTTAAATTGACACAACCTACATAGTACCAAAATGACCTCAAGTCATAGTAATTATATCCACATAAAAGGTAGGGAGAACTGACTAGGTCACAATAATTTCTCAAATCTAGTAAATGGCCAGGCAAATGAAAATAGTAATGGCAAGGTGATGTGGTAATACATGGTAAAGGCGTTATTCCTAATTTTCCCATATGAAATTATAATTAAGAAATGATGACATAGTTCTATGATACTAATTGGCCCATAGGTGGTTATAATTAGTAATACAATGTGAATTACTAATTTACCCATAGGTAGTTATAATCAATAACACTAGTCAAATGTGAATCAAAGATAACTTGCCAAATCAACTGTCATAATACTTTCATAGACTATCATTTAAACATGAAATTTTGAAAATACTAAAATTGGATCATAATCCCATTTTGGAAGGTGTAGGAATAACCAAAGGAACCAAGATCAAAACACACTTGGGTAGGATGGCTAAAAATAGGATTTGGTCTAATAGGGATGGCATGGTGAGATGATATATGGTATAGAGAATGGATAAAATGGTAATAGGGTTTCTCCCAAGTGATAAGGTGAAGTAAATGGTAGGGTATAAAATAGTGGCAAAAGGAATGGAAAATGAAAATCATAAGGTATATGGCAAATGAAAATGACATGGGTATGGTTTTTGGTTAGATATGGTAAATGTTTTTTGGTCTAGGTATGGTAAAGGATTATATTGTTCCTACTGATGTGGACATGAACATCTTGATCAACATAAGATATAACCATAATAATCAATCACGTAAATTACTAGCCCAAACCTCTTCTGATAACTATTCTATCAAGAACCTATAATAAATTTGGATGCAAATGATGTTGTTATGATATTTGTTGGTCATTGATTTTATTTCCTTCAAACTTCAAAACAAGGTATCTTTGTAGTCTCTACAAACGAAAATGTGGCCAGGGATGGTAAATATAGATAAAAGTTAGATGATAGGTTTGTTTTAGAAGTGTATATGTGTATGATAATGGAATGTATATTGGTTAGGAAATAAATGAAGATCAAAATTTTTAGGCACACACAATGTTGTTGATTTCATATTGAACATAACTTTAGATGTGATAGGGTTGTAGACTTATGAATATGCTCTCAATAAGACATTTTGTTTGAGAATAAGAATAGCTACCATATAATTATGTTGTATATTAGAAACTATATTGATTTCATATGTGATAATGTCTTCATCAAGTAATGAAAGACTATTATGCTCATCTATTGGCTCCTTAATGAGGTTTTCACTAATGAAGTGTCTTGATTGTCCCATAGTGCCTTTTAGAAATTTTCACTAAGGAATGTTGAATTTTGAATTTAATTGTCTTCAATTGCCTCCAAAAATGTTTCACTAGAAGATGTTGAGTTTAAACTTTGATTGTTCCCTAATGCCTCTAAAAAGGTTTCACTAGGAGATTATTCTTCTTCTGCATGAATTTGGTCTTATCCTCCCTAATGTTCTTCAACTGATATGTCACCATGGATGGAGTTCAATAAGTTATGATTATATCAATCCCTATTTGAACTTATGGGAGGTGGAAGGTCAATAAATTGGCCACGTTAGTTGGTAATAATAGAATGTGGAATGGTAATGGAATGGGAAGAGGCCTCATAATCCTTGTAGAAAATACTAGAACTTGTGTCAAAGCTAAAGTAATCATCCTTAGAAACCATAGAAGGATCACAAATGTATTCAAATTGATATATGAGGCATGCATAACTAGTATTTTAACAACCATGAACATATTTTGATTCTAAATCTAATTTTGACTCAAGGGACTCTGAATCTAATGTTGAGACTAACATTGATTATATTTTTAATGCTAAATCTAATGTTAGTTCAAGAATGAAACCTAAATCTAATGTTGATTATACATCTAGTGTGGATATTTATATAGTAATTTCTTGTTGAATGTTTGGTCTTGGACAAGTAAATGCTTCTAATGGCATAATAGTCTTCATAGAGACTATTTTGTCAAGGTGAGACTCCTCCACAATTGGAAATAGGTAAAGAGACAACTCCACAAACACTAGGTTATCAGAGAGAGGATTTTAAAAAATAGGCATATGGTCAAGGTAATTATTTTACCAAAGGAATTTATAATCATTAATAAGTGACTCAATAAATATTGACTTGTCAGAGTGAGACTCCTCGATAACATATATAGTATTAAGAGGTGATTCATCATAGGTTGACTTGTCACAAATGGTTGGTTCAATAAAAACATTTTGGATTGGTTGGTTCTCTTAGCCTTGGTTGAAAATTAATTGTAAAATACCATTTTGGAACATATATTTATATTCAAATGATTAGTTTTATTGAGGTACTAATTGGCTTGGTTGAGATTGAATAATTAGCTGATGTCTTATGAAGTGGAGAATAGTTGGCAACAAATAAAGGATAATCAGTGGTTGGATAATGGTAGGGCATTATAGCTTGATTTATCATACAATCAAAAGGATGAGGTTCTATAATGGTAATGGTAGGGAATTATGAATATTGGTTGCTCACACAAGCCAAAGGATGATGTCCTATTATAAAAATGATAGGGCATCATAGAGTGTGATTGCTCACACTAGTCAAAGGATGAGGTCTAGGAATGGTAATGGTAGGGCATTGGGAAGTCTGATTACTTGCATAAGCCAAAGGATGAGGTCATGGAATATAAATGTTTAGGCATCATGGATCTTGATTGCTCCCACCAATAAAAGGATGAGTTATGAGAATGGTAATGGTACGGCATTGTGAATCTTAATTACTTTCACAAGCCAAAGGATAAGGTCTTAGAATATAAATGGTTGGGTGTCATGGATTTTTATTTCTCACACAAGTCAAAGGATAAAGTCCTAGAATATAAATTATAGGGCATCATGGAGCTTGATTGCTCACACAAGCCAAAAGATGAGGTCTTGGAATAGAGATGGTATTCATTGAATTTTGTGGAGCTTGGTGGCTCATATAATCTAAAGGAGGGTTAACAATATAGGTGGGAGGTTGAGTGGTCACCAAAATGTGAGTATCATATGTCAACCACCTAAAATAAGGTATCACCAAATCTAATGCTTAAGGTTCTTATCTTTGTTCCCCAGACTGAGGATTGTAAAGAGGATATGGATCCATCCCACAAACCACTTATTTACCATATGGGCCTTGAGAAAAGAAAATTTATGTAGTCATTCTATAACTTTGATTATACATAACCCACCATAAGTGTATCTAGACATATCTTCATCAATAATGAAATCTCTACAAAAATTTCTAAAGCTCTACAAACTCTTTAAAATAATGTCCAAAGGATAAAATGTTCAAACTTGGTCTAAATTGATCTAAGGGAGTTGTATCTCCAAAATGGTCTATGATAAAACTTGGTATAAAAAAATATAAAATCAAATTTCTAATTTTAAAAGGTTAAGTGGATGAAATAAAAACCAACATGCCAAACTATAGGTTTAAAATGTTACAAATAGGTCTAATCTAGGAAAATAAAAATTTCTAGGTCTTTTGGCCAAATGCACCATCAAAAGCTAGGCTCAAAAAAGGCATGTGTTAGGACTTTTGGCTAAATGTAGAATCAAAATTTAGACTTTAAATAAAGGTGACATTTTAATCTAATAAACTTAGAATACTTTGGCATAGACTAGGCTTACGAAATTCAAACATGAACTTGGTTAGTTGGCATAAGGCATAAGGCAAAAGGCATATGGAGAGATAGGTTTTTTTCTCCAAAATAAGACAAAAACAATGATGAAAACTATGCTCCTTTAAAAAATTAGCTAGACAAAATTTGAATAGCCTAATGACACTAGGAAAATATCCAAGCAATAGTTTTCAAAGTTGGGTAATGAATTAACCTAATTTTCACAACCCAAAAGAGAAATATCAGTGTCTAAGCCCCAATTAAGTAAGGCATAAAAAAATCAATCAATGTTTGAATTTGAACTTGGCAAGGTTAATTAAAAACTCAACCTGGGAAACTAGGCATCTTAAAACAAAAAACAAGCAAGAAAAAATGGAATGGCATAATGACACAAGACAAATCCAATAGGCATATGTGGCATTGATAGTAAAAAATGGAATATAACACAAGAAAAACAAGTCTATGAAACAAATTTGAGTAGTGTAATGGTGTTATCGCACTTTAAAGATGTGACAATGGCTTTGTTTCAAAAACTTAAGGCATAAAAGCTTGAAATTATTTGGGTAGCGTAACATTACCCACTTCAATCAAGACACACACAAACAAGTTTGGAAACAGTTTTAAGGTAAAAGTGTGTGACAAAATGGTCAGCATAATGCCTCTTCAAACAAAGGAGTGGTGTATAAACAAAACTCATTTTGACATGGCATAACAAACAAATAGATTTAGACTAAAAAAAACTAAGCAATAAAAGGATAAAATGACATAACATCTAAATGTAATGTCCTAGATACTATAACTAACAAAGTTGGTCAAATGGGGTTGACTAAAACTATAGTTTTTGAACATCTAGATTGGTCCCAATCATGGCTAATTCTAGAGATGATTCACATCAATTGAGTTTACACCCATTAACTTACTATGCAAGGGTCTATTCCTTTGCGTAAAAATTCCATATATGTACTGCTTAGTGGAATTCCCTAGTTAACTAGACCTGACTCAGGCCTTCATTATGAAAGGAGAGGTTAACTACTCAATGCCCTAGCTCTTGTAGTATGTGTACCTTGATTTGTATACACCACAATGGAAAGGCATTGAAATACTACTAGGAGATGAATCCACATGTCAATTATTCACTAAAAAATCATAAAGAAGCAATGAACTCCCCTTCATAAGCCAAATTTCATGAAAATAAAACTAAGTGGAAAGACTTTAGTCTTGTTTTTAGATCACCCAAACCATGAGGGATTTGGGGAGAGCCTAGATAACATTATTTCTATGCTGTAGACTAGGCAGAAATTGTAAGTGAAAATGTGTTTTTGGTCACCCAAGTTCCCTATAGGGGATGGGGGTGAGCATACATGCACTCTTCATTTTCTAAAAACAAACAAACAAGTAACAAATAGTTTCAAGAAATTGTAAATCTAAGTGAAGTGTTGATTTATTGCTCCAAATTAAGATGTTTAATTAAGCTCTTTAGTCCCTTGTCTTAATTTTAAAATATTTAGATAAATTACATCAAAAAAATGTAAGAAAAAACATCTATGTTCATTTTAAGCACTAAAACCCAAATGTTCAATATTTATCTTGATTCATTTTTAAACACCAAAATGAAGTGTTCAAGATTTAAGCATTCCTTTTAAGCACAAAAAATGAAGTGTTTAAGATTTAGCTATTATAAGTTCCTTTTAAGTACTAAACTCAAATTTTCAAGACTTAAGAAATTCATTTTAGCACCAAAATGAAGTGTGAATGACTTAAATTATTCTTTTTCAACACCCAAAATGAAATGTTCATTAGTCTAAAATTGAATATTCATGTCTTATTCTTGCCTTGGATCTGTAAGGGTTAGGGAGTCTCTTCCTAATTTAAAGTAAAATCAAGGATGAGTAAATAAACTTTCAAAACATGGCTCTTAGGTTTCCTATTTTGAAAACATAGAGACTGATATCAATCACCTATGACCAATGTCAAAGACTAGGAAACTGATGTTGGTTGATAATAACTGATATCAATTGATAAAGACTGAGATCAATTTCCTATGAATCTAAAGAAAAAACTAACATGAGAGAAAAAATGTCAGTTATCTCAAAGTTAGATAAAAACTAATCCAAACTTGTAACACAATGATTAGGTAGAGATTTTAAATGTCAGTGAAATTGGGAAATAATAATTAGGAATGCCAAAAAGATTCAAAATGCAAGTTTTGAAGCCATGTGTTTTGCCTATAACCTGATCAATAATGGTTACACAGAATCAAGCTCAATTAGGTAGAATTAATGCCAGTTATGCCTGATTGATGTTGGTCTTTGTGTAGATCTGAGTTAGCATAAAAATTTAAAAATGGCAAAAATAAGCTAAAATTTTAATTTTAAAGATTTTCAAGCATTTATTTAAATATTTATGAGTTACATCTTGGTCTCTTTGGTACATGGGTGCTCACGGTCCTATTGGGCATGCAATTTGTGATCATAAGAATTAAAATAATAGAGAGGAGGTTAGAATAAGTGTTAGTTTCACCAAAATAATGAAAATAGCACACTAACAAGCTAACATCTCTAAACCTAGATATTAGGAGGAACATAGTGAATAAAATAAATATGAAAGTAAAACTAAAATGAAAAGAATGATAAATCCCTTACCTTCCTTGATAACTCCAAGTGATTTGTTTGTGGCTTGTTCAGCGTGTGCTCAAGAAGCCTATGGCAATGGAGCTTGGCTATCTCTTTCTCTCCTTGGCATCATGGTTGACTTGTGGCTTTGATATGGCTTGATGGCTTGGCTCACAATTTTGGAATTATAACACTATTAATTCTAATCTTTCTATAAAACCAACATTATAACTTTACTCTATCCAAGCTCTTCAAATGAAGAGGCAAATGCTTGTATTTATAGGTTTAGATACTAACCCCAACTTAAGGTGATTTAAGGTTTATTTTAAACATGGAATGGGTTCAAACCTAACCTAAGTGAGTTAATTAACCCCAATAGATATAAAAAGTGTCAAGAATTAATTATTTACAATGAATAGACATGGGTGAGATATTTTAGGATATTTTACAAGGCTTGACAACTCACAGATGTCATGATGAAAAGATAGGATATTCTTAATTTTTAAATTTCCTTTTTTAGAACTTCATTAATTTCTCATGGATAATTAAATGAGGCCTTTAATTAGGTTTAGTATGTTAGTTAATTTTGATTAGGTTTTTTGTATTTCCAAGATTTTATTTAATTTTCATGTGTGCACTTTCCCCATTTAATTAGTCTATAGGCCAAATTTCATGTTGTAATGTCATGGAATGATTGGAAATGAATCCATGAGAGTTTTTTTATTGATTATGGTAGGATACCCCAATTAGGTATGCCTCGATGGTATTCTGAGCCTTGATGAATGATGCATAAGAAAATTGAGGATGTTTAGTGATTAATAGGCTTAATTTGTAATAGTTGGTAGAAATCAGTCTAAAGTCCAGTATGAAGTCATCGGTGGCCAATTTTATGTGTCTATATGCATCATCAGAGAGGTTAACATAGATGGAGATGGTGAAAGATGATAGAGGAAATGCTAAACCCATGCACACACCACATTATATTTTATATGTATATGCATTAAGTATTTAGATTGTTAGAGTTAGTATATTTTTAAAGCTAGTTGTAGTTAAACATTAGATTTTGTGTTATATATGTTAGTACATAGATATGGAATAAATATTGTATGTGATTACATCATGTATATTTTTTGTAAACCTATTACTTATTATTGTAGTATGATTTTATAAGGTTACTTTATTTATATTTGTTTATGATTATGGAAATGTAATATATGCAATCAAAAATGCATTAGATCTATAAATCAATCCTAGCTTCGAGAAGATAGATCCTACTTACACTTTCAATTGGGGATACATTAGATAATCAAGAACATGACCAATATGTGGATATGTTAGACCCACTTAGGGTATCTATTATCAAAACAATATCATTAGGGAGGGTTATAAAGTCTTCAGTCAAGAAAAATCATGTAACAACCTTAACTAAGCCCTATGTTTTCATATTCACTATACTAATAAAAAGTAAAGCAAATAAATATAATCTAGTGCTCACTAAAGTTTGTGGCAAAATATGAGGGTTAATAACAAATAAACATGAATAAGGGAATCCTAATTAAGCTATGTATAGGTAAGACATTTAATGAATGGAGAAGAAGAGTAATATTATTCAAAATCCAATACTTATGATACTTCTATCTACTAAAGAGAGGAGCAAAGTTGGAGAATACTTACCTGAAAGATGAATCCATCGAGACTCAATCTCTCCTTTGGCCAAAGGGGCTTCTCAAGAGGTTGTTGTGGTTTTTAAAGATCACTAAGAAAGGCCATAGCATCTAAGACTTCTCCACAATACTATATTCTCCAATTAAAAACCCTAAGCTAAGACTCCTCAAATATAATGGTAGAAGAGTAGATTATAAAGAAACACAAATGAATAATAACTCTTGATGTCTCTCTAATAATGATGTAATGATCTTGTATATATAGGTAGATTTAACCCTAAACCCTTCCAAAAAAATTATCCAAAAGGGTTGACCCAATCGATCTAGTATCGTTATTGACAAAAACTCACTAGGTCACAAGATAGGTCAACCAAAATTTGACATAGACCCTAAATGAGTTTCACGAATAAGAGTACATAGTCAACCCAGTTGACCTAGTCATGTAAACTATCAAAAGGGGTTTTAGGTTAGGAAAAGGGATACAAAAAGTGGTAAAATACTGGAGGAGTATGTAAAAGAGGAGTAATAGATTAGGGATGATTTTTAGGAGATAGTTGTATTGGTAATAGGTGGAAATAAGGGACAACAATCCTATAAAGCACTAATGGTCTTACCACCCCTTTCTCAATGTACCCCTCAAGGTGTGCACTTAGAGATTGAGACTCAACTAGTTCTTATAATATAACATTAGTAATTGATAAAAGTGTGAAAATATTATGTATATAAATTCCCCACTCAAATCTCATCACGTGGCAATAAGGTGCAATAGGGGATGGTGCTTTGAGAAAGAACATAGTAACACATAATGTTGAGGCTAAATTTTTTTTTATTATTTTAAAGCATAAAATAAGTAAAAGTAAATGACTAAAATGGAAATAACTAAAAAATTAAATGTGATGCATACCTTGACTTACCTTTATCACTAGATGGTTATCTATTGAGTTTGTAGTTTTGATTATGGAGGGTGTAGAGACTGATTTCAACAAACCCAAGAATACAAAACTAAAGACCAAAAATAAACAAATGCATGAAATCTAAGATAACTGATTCTATGTGGATAGGATGTACTTAGAAATTTGGAAAATTGGGGTGACAAGTGTTATGTTAGACCAAATTACCAAGTCAAAATTTGGAGTAAATTGAGAAACCAAAAATTTAAGGCCACTAAAGATCGAAAAACTCAAACAAGTAAACCTTAAGTAAGAAATGCAAACTCACCAAGTCAAACCAAGGATACATGTCAAAAGGATGGTAATCAAACATCAATGTAAAAGTTGTAACAATCCTTACTTAAATAAATATGGGCAAGAAAAAAAATGGTAAAACAACATTGATGAGTGACTAGTATATTTACTCATCATCAGAGGACAAAGGTGCAAAAAAGGGAAAACAACATTGGTGAGTAACAAGTAACAAGCTAACCTCACTCAATAATGGAAAAAGAATATGAAAGTAGAAATGGACTCAGGTGTCTATAAAAAGGGCTGGTACAACAATAACAAATGGTAAAAGAAAGCAAATTATGGCACATCTATAAATATAGAGCCATGGTGTAAATAAGATAATCCATAGTTTCTCAAGCATATTTTTTTTGTTCTAAAGATAGATAAAATTAAAACAAAGTAGTGCTAGCATGTTTTTAATATGTGAATAAGAAGTAAAGAAAAGGGGAAATAGATTTAGAATCACACATGCTTGTCAAGGGGGTAAATGAAATGGGTGGAGGGGATAATGATGGAAAATCAAGGTAGAGGAACTCTTTATCAAATTCAAGACACTCAAATTAGGTTTGTCAAAAAAAGAAGATGTTTGACTTTAAGGACTTTGAAGAACTTCTCTTAGACACACAAGTCTTAGGTCAAAAAAATGAATTATGTAGATCATCCCATGAAGGCTGTATGCATGAAAATTAAAATGGACCTACCTTCCCATAACACATTCCCCATTCTTTAGGACCCCTTACAGATTTGGCAGTCTACTATGAATATTGGGTATTTACATGAGAAAGTAGGTGGCACTCTAGAGCTTGTTGAATTCTCCTATTCCAATCTAATTGCCTACTACACCCTAATAGACCTTGGCTCTATTGTGATGCTAACTATAGAGTTTGATATTTAATTAGAGATAGGAAATGTGCCTATAGTCACATTTTTTGGTGTGAGTTTGAATTTTGAGATTTTTATGTTGCCTTTTCTATATCATTGCCTTTTTTTCAAATGATTTAGATTTTAACTTTTTTGATGGATTTTTTATTCATCCTCCATATGTATTTGCAAAACTAAAATTGGGTACTAAAGATGACTTTCATTTGAATACTTGGGACTTGGTTACTAAGAGAGATAACTCATAGAGCATGGTGTCTATGAGTCTCATAAATTTAGGTAAAATAAAATTGCTATCTTGGCTTTGACCTTGTTTTATATAATGTGGATTGAAATAAAAGGAAATCAAGAGGAATGAAACTTGAAACAATTTGAATTACTTCAAATCATAAAAAATGTGATAAAGGATGAAAAAAGGGATACAATGACAGTTAAGTGTGATTCCTTATCATAAAAATGAGTGAAATGGATGAAAACATGCTAACATAGATTGTTATGTAAATTTTATCTATAAAAGAAACAAAAGCTAATGTTGAGAACAAAGATCAAGAACTTGTAACCATTACAAAACACATTCTAGATAAGAATGATAAGATTGTGATTTTATGAGGAAAGCTAGGTCCTATCAATGGTCTTACACTACAACTCATAAAAGAGAAACCCAAGGGGTGTCAAAAAGTGATGTGTAAAAAGTATAAAAATAAATAAGATAAAAGTACATCATGAGGAAGACCAAGTCCTATCCATGATTTTAAAATTCAACTCATGAGAAAAAGGCAAACTAAAAGACCAAAAGGGAGGACTAAGGTTTGTGAAAAGAGAGAACTACTATAGAGGGAGAGACCCATGTAAGTATCCTACAAAATGTGTTAGATAGATAGCATATATAAAGAACAAAAGGAATGGAAGGATCCTATAATAATGTATGTATCAAGGATGAACATGTGAGAGAAAATTTTATGTGTCTCGAAAGGTTTATTGAAGTTGAATTAGTGATTTAATATTTTTGGGAATACTGGAGTTCTATTCCTATTTTAGTTAAGGTTTTAGATTAATAAATTGATACAAAATATAGCAATAATTATAGTCCTAATTTTTTTAATTATTTGTCTTTTTTACCTTTCTAAAAATAGTAATAAATAGGAAGAAATATAACTTAGCTAGAAAATAGACTGAAACAATTGATATAGATGTTGAAAGTGTTTGTACAAGATTAGAAAGGTGTCATAAACTTGAATCTAGCTTTCATTTAGTGAAAGGATAGGAGCACCAAAAAGTGGATGCTTTTGTGTCTAATGTTATTGTCTATTCTTGTTATTGTCAAAATTGATCATAGAGACTTGAAACTTTTTGGGTAGTTGTGTTGTGCCTATGTGAGTGTGCTTGTAAAAAATTAAGTGCTAGTTATTGACATAATTCATTGTGGAGATGATTTTATCTTCAAACCCTAACCCTCCATCATGATTTATAAAATGATATTTGAGTCACTTAAGAAAGAGAGGAGGGGTGGGGGGTTAGTGTGTAATATCTATTGAACGTGCAATCTACCCCCCTTGTGTGGGCATGTTGCCTACATACCAATAATTTGAAGAGGGATTAAGATATATGTTGTTCTCCCACCTAATGTGCTTTGTGTAATAGTGTGATGTGAATGAAAATACCAATTTGATAATGTTTAAGGTGGCTAGGGATTGGTATAAGGATTTGAGTAAGTTTGTACTATGTTGGGTGACTATGTGCAACTAATAGGGAAGTCAGCCATAGTGCTTTGTTTGTATTCTTGCTTGCTTTGTAAGTTTTATCACCTCCCTTGTAAATGATCTTTGAGTAGGAATTTTATATGTAATAATTAGTCATGGGTTAGATGTATTCATGCTAGGATAACCTAATTAAGGATGAGGACCAAATGAAAATGACCATTAGGGCTCAAAATATGAATGGATAGGACTACAAAAAATGGGACACTTTGGTATCTTAAACTATAGTCTAAATGGGGTGATCCTATCCTATAGGATCAAGACCTAGGAGAATAGGTTTGGCATGGAGAAACTATCTGACTAAGGTGGAATGACTATTCAGAAGGTTTTAGATGACTGGTAATGAGCAAAAAGGTGTCTAAAAAGGTCGTAACAATATGCAAAAAGGACCTATGGATGGGGTATCACAATCCACACTTAAATTACCAATTTCGAGATTTTATATGACTACAATTAGTTTGGTAGCATGTAATGGAGAATAAGAGTGGGCATCACAAGATTCCCCAAAGGGTAAGTGGATGTAGGGATGGGAACCTCAAGATGTTCTAGAGTCTAAAATGATATGTGGGTGGGAATCATAAGATTCCCCAAAGGCTATATAAATGTGTGGATGGGCATCATAAGATGTCCCACAAGCTAAAAAGAGGAATAAGAGAAAATAAAAGATAAAAAGCAAATATAACCTCATATAACATCTAAATGGATTTAGGTTGTCCAAGAATATTTTTATAGGGGATTTCATGATGCTTGAGGAAATGAACAAAATTCTAAGGAAAGAGAAACAGATAATTGAGTCAGACAGACAAGACAACAGTAAGAGTGTAAAGTCAATAGGATCGACATAGTATTATAAACTAGGAAAATAGAGTCTAATAAGACTACAGAGTAGATTAGGTCAACTCAATGGTATAATCTAAGTGGTAAAAAGAGATACAAATTTGACTGGGTCAACCTAGTACCATAGGTAGGGAGAAAAATAGTCGATAATTTATTGTGTTGAATGGAATGATAGTGTATTGAAAATAGGGAAAGATTTTCCAATGTACCTTAAAAGTAAGAAATGGAAGGAAACACATAATCAATCGGGTTAATGATAATTATCTAATTGAGGCACATAGCACAAAACCTCGCAACAATGTTGGCCAATGCAAATTTTTGCAACACCACATACAATGAGTAATGAGCAAGCAATCAATTGAAAAGAAAATACTAAGTGATCATCCTAAATGTTGTTATTATTATAAAATGTTATTTTAAGTCTAATATGGAAGTTGGATGAAATCAGGGAACTATAAATCAATCTATGGATGATTTCAAAATGTTTAGGCACAAATGAATCTATATTGGTACTAGTATTGGGGCATATCCCCTCACTTCATAATCCTATAATGATAAGATTGTTGGGTGCTTTTTCAATATATACCATTAACCACGTGTTTATAATTGGCCAAAAAATCAATTTGACTTGTCCCTTGGTGATTAAATCCAAGTAGGTAGGCCTTAGGGAGACAAATGTTTAAATGCATTTTGAAATTAAGTGATTTGGAAGTGTGTGCAAGAAAGAGAAAAATAATGCAACTAAATGGTATATTGAATAACTACCTAATTAGACTATGTGATATATTCTAAGCTTGAAAATAACTGAAAGTGAAAGTGTGAACTAATTAGACTTTCTTGTTAGAGTTTATAAATGCCATTTTCACTTTCCAATTTAGCTCTTGTTGCTCTAACTTCTGCTATTTTATTCAAAATATCATTTTGTGCATCCTTAATGAGTGGGAAGAATTTCTAAGCATTTTGCTTTATTTTGTCAACCCATTTGTCAATAGATTTATCCTTATCCCTAGTCTCTTCCACTTTAGTAATCACTTGTTGAGAAATTACAACTTCTAAAGCTAATGCCTGTATAGGATTTGATCTGGCCACTTTAGCAATCATTTCACATAATTGGTCATTTTGGTCCTTTAGCTTTGCCTTGGAAACCTTTTTCTCATCCAACTTCTTGAAAAGAGAATTGATCAAAGTTTTCATATATTCAAGTTTCAGTTGTTACCTCCCCAAGAGGTATTCTTGTGAAGGTTAAGTCACCCCTTGTGACTTCTTGTTTGCTCATCCCTTGGGGAGGAACTGTTAACTTAGCAAATTTTTGTCCTGATGATTTAATTAGTAACTCTAAAGTTACTTTTGATACTTTTATTTTATTTCCCCTCTTATCAAGACTTTTAAGCAATTGCAAATCTATCTCCTCCACATTTATCACTTCTTTTGATTTAGGAGTAATTTGTGTAGCTAGCCAAGATAAGAAATTAGTTGTTATGGAGGTGCTTGAATGAATGATTATTTATTGTTGGCTTTCTTGAGATATTAGTTCCTTAAAAGGAACCTCTTGAGATGTGTTATCTCTTTGAGCCTATTTTGTGGATTTATAAACTTATTTTTATAGATTTGCTTCCTTCCTAGCCTCTGTTTCTTTTTCCCACTCACTCACAGCTTCTTTCTTAGTTTCAATTACTAGATTTTCTTGAGAAGTCTCCTGATAAATTACTTCTTGTGAAGTCATCTTTTTGGGTTCTTTTTCAACTATGGGTGGCTCTTTTGGAGAAGGTGGTGGTGAAGTAGGTGGAGGAGATGAATGAGGAAGAGGTGGTGGCTCTTTCATAAGAGGCTTCTTAGGAGTCTTAGTGACATAATTTTGGGGGAAGCATTAGTATGAAAGGATCCACAAGGGGTGGAGTGGAAGTGGAATAAGTGGAGGTAAGTAAAGGAGGAATGGAAACAAAAATAGAAGTAGTAAAAAATAATGGAGTAGAAATAGTTGATTGTGTTAGATCTTTGTCTTTTATTATTAAGAAAGTGTCATCAACATTCTTCTTCAAGTTTATATTTTTAATAAGAGATTGACTGCTCTCTCTCCTCTCATTATGTCTTTCCTCTTCTTTCACACTCTATTAGTCTCATTTATAAACTCCTTCATACAATAAACCTTATCATGTATTTAGTTTGAAGTCATTTCTAAAACATTTGAATTCCTTTCTAAAATTTTTTATCATGATTATCTCTAAAAATTATTGTTGGATGTGGAGCACTATCTCATCTTACTGCATGAAATGCATCACTGGTGACAATACCATTATCTTTCATGTCTTTAGGGATGGTAGCTAGGTCAAATGTGTGTATTTTATCAATGGTCATCTTATTATTATCCCTTTTTATTATTTCAAATTCATCATTGAAATCCATCCAAAAATATTCAAGTGTAGGGATATGCATATACTCAAGTGAAATAGTACTCTATGATACACCTCTATAATTAAAATTTTCCCTAGCATCAAAATGTGTTTGAGTGTAATGGTGATACATTTATTTCTATGCATTCTTAGATTTATAAATTCTAGGACAATGATAGTGACTAATTACAATAGGAAAATTAATGGCTACCTTGTGAGCCTTAGATTGCAAATCATGCAACTCAACCAATTGCCTACTTAGCTCCATTAGGATCCACTTGTCACTTAGATATCTTGGTATATTAACATGTGCTCTTGTTAAACCCTCTACATTGAGATAGGTGAAATCAAGAAATTGAATGAAAATTCAACCATATAGTGAGACTGCATCCCATGCTTCATCTGATACTCTTTTTGTGTTTCAAAGATTTCTCTAGCTTACAAATAAGATTATAGAAGAAACCATCATTCACTATAATGTAATTCTTTTAGTATTCTTCAATGACTAGCTGAGGATAAAATTCATATATTAGTATCGTTGAAAATGTACCATTGATCCTTAACCTTGAGAAAGATCCATCGGAGTTTGTTGTATATGCAATATATGAAGTCATCTTGAAATAAAAATTTTGCAATAAATTCTTCAGTTGTTTATCCTTGTTGTCACTAATCATTCTTGCCTAGTCAATCTTAGAAGAACTCCAAGTTACATCAATGGTTCTAATATAGGCATACATCTAAAGTGAAATCATTTGGTGTTCTTTTATCTATTTATTCTACATAATAGCTAAATGATATCATCTACCTCTTGAACAAAATATGATCTGATAATGTGCTTGGCGAACCTTGAAGGTTATTTTATTTTATTCAAGTAATATATATTAATAATCTTAATACACTACTATTTTAGTCTCCCATTATGTCTCAACCATCTCCATTGAAATATCAATCACGTTGGGTGAGGTTGGAATCTTTAAATAGTAGTTAATATATTGAACATCTAGCCTCAAAATCACATTCCCAATAGTATCTCTTACTACCCTAGTTAGAGAATCATAGTACTTAGCACATGCTAACTTAAACTCAAGAAGTTGGGCTAAACTTGAGAAAGATGTAACCTAAAGAATCCCACTATTGGTCATGAAGTGTAAAAGTGGAATATATGCAATGGTCCTTGATCTTTTCAAAAGCTCAATCACAGATACATGCCCCATATCTGTATCACTTATTTATATTAGCTTTGATGATATGCATCACTCAAAAGGGTAACCTTTATACTCATACTTCATTTTTGGTTCTTGGAATTTGACTCTCTTTGCCTTTACTTTGCCCTTCTTATTGGGTTCTATAATCTCTTCAAGTGATAACTCGGGGACCTCCTCAATGATCTTGCCTTGTACTCCTATTTTTTCTATCTCTTCCTCTAAAATTCTTGATCCCTCTGATCCAAACATTTGCTTTTTAGGACTACAAAAGACCTTGATAAGTGCTTAAAAATAATTACTAACTGCAACTAATTTATAAATTTGATAAATAGGGTTAACTTATAGCTCTTTTATCTTCAAACAAGCTCCAAATTTTAAGGAATTGACATCTTTAAAAACTTAAGTAACTTGATTTTAAGTACTAGGATTTAACAACATTGGGTTGGTCTTTAAAGGAAAGTAACTTTAGACTTTTCATATTGAAAACTTCAGGTTTACAAAAGTAAATAACTTTGGGTTCTTTACAATAGATGACTTCAAGTTTTCAAAAATGGATTACTTCATCTTCTTATAAACATAAGACTTCAGGTTTATGGAGTTATAAGACTTCAAGGTTTTGATAGGTAGTTACTTGTAAGTATAAACTTGAAGTAATGAAGATTAAGAAACTTGAATAAGTAATGAAGGGAAACCCAAAGCAATCATGACTAGTATTTTATGTGTTTAATGAGGGTCAAGACTTTGTTTTCTAGTGGGTAAGCAACTTCACTTAAGAAACCTGAAGTAAGCAAAAAAGGAATAAAAACCTGATTAGGTAAGATTTTAATGTTGTTCACGATTTCCTACATCACTTAGGATAAAAAATGCAAGTCAGGCGTAATGAAGAACTTGATTGGGTAGGATCTCCACAGATGCAAATTTCTCCAGAAAATAATTCTCTTTCTTATTCCTTCTTGTGAAAATTTGTACAAAATAATCTGATTATCTCAAAATCAAAGTTTTGGATTTATTAAATCAATTGTACCATTTTCAAAATAAAAATCCTCCCCTTTGGCACACAATCTTGCTCATCTATTTATATAATTTCAAGATACAAAATTCTAATAGGAAACAACTTCCTCAATTCACATGTGTTGTGTTAAAAATAGAAGTCATTGAATAACAACTTCCTAAAACCTCTCCTTCATGGCATGAAATGATCAATGACATGTGGCACTTTTTTTCATTCCTTATCTAGATTGATTACAAACACTTTCCATGCAAAACAAAGTTAGACAAAGTAATCCACTTTTACAAACTAACTCTGAGTAATAGCATTTTAGCTGAGTGACTTATGACATTGAAATTTACAAAGTAATTTCACTTTTATAAGAAAATAATAAAATGGTATTACCTTTACATAGGATTATTTTTAGAGTGATTATGAAGAAAGAAGAGAAAATAAAAGAAGAAGAAGAGTTTGTTCAAGACACAGGCTCTAGCAAGTTTACTTGATGAACTTGGTTTCTACATTTCTCTCTGTATTTGATATGCTGAGACATCATTGATTGGATTGCTACATAATTTTATTTAGCAATTGACTATATTTATATTTCCAATCTCAACATCTCTCTTTCAATCCTTCTGTAATGAGATTTAATTTTCTCAATCCTTGGTCCAAGTCTCTTCAATTCTTCTTGACACTTGATCAGCACTTTGACAGATTTGGTTATAAAAGGAGTCATGGCTTTATACATCCTCTACTTGAATTGTTCATCTAATTATTTATATGTTCTTGGGACATTGCTTGACTATATACCTGTGATCCCAAAGAGAGAGTCTTCTAGATTATTATTTATATCATGTGCATCTTCTTCTAACTTCTTCATTTCCTCTCATATGTTTGGTAGAATGCTTAAATGAAAGGATATGAGATATTCTTCTTGATTTATCTTCTTTGCAGAAGGGAAAATTTGCTCCTAAATCAAAAATTTCTCATCTAAATTCACTATTCCCTGAAGACTTTCCTATAGGAGTTTAGAAATGCCATTTTCACTTTCCAATTTATCTCTTGTTGCTTTGATTTCTAATATTTTATTCAAAATATCATTTTGAGCATCCTTAATGAGTGGGAAGAATTTATAAGCCTTTTGCTTCATTTTATCAACCCATTTGTCACTAGCTTTAGCCTTATCCCCGGTCTCTTCCACTTCAGTAATCACTTGTTGATAAATTATAACTTTTGAACCTGATGCCTATATAGGAGCTGATCTTGCCACTTTAGCATTATTTCACATAATTGGTCATTTTACTCTTTCAGCTTTGCCTTGGCCTCATCCAACTTCTTTAAAAGGTAATTGATCAAATTTTGCATATCTTACTTTAAAGTTTTAGTTGTTACCTCCCCAAGAGGTATTCTTGTGAAGGTTAAGTCACCTCTTATGACTTCTTGTTTGCTCATCCCTTGGGGAGGAATTGCTAATTCAACAAATTTTCATCTTGAAGATTTAATTAGTAAATTTGAAATCACTTTTTCTACTTTTGGCTTCTTTCCCCTCTTATCAAGACTTTTAAGCAATTTCAAATCTATCTCCTCTAGATTTATCACTTATTTTGATTTAAGAGTAGTTTGCGTAGCCAGCCAATATGAGAAATCCATTATCATGGAGGTGCTTGAATGAATGATTATGTGTTGTTGGTTGTCTTGACCTATTAGTTCTTTAGAAGGAACCTCTTGAGATACCTTATCTCTTTGAGCCTCTATAGTGGATTCAACAACTTATTTTTCTAGCTCTGCTTCCTTTCGAGCTTATACTTCTTTTTCTTTGTATTTTTCTCATTCATTCACATCTTCTTTCTTAGTTTTAATTACTATATTTTCTTGAGAAGCCTCCTAAGAAATTACTTGTGAAGTCATCTTTTTGGGTTATTTTTCAAATACAAGTGGCTCTTTTGAAGAAGGTGGTGGTGAAGCAGGTGGAGGAGATGAAGGAGGAGGTGGTGTTTCTTTCTTAAGAGGCTTCTTAGGAGTCTTAGTGACATATACTTTTCAGGGTGGCATTAGTATAGAAGGATCCACAAGGGGTGGAGTGGAAGTGGAATGATTGGAGGTAGGAAAAGGAGGGATGGAAATAGAAATAATAGCAGTAAAAACCACTGGTGGAGAAGAAATAATTGATTATGTCAGATGTTTATCTTTTATTATTGAGAAAGTGTCATCAACATTCTTCTTCAATTTAGATTTTTAATAGGAGCTTGACTACTCTCTCTTTTTATTATGTCTTTCCTCTTTTCTCCCACTTTAGCGGTCTCATGTATAAACTCCTTCATATAATAAATCTTATCAAGTAACCAGTTTTAATTCATTGCCAAAACATTTGAAGTCCTTTCTAAAATTGTTTTATCATGATCATCTCCAAAAATGATTGCTAGAAGTGGAGCACTATCTCCTCTTCTTGCATGAAATGCATCACTAGTGATAATAACATTATCTTCCATGTATACAAGGATGGTAGCTAAGTCAAATGCATGGATTTACTCAATGTCATCCTACTATTATCCATTTTTATTATTTCAAATTCATCCCTACAATCCATCCAAAAAAATTCAAGTTTAGGGATATGCATATACTCAAGTGAAACAGTACTCTATAATACACCTCTACAATCAAAATTTTCCATGGTATAAAAATGTGTTTGAGTATAATGGTGATACATTTATTTCTATGCATTCCTATATTTATAAATTCTAGGACAATGATAATGACCAATTACAATAGGAAAATTAATGGCTACCTTGTGAGTCTTAGATTAAAAATCATGCAACTCAACCAATTTCCTTCTTAGCTCCATTAGGATCCACTTTTCACTTGGATATCTTGGAAACTTGATAGGTGCTCTTGAAAAACCCCCTATTCTAAGATAGGTGAAATCAAAAAATTGAATGAAAATGTAGCCATATAGTAAAACTGCATCACATGCTTCATCTGATACTCTTTTGTGTTTCAAATATTTATCCAACTTACAATAAGCTCATAAAAGAAACCATCATTCACTATAATGTAGTTCTTATAGTATTCTTCAAGGACCATCTGAGGATAAAATTCATATATTGGTACTATTGACAATGTACCATTGGTCCTTAAACTTGAGAAAGCTCTATTGGAGGATATTATATATACAAGATACAAAGTCATCTTGAAATTGAAAGTCTTCAATACATTCTTCAACTGTTGATCCATGTTGTCACTCTTCATTCTTGCCTAGTCAATCTTAGAAGAACTCTGAGTTACATCAATGGTTCTAATATAGGCATACATCTAGGGTGAAAACCATTTGGCATTCTTTTGTCCATTGATTCTACATAATAGATGAATAATATCATCTACCTCTTGAACAAAATCTGATCTAATAATGTGCTTGGGGAACCTTAAAGGTTGTTTTGTTTTCTTCAAGTAATATGTATTCATAATCTTCGTACACTCTACTATTTTAGTCTTTCATTTAGTCTCAACTATCTTCATTGAAATATTAATCACTTTTGGTGAGGTTGGAATCTTCAAATAGTAGTTAAGATATTAAACATCTAGCCTCACAATCACATTCCCAATAGTATCTCTTACTATCCTAGTCAAAGAATCATAGTACTTATCAAATGCTAACACAAACTCAGGAAGCTAGGATGAACTTGATAAAGTTGTAGCCTAAAAAATCCCACTATTGATCATGGAGTGTAAAAGTGGAGTCTTTACAATGGCCCTTGATCTTTCCAAAAACTCAGTCATAGATATGTGCCCCATATTTGTATTACTTAATTTTTCTAGCTTTGATGATATGCATGACTTAATAGCATAACCTTTGTAATCATACTTCATTTTTGGTTCTTGTAATTTAACTCTCTTTTCCTTTGTTTTACCCTTCTTACTAGGTTCTAAAATATCCTCAAGTGCTAACTCTGGGACCCCCTCAATGATCTTGCCTTGTACTCCTATTTATACTATTTCTTCCTTTGAACTTCCTGATCCCTTTGATCCAAACATTTACTTTTTAAGACTTTGAAATACCTTGATAAGTGCTTTAAAACACTTATTGACTACTCTAACTGATTTAGAAATTTGATAAATAGGTTTAACTTATAGATATTTTATCTCCAAACAAGTTCCAAATTTTAAGGAATTGACATCTTTAAAAACTTATGTAACTTGCTTTTAAGTAGTAGGATTTAACAACATCAGGTTGATCTTTAAAGGAAAGTAACTTCAGAAGTTTCATATTGAACAAATTTAGGTTTACAAAAGCAAATAACTTTGGGTTATTTATAATATATGACTTTGGGTTTATAGAGCTATAAAACTTCAATTTTTTGATAGGTAGTTACTTATATGTAGAAACCTAAAGCATGAAGATTAAGAAACCTGAAGAATCAATGAAGGGAAACCTGAATCAGTCATGACTAGTGTTTTTTAGGTTTAATGAGGGTCAAGACTTTGGGTTCTAGTGGGTAAGTAACTTCACTTTTAAAACCTAAAGTAAGAAAAATGGGAAGAAAAACTCGATTAGGTAAGATTTTAATATGGTTCAAGGTTTCCTACATCAATTACTTAGGATAAGAAATCAAGGTCAAGAGTAATGAAGAACCTGATTGGGTAGGGCCTTTGTGAATCAAGTTATTTAGGAAAAATTACTAGGCATTGAAAACCCAAAGTAAGCATGGGAGATTGGTAAACCTGATTAGGTAGGGAAATTTTGGGAAACTAGGGCATTCTTAAAGATTTTTTGATTTTTTGGGTTTCAACATGAATAGAACATAAATAGAGTTTGTAATTTTAATTTTACAGTTAAAAACAATAGTTTACCAAGAAATTGAAAGAGAAATAGCACAAAACAACCTTGATAGTAGAAGAAAAACATGATAGCATGGGAAATAAAGTTTAGGGAAAAAATGCCATAAAAGAAGCAAACAAGAGAATAAAAATGGTCTAAAAATAATCTACTAACCTCAACTACAAATGGGTTAAGAAGAAAATCACTCAAAATCACTCCAGAGAATGAAAACGCATGGCTCAAGATTTGTAGGGGAAACTACTTGATCAAATGACTTGGAAATGAGGTGTAAATGAGGTAAAATTTATTGAATATATATATATATATATATATATATATATATATATATATATGCAAATGCATTTATTGTGAGTGTGGCAAATCCATGCCAACCTTCTTTCTAAATTGGGTTTTTTGAACCACTTTGCTTATACTAGATTTTTAAGTAAAGTACTCCCACAATCTTGATTAGGTCTAGATCCATGAGTAAGTTGGGTTCATAAACTTGAGGTGCTTTTACTTATAAATTTTATAAGTTGAGTAACCCCAAAAACTTGATTAGGTCTATAGAGTGTTAGTCGAGTTTCTGAGACTACTTAGCTTATTTTATTTTCTTAAGTAAAGTACCTTGAGAAACTTGATTAGAAATAGGAAGTGTTGGTCAGGTTTTCAATACAACTTAACTTATTTTCAAGGAAGCAAAGTAACTTAGATAACCTGATTTACACTACAAATGAGCTAAGTTACCTTTAGCTTATTTTAAATACTACAATATATGAGTAAAAGGATTTGAGTGATGTTTTTAAGAAGATGTCTTTAGTCCTTTGGAGTATTTAGGAGCAACTGAGGAAAGAAAACGACATAATGAAAAATAAAATTAGTATAACCTAAATTCTTTATTTAGGAGATTGGATTCAAGTAATATAACTGACACACACAAGGCCAAACTAAAATAAAAATAAAAGAATTCAAAAAGGGGGTTCCCCAAAATATTGAAGTGTCAAATTTTGGGGACACCATTGTGTCAACCTATTTTACCCAATAACCTATATTTGATGAAGACGGACACACAAATAATAGTCATTTTTTATGTGACTGTTTGTTAAACCTATGCACGAAAGTTAGAAACTATACCAACCCCATCAACCTAGTATCACAAATGTAAAAAATAATAAATAAAATGATAGAAAATGAAAATTTTGAAATAAAACCTACAAGAGTTAGATTCACATTGGGTTCACCAAAATGTATTATGAAGGTGAATCCAAAGTGAATACATTGTTAAGAAGAAAGTGAAAATGTCAAGACAATCCAACCAATGGTGGGATAGGATTCACATCAGGTTCACCAAAATGTATGGAATCAAAACTACATCAGATCTATAAAGCAATCATAGCTCAGAGAAGATAGATCCTACTTAAAATTCTGATTGGGGATACATTAGATAATGTTAAGCATGAAATATACTGAGAGGGGGGGGGGTGAATCAGTATATTATATATCTTTCTACTTAATCAAATTCCTTTTATTTAACTACTTAACCACACATTCAAGATATGAAATAAAATTGAAACAATAATATGCACCACATGAGAGAGAGAGAGAGTAGATTTTAACGTGGAAACCCAAAGTGGGAAAATCCATAGAGAATAATCTCAAGTATATTAATGAGCACCAACTCAAATTATAAATTTTATAAGTACCAACTTGCAATAGCACCAACCCCTTTGCCAAGTACCAACACAATAACTATTTATGAGCACCAACCCCTCTTGTGAATAAAACATAACTATCTCTCAATGTTTCTTACTCAATAAATGATAGAACTCTACAATATATCCTAATTTTATTTCTTCGAAAACAAATACAAACCATGCACTCTCTTGCATATTATAAATTTCTTCTCAAGCCTTTATTTATATCTTTCCAAATGACCTTTGGCATTCACCCTTTATGACCCTTCAATCCTCATGAAAAATGGCACCAAACTTGCATGACCCTTCACATCCTTGCATTTGAAAATTCATATGGTGACCCTTCATAAGGAACTACGTCTTTTCCTCTTTTGTTTTTATCTTAGTGACTTTTTTTATTCTTCAAAGTGTCCCTTCATGGAAAAATGTGCCATACCCTCTTTTGTATTCACGTGGTGACTCTTGTAATTCCTCAAGATGAATCTTCATGAGAAAATGGATCCCATTCCTCTTTTATCTTTACCCTGTGACTCTTTGACTTCTCCATGGGCCCTATTTTGACTTATATGCAACCAAAAATATATTCATTAATATTAAATAAATATTAACACACATTAGCTAATATATGAATATTAAAAGCATCATTAAATACAATGGGGCCTTTATTAGCAATGCTAGAGCTTTGACATCAATGACAATATTTACAACAATCTCCTCCTTTGTCATTGATGGCAACCTCAAATTAAAACTACCACATCTTAAAACCTGCACATACTACCATCTAAAAAACATATAGTAACTCCCCCTTATTGTAGTAACCTATACTTGTTCCCTATACCTATTTTTCACCTATACTTGTACCTATTCTTCTCCCTCTTTGACATCAATGGCAAAGGGCCTAACCTAGAGCTAACACTTAGCTCCCCCTCAACTGATGTTGATCCTCAATGGCAAGAATTAAAAGAAATTACTCCCAATTTCTCTTGTAGATACTCAAATGTGTCTTTTGGTAGTTCCTTTGTAAAATATCTACAATCTGCTCTATAGTATTGATATATTCCATCTTAACCTATTGATCTACAACCTACTCTCTCAACAAGTGATATCTAATGAGAATATGTTTTGTTCTTGAATACATCACTAGATTCTTCAAAATATTAATAACACTTGTGTTGTAACAGAAAATAGAAATAGGTTCATCATATTTTACCTTGATATCTTCCAAAGTTTGCTTCATCCAAAGCACTTGAGTACAAGATAATACTACTGCAATATATTCTACTTCAACTGTAAAAAGTGATACTGAATTCTACATTTTGATTATCCATGATACTAAGTTATCACCAAAGAAGACAACTCCTCCACTTGTACTCTTTTTGTCATCCAAGAAACCTACCCAATCTGAATTTGTATAAGCAACCAAAGTGAAATCTCTACCTATGGGATACCACAATCCATAATCCAATCTCTCCTTGATATATCTAAATATTTTTTTCACCAACTGAACATGACTATCTTTTGGATCTGACTAATATCTTGTAACCATACCTACTACATGCATGATGTCTGGTCTTGATGTTGTCAAATATAAAAGACTATCAATCATAGATATATATAAAGATTGATTTATAATTGGTGAATCTTCATCCTTGTTCACCTTATTTCTTGTACTCATTGGTGTGCCAACTGGTGCATAATCCTCAAAACTTAATTTTTTCGACATTTCCATGGCATATTTACTTTAAGATATGAAATTTTTTTTATCTAACTGAAATATTTTCAATCCTAATAAAAATGATAATTCTCTAAGCATACCAATCTCAAATTATTTTTACATATTATCAAAAAATTATTTTATCATCTTTTCAATGTTTCCTTCAAAAATGATGTCATCAACTTAAACCACAAAAATCAATTAATGCTCACCTTCTATTTTGATGTAGAGATTACTGTCAGCAAATATTATTTTGAAACCTTGATTCTACAGGTATTTACCAAGTCTTGCATACCAAGCTCTAGGAGCTTGTTTCAATCCATATAGTGTTTTCTTCAATCTGCATACATGGCTACTAATATTTCAGAGAATAAATCCCTCAAGATTTTTAATGTAGACCTCTTCTTCTATATTCCTAATTAGGAAGGAAGATTTGACATCCATCTGAAACACTTTGAAATTTTTAAACACTACATATGCAAGAAACATTATAATATCCTCTAGCCTTGCTACTGGTGCAAAAGTTTCTTCAAAATCTATTTCCTCAATCTGAGCATATCCTTTACATACTAATCTTGTTTTATTCTTTGTCACTTCTCTATTTTTATTTAACTTATTTTTGTAAACCCATTTTCTTCCTATCACATTGTGATCTTTTGGTCTAGGCACAAATTCCCAAGTATCATTCTTTTCTATCTAATTTAATTTTTCATCCATTGCCTTAACCCAATGCTTATCATGTCTAACTTTTGAAAAAAAATTAGGCTGAATTTTGGATAACAAAGAAAAATTAACTTGCTCAGATTCACTTACTATTATTGTTATAGTGAAAATTCCTTCATTTATGTCCCTGATGATGTCACTTTTATTATGATTGATCTAAACATATTTTGATGGATTTTTGGTGTTCTTTTTCTCCTTCTTCTCATCTTCATTTGATTCTTCAAAATTTTCCTTTTCAATGATTTTAGGAATGTTTACTAGATCACTGATTATTTGTATTCCATCTTCTTCTATCCTGACACTTGCACTTTCAACAATTTTCTTAGTTATTTTGTTATAACATTTATAAGCTTTACTTTTGCAAGAATAACCAAGAAATATACCTTCATCTACTCTAGATTCAAATTTATCAAATTTTTCATCAATTCTCTTTATGAAGCATCTGCTACCAAAAACTTTGAAATAATAAACTATTGTTGGTTTGTCTTTCCATAGCTCATAAGGAGTCTTGTCACTATTCACTCTCAATAATGTTCTATTCTAAATAAGTACTACTATAGCAACTATTTCTCTCCAATATTTATCTTCTATCTTGGATTCATTTAGCATTATCCTCACCATCTCTTGAATTATTTTATTTTTTCATTCAACTACTCTATTTTAATATGGAGTTATAGCTACTAAATAATGTCTCTTTATTCAATGGCCTTCATAAAACTCAATAAACTGATCTGACTAAATTCTTCTCTTTGATTTTATCTTAGACACTTAATCTTAGAACTAGTTTCATTCAGGGTATACTTTAAGAAACCCCTCCTTTAGAAAAAGTAAAAAAAAATGGCGAA
Source organism: Torreya grandis (assembly GCA_037957365.1). NCBI lineage: Eukaryota > Viridiplantae > Streptophyta > Pinopsida > Cupressales > Taxaceae > Torreya > Torreya grandis. The sequence goes on from JARHVA010006395.1 coordinate 863,653, forward strand.
ATGTGTAAAACACCTGACAAAAAAATTTATTTTTTGTGGTGGAAAAAATAGTTTACAAAGAAAAAATAACAATCTCCATTGGCGAATCATTCATAGTCTCTCAAACAATGTGTAAAATCTGGGCAAATTGTGTTATTTTAAAACCACAAAAAAATTATACATTGGCAAACAAAAAATAATAATCATAGTAAAATTTTAATTTTTTGGGCACTGGGAATGGGGTGGGATCGGCTTGTGGCACTTTGCGAGAGATATTTTCATACTATTCTATCATGCATACATCCCTTCATGCAGCCTTCATACCTCCTATGATGTCTTCTTGAAATCTTGAAACCCTAAAATATGGCTAAGTTTGAAACCCTGGAATCTGACTAACTCTGAAATATGATAGGATCCACCAAAACCTAGAATTTGCATTATAGCTCCTAGCGGTCAAAGGAGAAGTTTGTGTGCAGATTGAAAAAAAGCTTGTATGGCCTCAAGCAAGCTCTTAGGCAATGGTACTTAAAATTTGATAGGTTTATGACTGAGCATGGCTACAGTAGGTGTCAATCTGACTATTGCATGTATTTCAAGAGATTTGATAACAATAGATATATTATTCTATTGTTGTATGTAGATGATATGCTAGTTGCAGGATCTCACATGCAGGATATCTCTGAGCTCAAGGTGAAATTAGCTCAAACATTTTCTATAAAGAATTTGGGAGCAGCAAAGAAAATTCTTGGCATGAGCATTAAGAGAGACAGGAAAAATCACAGGTTGATATTGTCTCAAGAAGATTATGTGGACAAGGTGTTGAAACGGTTCAGTATGCAGGATGTTAAACCGGTAAGCACACCTTTGGCTGGACATTTTAAGTTGAGTAAAGAACAATGTCTTAATTCATATGATGAGGTAGAGTACATGAGTAAGGTTCCATATTCTTCCGCAGTAGGGAGTTTGATGTATGCAATGGTGTGTACTAGACCGGATATTGCCCAAGCAGTGGGAGTGGTAAGCAAGTATATGGCCAATCTAGGTAAGGAACATTGGAAAGCAGTTCAGTGGATCCTTAGATATCTGAGAGGAACCAGCAGTAGGCACTTGTGCTATGGAGGTTCAGATACCTCTCTACATGGTTATGTAGATTCAGATATGGCAGGTGATTTGGATGGTAGGAGGAGCACTATAGGTTATGTTTTCACTGTAGGTGGAATGGTGGTTAGCTGGATATCTAAGTTGCAGAAGGTTGTTGCCTTGTCAACTACAGAAGCAGAGTATATTGCAGCCACAGAGGCTAGCAAAGAGATGATATGGATGACATGGTTCATGGATGAGCTTGGTAGAGAGCATGAGAGTTGTAGATTGTACAGTGACAGTCAGAGTGCAATCCATTTGGCTAAGAATTCAGCCTTTCATTCAAGAACAAAGCACATATAGCTAAGGTATCACTTCATACGACAGGTATTGGAAGATGGTGAGTTGAAGCTGGAGAAGATCCATACAGATAAGAATCCTGCTGATATGTTAACCAAGTTGGTTACAAAGAAGAAGTTGAATCTTCATTCAACTTTTGTTGGTCTTCATGATTGAGTTGAAGATGGAGGAGCTAGAAGATGTTGTTGTACAAGTACTAGTGTAGCTGTTTATCTCCAAGTGGGAGATTGTTAGGGTGTGGAGCTAAAAGATTCACCAAGGAGCATACATTATCAGTTTCGGGTCTACACAGACATCAGCGTCGGTCAGGAGCGATCGACGTCGATCAGGAGCAGTTACAGAGACGTCAACGTCGGTAGAGGATTGGCCGACGGCGGTCATAGGCAAGCAGCAGGAACCGACGGCGGTTACCTGTGCGTCCAGAAAGCTATTTCCATGGACAGAAACAAGTGTGTGCATGATGAGTTTGAGTTGTAGTCTCAAGCTCGCGTCTCTATTATTAGCAATACTATTTTTAGAGCCCTTGTTCAAGTGGCTTAACTATTTGTTGGAAGTGCATGCTCAAGTCTCCTAATTCTATATGTAGAATTAGATCTTCCTAGCTTATTGTTGTTATTGTGGATTATTGTAGTAATTCATTGTATGTGAAGAACAGTACAGAATTGAATCAATCCAGGCTTGTTGGAGTCGATTGTTCTTGAGAGAGAGAGCTCTTGAGGAATAGAGATCTATTGAGAGATCTATACATCTAGGAGAGGTGTGGAAGAAAGAATTTTCTTCAATTGTATTCCTTTTGTAAAGAGTTTGTTAATACAAGTTTTCAGGGTGGTTTCTTGTATCTCTTGTTCTTGCTATTATCTCATTCTAATTACTTGTCTATCTGATTTATTTCCGCGTTTATTGCTTTCACAAGTGTAATCTATTGTTGGTTGATCCCCAACATTCACAACCTTTTGCATAAAAATTTAGTGTGTGCCCTAATCACATATTTGACTTACACTCAAAATATTATGCTTAAGACTTTCTACATACAAAACATTTTCAATTTTAATTCTACCATTATCCAAACTAAGTGTAACTTTTTAGACAATTTTGGCAGTAGTATTATCTCTGAATTTCACTATGCTACCATTGATATTCTTCAAGGTTATGAGCTTAATTTTATCTCTTATCATGTGTGTTGAACATCCATTATCAATGAACCATGTCTTTTCTTCATTTCTTGTATGCAAAGCTGTCTGTACCAACATAGATTTTTCAAGTTGTTTCTTCTACCATGAACTTGTCTAAACTTTCATCTTGATGAATGGAGCCTTAAAACTCTAGTCCTTCTTGACTAACTCAAACACAATTCTATAGTACCAAGATATGTATCCTAAGTTGTTACACTTGTAACATTTTATGGCCTCTTCATTAAATCCTGATAAGGGAGTAAAAGAGTTGTGGCTTCTGCTTGACTCTACATGACTTTCCTTCTCCTTATTTCTGAAATTGTTAGCGCTTTTTCAACATTCTATTTTATTATGACCATATCCATTACAATAATAATAGTAACCATAAAAATAGGACCTATTTGTGTATCTCTAACCTAATTTCCTTTTGTAGCTATGTTCCCTCTAGCCTTCTTTATTTGAGATATCCTATGTATTCTTAATTTATTCCCTTTTTATTGCCTCTTTTGTAAGAGCTTCAACATAGCTCTTTCCTTTTTATTTTTCTATGAAAATATTGGTCTCCCATTTCTCTTTTTTAAATCTGATACCTATCTTATCTGACATTGATCTTTGACTTTCTAATATCTTATTCAACATATTAGTGTTATTCTCAAATTTTGAATCATTGGTTGCTCTATCATTGATTGCTTTATTTATTTTCTCAAGATTTGATTTTAAAAAATAAATTTAAATAACATACCTTTCATGTTATTGACTTACTTTTTACAACTATGTCTTTAGATCTTCTTCATTCTTCTTGGCTTCTTTAAAGTGTGCTTGTAGATATTCAATTGTTTCCTTTGACTCCTTTTTATTTTTTTCGATCTGGAGCTTTAATCTTTGATTATTCTTCTCAAGAGCTTTTAACTCTTCTAAGGCACAAACAATTCTCCTTCTAGATTCACTTTGGCTTCATCTTGTTCTTCTTGATCATCTGTACTTTTTCTTACGGAGGCATCTTTATGTATGGCCATGAATATAATCTCTTCTTCTTTTGAATCACTGACTCTATTATCTTTAGTTGAGCTAGGATATTTAGAATACAAACTCTTCTTATCAAATCCCTTCTTGAATTTTTCTTTGATATTCCTCCTGTATGTAGACTTTCCTTCTTCATTGTCACCATTACCCTTATTTGGGAACTTATCTGCAAAATGTCCAATCTTTCCATAATTAAAACATTTAAAAGGTAATTTTAATTGATATTTACCTATGCCCTTTTTTGGCTTACGAATGAATAGAGATTTGTTGTCATCTTCATCATCGATAGAACTTTCACTTGATTCTTGAATCTTAGCCTTCTCTTTCTTTGATGTCTTGAAATTAGCTTCTCTCTTTGAGATTTTCTCTTGTTTGGTCTACATCTCATATGCCATAAGAATAACATGTAGCTCATCCATCTTTAGCTTGGCTAAATCCTTCATCTCTTCAATTACCAAAACTTTTACATCATATCTTAATGGTAGAGATCTCAAAACTTTTTAAACCACAATTGATTCTTCTAACTTTTCTCCAAGACCTTGAATCTAATTAACTATTTAATGAACTCGTAAAAGATAACTTGCTATATTTTCTTCCTCTTCCATCTTCAAACTCTCAAACTATCTTCTAAAAGTTTAAAGCTTAGATTGTTAAACCTTTACATCACCTTTGTAAATATTCTCAGGTTCACCCAAGTTTCATGAGCATATTTACATTTCATAACTTTAACAAGTTCTGATTCACATAAACCACATAAAATAACATTTAAAGATTTAGCATTATGTTCACTTGCCTTCTTTTCCATCAAAGTAGTTACAAGTGTCTATGGCTCTTCATATTCCTCCACCACTACTTGTCGTATGTCAAATTTAAGGGCCATCAAATAATTATTCATCCTTATGCTCCAAAAAACATAATTTTTCCCATCAAACAAAGGTTCCTTATTTGTAGAAAAACCTTCATATAATCCAGCTATTGTGCTTTCTCGATCTACCTTCAAGCTATTAATTTTTTTCCAAAGGAACCTGATCTGATACCAATTGTCAAGCATGAAATATACTAAGAGGGGGGTGAATTAGTATATTATATATATTTTTACTTAATAAAATTCCTTTTCTTTAACCACTTAACCACACATTCAAGATATGTAATAAAACTAAAAAAATAATATGCAACACACAAGAGAGAGAGAGAGACACCAAATTTATACATGGAAACCCAAAGAGGGAAAAACCACAGAGAATAATCTCAAGTATATGAATGAGCATCAAATAAAATTAAAAAATTTACAAGCATCAACTTGCAGGAGCACCAACCCGTTTGTCAAGCACCAACACATCACCTATTTGTGAGCACTAAGCCCTTGAAAATATTTGTGAGCACCAACCCATAGGAGCACCAACCCCTCTTGTGTATAAAACACAACTATCTCTCAATGTTGCTTACTCAACAAATGATATAACTCTAAAATATCTCCTACTTTTATCTCTTTAAAAATAAATACAAAACATGCACTCTCTTGCATATTACAAATGGCTTCTCAAGCCTTTATTTATAGCTTTCCAAATGACCTTTGGAATTTACCCTTTGTGACCCTTCAATCCTCATGGAAAATGGCACCAAACCTGCATGAACCTTGATATCCTTGCATTTGAAAAGTCATACGGCGACCCTTCATAAGCAAATGCATCCTTTCCTATTTTGTCTTTATCTTGGTGACTTTTCATATTCCTTAAAGTGTCCATTCATGGAGAAATGTGCCATACCCTCTTTTGTCTTCACATGGTGACTCTTGGAATTCCTCAAGATGGCTCTTCATGAAAAAACTCATCCCATTCCTCTTTCATCTTTACCCCATAAATATTTGACTTTTCTATGGACGCTTTTTTGACTTATATGCAACCAAAAATATATTCATTAATAATAAATAAATATTAACACACATTATCCTATATATGAATATTAAAAACATCATTAAATACAATGGGGCCTTTATCACCAATGCTAGACCTTTGACATCAATGACAATATTTCCAACAAATAATTGAGAACATGATCAATATGTGGGTCTAATAGACCCAATTAGGGGATCTCTTATCATAATAACATCACTAGGGAGGGTTCTAAATCCTTCAACTAAGAAAAATCGTGCAACAACCCTAACTAAGCCCTATGTTTTCATATTCACTATACTAATAAAAAGTAAAGCAAAGAAATATAATCTAATGATCACTAAAAATTATGTCACAATATGAAGGTTAGTAAACAAATAAACGTTCATAAGAGAATCCTAATTAATCTATGTATAGGGAAGACCCTCAATGCATGGATAAGAAGAGTAATATTATTCAAAAGCCAATACTTATGATACTTCTATCTATTAAAGAAAGGAGTAAAGTTAGAGAATCCTTACCTAAAATAAAAAAATATTGAGACTCAATCTCTCCCTTGGTTAATGGGGATTCAAAAGAGGTTGTTGTGGTTTTTAAGGATCACTATGAAAGGCCACAACATCTAAGACTTCTCTATAAGACTATATTCTCTAAGTAGAAACCCTAAGCTAAGAATCTTCAAGTAGAATGGTGGAAGACCAAATTGTAAAGAAGTGCAAATGAATAATAACTCTTGATTTATCTCTAATAATGGAAAAATTATCTTTTATATATAGGTAGATTTAACCCTTCAAAAAAAATTAGTTGACAGGATGGACCTAGTCGACCTAGTATCATTATTTATAAAAACTCACTAGGTCACATGCTAGGTTAGCCAAAAGCCAACTTAGACCCTAAATTATTTTCACTAATAAGAGTACAAGGTTTACCTAGTTGACCTAGTCATGTAAACTATTGAAAGGTGTTTTACATTAGGAAAAGGGGTATAAAAGGTGGTAAAAGACTAGAGGAGTATGAAAAAGAGGGGAAATGGCTTAAAGAATGGTTTTTAGGAGCTAGTTGGATTGGTAATAAATGGAAATAAAGGATAATAATGGTCTTCCCTCCCTTTTCCTAGTGCACCCTTTAGGGCATGCATTCAAAGAGATTGAGACTCGATGGGTTCTTGCAAGATAGAAAGCATCAGTAATTGATAAAAGTGTGAAAATATTATGTGTATACACATAAATCTAGTAGATGATGTCTAATTACTATTTTATATAAACTAATAGAATGTCTTTACAACATTTTAGAACATTAATATTTTTATTATTGATATTAGAAAATATCAATAAACACCAAGATATTAAAATAATGAAAGACATAGCTAGACTATGTAAACTAGTAATAACACAAATGATTATCTTGTTATGATTAAAATAAATAATTATTTGTTCTATCATTTTGATATAAGAAGATAATTGACATTATGTTAGATATGTTACCATAAAAAGAAAGGAGATAATTACCTTTATTATTTATGGAATGATTTTGAATTATTATAAATATTAACTATTGTCACTTGGAATTTCACCCCTTGAGGAGATGCCTAGCTTTTCTCATCCAAGTGGCATAATGAAAACATCTCTTTTTCTATGGGTGATAATTAATTGAGATAAATCTCTAGAATGGATATTTCCCTTGATGAAATGTTTGAAACACTTTCTTACCTATAAAATTATGGATGAAAAGGGTTAATAAAACAACTAAGAAAGATAAAAAAGGTGATGCACCAATAGTATATCTCCATCTATTGACTGAAATTGTACCACTTATAGTAAACCAAAGCTTCTCTTACACAAAACTCACAACATAAGGTAGATTATTACATTAGTGTTTCATAATCTAGGTTCAAAATGAATTTGTATGCTTAAGAGGGTAATGAAGGATTACTTTATAGGATACAATCATGAACCACTTCTAAGACACCTATAAACTTAGAAAAGAACATTAACAAAGACTTGCAATAGTTGATCTTCTACACATTTAGTGAAAAATCAAGGTAACATGCTAGAAAAGATAATATTTTACTAGATAAGACCAACAATATTGCATTAAAACTCAATTAAACAACATGTGAGTAAGCAAAATCACTTGTTTATTTCTTAAAGAATCCTTTAAGTATAAATTTGGCTAGAGTTTCCCCATTAACCAATGGAGGCTACTCAAAAGAGGAAAAAGAGTCCATATTTATATCCTTTTAGAGAGAAAAAAGGAAAAGGAAGTAAAAAGGTCACTTGTACATGTGTCAATCTAAAAAAGGAGTTACAATTGCACAAAAGTCATGAAACCTATGAAAAGTGTCACACAATTCCTTATCCTAGCTCATAAAATTACCTTCATCATTTAGAGTTATTTGAACATCTGACCATTGAATAAAGATACATATGATGATGGGAATAAGAGGTAAGGTATTTATTCATGCAATTCCATGCATTGGTTATATTCCTACTCCTTTGGAAACTCCTAGAATGAAGAAATTATTGTTTGTAGTCTAAAAACTCCTTGTTTCAATCACCCTTCACACTTGGCCTCAAAAATGTCATCAATTTTCCATGAAAAATCATAGTATGGATTTAATGACACTTGGAAAGACCATCCATGGCCTTAGACTACTTAGGTAAACCTTAAAAGGGTCCATACGTAGAGTTTTCACCCTTCTCACCCTTGTGTTCACTATGCCAATTTTGATTGGCTTAAATTAAGACAATTATTTGAACACTTATAAATTTTTATTAGGAATTAAATTACTTTTTGTGGTTATAAAAAGTCTTAATATTTTCCCCAAACTTTATTTCATCTTCTCAAACCTTTTAGAACCTAAAAAATATAGAAAATGGTGAGAAAAACACTATTTTTCATGTTGTCTATATAATTCCATACATATAATTTAAATGGGTGATTGCCTAAGAGAGTCTTATCCATTCTCCAATAGGTTTACTTTCCAACATATTCCATTTGGGTGGTTCTCTAAGCTTGTTTTCTCCATCAAGTTTTTCAAGGGGTTTTTCTAGGGTTTTAGATAGTTTTCAGGTCTTAAGCTTTTTTCATAGATATGGCACATTTAAATTACAAAAAAATGCCAAAAATTGGTTTATAGGGACCCTATTTAACTCATATAAACTTATCTAGTTCCCATGCAAATCCTCCAAGGTGATGTGAGCTTCACAAGTTGCCCTTTTGAGCTTGTTTTTCTAATTTTGCATGAGGTTGAGTGGTTTTAAGCTCAAAGGTGTCTTTCCTAATAAGTTTTATGAATTTAAAAAGTTATAAGACCTGTATTATGACCTTAAAAAAATCCTCAACCATCTATATATTTCACCAAGAGGCATAAGTGAAGATGGACTACTAATTGGCATTAGGCCTTTTCAAGACTCAATAGGTCTACTAGGCACCTTGATGAATTTGGGTATTAGGGATGTTGTATCATATTTGAATTTTTATATTATGAATTTTCACACCATATTTAATCTCACCAAGACATCATATAGTCCTCCAAGTACCCTACTTCATGTTCTTTCTTTACTTGCCAATTAAGCCTACTGGAAAACCTACCTATTTGGACTATGTGCAAGGGAAAAAAGGATAATTTTAGGATTTTGAGCCTTATATATTGTTTATTATCCAATAAATAAATTATATAAACATAATTATATGTTTTTTGAGGTCCTCAAGGCTTCAAATCAAGTACCTTGCCCATTTTACACTCATTTGATCATTTTGCCAAGTTTTAATTTTCCTAGAGTGGCTGACCTCTGTGACAAAATAGAGAGGTATTTACCTTATACACTATGAAAAATGAGTTTTTTTGTATATTTTTAAGTCATAATTACCATTTATACCAAAGGGTTTCTCCTTATTCCAAGTTTTGGATGCCAAACCATCTCCAAATGTCTAAAAAAAGGGTCAAAAACCTTGTTTTCCTTCTTTTTCCCCTAAAACCACTTATAAGTCACTCTTCAAAGCCAATAAAAAAACTTTAGGCTGATATAATTTTTTTTTAATGTCCAATTCATGCTTATGGATATTTTTTAACCATCTAAAATGCTTCCTCCTTTGGATTCCTCATGCTTACCTAGTGAACCAAGAGGTTTCCAAGCCTTCTTGTATGAATTGTTGTCCATTTTCTTGGTGAGAATGGTATTTGAGCACATTGGAAAGGTTTTTGGAATTTTATGACACTTTTTTTATCATAATTTATCATTTTATGTTCACTTCAACCATTCCTCCACTTTCAAACTAGTCTATGCTTCACCTACCCTTACCAAGCTATACCCTATTGATGGAGACAATCTTGCTTGTAGGTGATATTTTCATCATGGGGAATTGATATAGATGATTGGTATCATAATTATATCTCAAAAAATTTATATAAATCATATGTTTTCCAACACTCACTTCTCAAGGGTCCTAAACCTTAACTAGGTATGAATGTACGGTCCTTATTTCAAACCTTGTTGTAGGCTGAGACAACCCTATATTTATTTGCCCTTGTGGGTTTCATGAGCTCAAAAAGTTTATCCATGATGATTTTTAGACCCAAATTATACCATTTAAGGTCACTAACCTTTCCCGTTCACTTGGAGACTCACCTAAGAGCATCAAATTCCTTCTTGTAGCTCATATCATTTCTTGACTAGTGACTGAGATAGTCTTGCCCTTTTAGGCTAGCTGTAGGTGAAGGAAGCTTCATGAAGGTATTTTAAAGATGTGAAAATACCAATAATAAATTTTCTTTTATTTCACATGGTTTTTTTTACCCATGTTCACTATCTTAATGGTCACTAGGTTATGTGTATCTCACTTTAGCTCATGATTGGGATAACTTAGTTGACCCTTGCCTGTAGGTGATCCAAGCTTGGCTGGGAGGTGGTAATAGATATATATAGGGGATTTAGGGGTTATTTATCTTTAAATTAATTTTTTTCCACCAAACATGATCATTCCTTTCATATTCCTCCCAACTCCCAAGATTGAGTCACTTTTTCCCTTTGACTAGGACAGTCCATGATGACCCTACCTATAGGTGGATACAGGGGTATAAGCCTTTGTTTAAGGTAATCATGATCCTTTAGAACATTATATTACCTAAAATAGTATTTTATTAATCTAACTTCACTTACTTTTCTCCATTGGTGTTCAGAAAATTTTCTTCACCTGACTGAGACAACCTTCATCCAATACCCAGCTATAGGTTGCCATTAGGATCTATTATATAGATAGAAAGGTAAAAAAGAATTGAAAGTATAATGAATAAATACTTTTTAAGTGACTGAAAATACATATATTATATCCTTTTGTCTAAGAATTTGTGACCATTGAGGTATGCTCAAAATTACCACCTTGGAAAGCAAAGTTACTTAAGCTCAAAACCCTATAGACATCATTAATTGAAGTTAGTGTGTTTGAAGGCACTTTGAGGGATTTAAAAAAAAACATTCATTAGTAATATATCCCAAATATTTTTAAATTTCATTGACCTATGTAATGGTTAAAAGGTTAATTAAGTATGAGGTAGAGATTCTAATGTAACTTTGCAATGGTGTACCTGTAAAAACCCCTAAGGCCTTTGTTTGTTCATTTTGGGGCTTGTAGGCTTGAAAATAGTCATTTAAACCTTATAAGGTTATTTCACCTCAAACTATAAATATATATTTTAAAAAATTATATCATGGCATCCTCAACATGTATACAATGCAAGAAGGCTACACCTCATGGTACAAATGTTCATAATTACCTTCAAGCTCCCTGTCAAGGGCACCTGTAGGTGGAGATTTTGCTTATAAGTAGGTAGAGATGATAGAAATGAGCAATAATATATTTTTAAAAAGTATCTTAACACCCCATATGAACTTTTCACTCCTCAAATGTATGACCTCCATCAAGAACACTTTGAAACCAACCTTAAAACACCTTCAACATGAAAATCACCTACCAATAGGTAAAAAGATCAGACAAAGCTCTAAAATGAATGCCTTGGCATGGAAAAAAATAATATGATAAAACTTACCTCTATAAAATCATAAAAATTAACTTAATTTAATTCCCAAAGTCTTGTATAAATCAATACCTTTCTATTACCACCTCATATATAGGATGGACAAGTTTATTAATGGGACTGAAATTGAAACTAAGCATGAAGTTGGAAAATGGATAAGGATAAGCTTTAAATATACTCAAATAATTTCATGGTGAGATAAAAACTTGAGATTAGGTATTAAAATTACAAATATTCTTATATAACACTCTTTCTCAATTGAATGAGACACCTACAGGAGAGAGACACTTAGTAAATAGAAGCACTCCAATTGAAACTGCATATAGTGACACCCTCTTGTACACATAGGCCAATTTTATCATCCAAACCTCATGAATCATAAAAAAAATAATGGATACCATGTGATAAGTATACATCCTTTGAATCCAACATCACTAATTGGTTCATATAGATTTTGTAGAAATTGATCAAAACCTGTAGAGTGCAATAATCAACTAGCAAATTTGCACAATAAACTCGTTAGAGATGGTTCATAAATAAAATTTGAACAATATTAAACATATTTATATTAAAATTAAGGTATACTAGTTGAATATCACCTCACAAAATTTATTATCCTAAAACTACTTGTACTATCTGTATCGAGTGAAAACCTGAAGGCTATTTCAGTTTGTCTAGAAAAGCAAGAAATGTGTAGAATGGTTTTGGAATAAAAATGAATATTTTATATTTATATATATATATATATATATTAGTTTTATAAATATTATGAGACCCCCCATGATCTTCCCCATGTGGCACACTTCCCAAAAATCCATACAAGTGCATTTTTATCTCTTTTTCAACTGATTCTATAATTTTAGTTAGGGAACCTACAACCTTCTACTATGAATAGAATCTATAACACTCATACTTACCTATTTGATGTTTTAAATTAATTTAATACGCCTAATCACCTTGGGAAATGTTCCATTTACATTAATGACTCTTAAAGGCACATAAAATGACCCCTAATGGACAAATTGACTAATGCAACTAAGACCAAAGCTAATATGGCATTAGATAAAAATTAATAATTCCTATGATAATATATTATGACCCCTTAAAACATTTTAAATTAAAAAAAGTTCCTAGGGTTGCCCCAATTTGACTAAAAAGTCAAATTTGGTCAAAAAAATAGTGACTCATAGGGGTAGTATGCCTATTATACTAAGGACCAGTAGCCTTATCCTATTAGGGCCAATGGAGTCAATTAATTATTTAATATAACTATAAAATAATTTTCTAAAAAACAAACACACTACACCAACAAATAAAGACAAATCAAGACACAAAACAAGTAAATACACAAGACAAAACTCACACATGTGCATAAGCACTTAGGGAACACAAAGAAAGAAATAAACTATGTACAAGGAGAGAGGAGAGATTTAGTAACAATGTTTGAGATATATCCCATAATGGGATATGAAGTTTCTCTCCATCCAACCTTGAGAGTTGGAAATTTTTTGTGTTGCTTGCATTGCGTGATCACATATGAGCCACTCCACAAAGCATCAAACTTTGTGTGTCTTCTAGGTTTAGCTCCATCTTCATCCCACTTTAGGATAATCTCTCCCTCCTTTAAACTTCTTGGCATGGATTTCTTGTCAAATTATCTCTTTGTTTGTTCTTGGTGAGCTCTCATAGTTTGCATTGCTTGATCTCTTATCTCCTCAAGAGCCATTAGCTCACACAACCTAACTTCCATGCTCTCATTCTCCATCAATTAAATCTGATAAGTGAGGTGAAAGGATGGTAACTCAAGTGAAACATGTATTCTAACTTATCTCCCATAAACAAGTTTTTATGGTGAGTTTTTAATTGCTCTCCTTAGGGTAATCCTATTAGCCCAAAGGGATGTCATTAACTTGAAATTCCAAGTCCTTTTGTTCTCTTCCATTGTTCTCTTTATGATCCTAATCATATTCTTATTGGTGAACTTATTTATTCCATTCCCTTGTGGATAGTAGTTGGAGGAGGTGTTAAGATAGATGCCATGCTTTAAAGCCCATCCACTTGTCTTCATTCCAAGAAAAGCCAATGCATTATCTAAATTTATTATTGAAGGAGCCCCAAACCTTGTTACTATACCTTCATATAAGTCTATAATTGGGTTTTCATTTGCCTCCTTGAGAGCCACATCATCCACCCATATTTTAAAGTAATATATAGTAGTCAACACCCACTTATGACCAACACTAGAAGGTGGATTGATTAGCCTATGCAATCCAAACCCCATTACATTAAGGGTGAATCAACTTGAATTGGATGAAGAGGAAAGGAAAAAATATTTTGTTTACCATCAAATAAATCACATTTTGGGTACTTCCTTGCCCAAGCATGGGTGTCTTTGAACAGATTCATCCATCCCTCATAATCCTATCATTTGTGGTTCTTAGAGAAAACTAGCCACCAACTGGTCCATCATAAAACTCAAATAGTATATTATCAATTTTATTTGATTCAATACACCTCATTAACACACCTAAAAATTCATTCCTAAACAATACTCAATCAACAAGTACTTAAGGAATGGATTACAATCTAAAGTACCTTTTTCTATCTCTATCTAGGCCTTGTGGATACTCGTTGATTTGAAGAAAATGGATCATAACTTGTGTCTAAATTCTCATTGATGAAGGTTCGGATATCATATGGTCATCATAGAGTGATAAAAAAACCCTTTTTTCTCCTTCAAATCTGAATCAAGATGCTCACATAACCCCTTCCCTTTCACTATATTGGTTGTCTTGATTTCCACATCATACTCCATCACTTTTGTGATCCAACTAGCCCTCTTTCCATTAAAATATCTACTCAAAATGAATTATTTGACACCAAGATGAGGTAAAAATATGTGAATATTATTATTAGATAACATATGCCTAAACTTCTTTAGACTCCTGACCACTAAAAGTATTTGCTTCTCAATATAGGTGTATCTTACCTCATAACCTTCCAAACTTTGACTAAAGAAGGAAATAGGCTGCTATAAATTTTCCTCATTTTATTGAGTAAGAATGGTAGAGATCACCTATTAATTCACAAAGGCATACAAGTGGAAATCCTTTGAGAAATTAGTACTTGCAAGAGTAGGATCTTGGGCAATGGCTTGTTCAATCTCCTCAAAACTTTCCTTCCTTATTCTAGTCCAAGTGAACACTTTATCCTTTATTATCATAGAGGTTTTATGCTGTACAAGATTATCAAAATAAATACTTAACCTCCTTATTAAATTAATTTTCCTAAAGAAACTTTACAAACCTTTTTTGTGTTTAGGCAAAGATAATGCTAAGATGGCACTCACCCTTTTAGGATCTATGGATAGGCCCTTCTTTGAGACAACGTGTCCTAAAAATTTTCCTTCATGGAAAAAAAAAACACATTTATTTGGGTTGAGAGAGATTAAAAACTCTCTACACCTCTCAAAAATCTGTCTTAGGTGATTCAAGTGATCCTTTGCATCCTTGGAGAAAATTGTTACATCATCAAGATACACCAACACAATGTCATTTATTAGTCCATGAAAAGCCATATCCATTACATTTTGAAATGTATCTATAGATTAAACAATCAAAAATTAATTTTTATATAAGCATATGTACCCTATTTAGTATTAAATTCTATCTTATATTGATCACTTTCCTTCACCAAAATCTGATTGTACCTGAAATACTCATCAAGGAGAGAAAACCTTTCACTACCTGGCACAAATTATAAAATTTGTTCCATGGAAGGGAGAAGATAATGGTCCTTAAAATAAACTATATTCAAGTCCCTAAAATCAACACATATCTTGATTTCCCCATTCTTCTTTCTAATAAGAACCAAGATGAATGTTTAATGGGGAAGATGATTTTGGACTCAATCAACTTGGTGAGTTCTTTTTTCATGAGGGGCTCAATATTAGGATTGATTGGAATTTGTATTTGATTTATAGGCTTTTAATTTTCATATAAATCTATATTATTTTGAGCTAATTTTGGGTTAAATCCTTTCAAGTCACTATACTCCCATGCAAAAACACCAAAAAACTCCTTGCATAACTCAACAAAAGCATGCTTCTCTTTACTAGTACATCATTTCCAAGTGTAAGAAATTTATCCTTTTAATATTTGTACTTTATCATAGTTATCTTGATTGGTATACATGCTTACCTTCTCTTTCTTTAGCTGGCCATCATCATTGAATATGGTCTCAAGAGTGAGTAGGCCTTAGGAAGTTTGTTGGACTTCAATTGGAAAATCTTCCCTCCATATTGTTGTTGTCATTTGGACTGATTCTTAGTAGAAAAATAAGTCTCTTCTTGTATAATAAGTTTTATTTGTTGATAATTATCAAACACTTTCCAAATATATATATATATATATATATATATATATATATATATAATCTGGTATGGAGGGTCTTATAATTACCTTGAGATATGGTAGTTCTTATCCTCTTTTATACCTTTTGGAACATCAGACTGAGCCCCATTTTCTTCCAACCTATCAACATGTTTATTTTCCTCTCTTAGGATGGATTTGATGTTGGAAACTTGAAAATATTCCACAATATCCCACACTCTACACTTATAAGACTTAATCAAAGATTTTTTAGTCAAAATTTGTCCTCTAACATGGTTCACAACAAGTTCACTATCACCATACACAAGCAAATCTTTAATACCTCCTTTCCTAGCCTATTCAAGGCCATGAATGAGGGAATTATATTATTCAACACCACAAGTACAAGAGAATTAAAATATGCATGTGGAAAAGTACCTTTCCTTAGAAGGAGAAACCAACATTGCTCCACCACCCACCCTAATCTTGCTTCTTGATCCATCAAAGAAAAGCTACCATAAACCATCTATATCTTCACATGGTTTCATCAAAATTGGAATGAAATATTCCTCCTCATGTATAAAATACATCCCAATACTAGTTTCTTCTATTAACTTGTAAGGATCATGATCATAATTCTCATCTCTCCATTCATCTAAGTACAAATCAGAAACTCCTTCAAGGGAAGATGTTGGAGATTGGTCTATGTGGAGTTCCTCTTCATCAATGATGGCATAGTTGACATTTTCCAATTTAGATGTGTAAGGCTCCAAGTGATTATGATGAATAGGTTCTGATTCAATCTTCACCTTAGTACCACACTTTTTCTTAAACACCATGTAGGACCAATTGGCAACCAAGTATCCACCTATCTTAGCTGTAAACTCTCTTGACAAATAAAGAGAAAAGTATGGAGGTAAATATACCACAACCACATCATGAGGAATGGAAAATTTAGGAAAAGCATGTAGGATCAAATTCAAATCTTTAACTACCCCCAAATTTTTGTATGGTGATCCATCCAATTGTAAGACTCATTTAGCCATTGGCTCATATTTGAGGCCTAGTTTATCTGTTATACACTTGGGCATAACTAAATTACTATCCCCTCTATATATGATGCAATTATGAACCAATAAATCACTAATTTTTAAATATAGGTAGAAAGGAGGAATTTTTTTGTTCTTCTTCACTTGACCATCTATAGATTGAGTTCCATTAATTAGGAAAATATTTTCATTCCTAGATGAGCCAACTTGCTTACCTAATCCTTTAAATTATTTTTAGAGCATATTCTTATGCCCTGGTATTGTCAAAGAATCCCATAATCATATATGTTTATGTGTAGCTTCATCTAGTCCAAAACATTAATGGAATAATTTCTCACCTTTGGGGGCTCCTTAGAAATACTAACTCTTTATGATGTAGCTTGTGAAGGTGGGTGAATGGGAGCTATATTTAGATTCTAAAATTTCTAACCTAATTGTGATCTAGGAGCTGAATTTTACAAACTCACCATTGTATATTATGTGGGGACCCAAATAGGTCCTTTATTTGCTCCTTATTTCTCTTCAACAACCCTTTTCTTGGACCTAGTGTTAGAGGCAACACTAGTATTCATATTGCTTGGATTACTCAAGTGATTAATAGAACAAAACATTCCCTACAAATAATTGATGAGGGTAGAATAAGATTGTGTTTGACCATTATCCATTTAAATTTGCATTGGTACCTCAAATATTGGAACTTTAGAAGCTTGATTGCCTTGCATTTCCATGGTTTGACTATGCATTTAATTTACATAATCAACTTGTTCTTATTTTTTCTCAAAAGATGGATAACATGGATATTATTGAAACAAGTTATTTTTGGTGGGAAAAAGAGATTTAGAGGATGAGGTAAAATTAAGATTTTATCTTTGATAATTCCTAATATGGATGATTTGACCTTGTCCTTGCATATTTATTTGAAAAGGGGGTCTACTGGTTTGTCCAAATTGATTTTAAGGTTGATATGGCCTATAAAATTGAGCTTGTTTCCTTTTGAGGGGAAAAAAATCATTAGTGACACTTTGGAGAAATATTTTAACTTCATGGATCTCATTTGAAGGGCAAATGATAGATCTTTCTTGACTAGACAAAGGAGCTAAAGTGGGTAATACAACATGGCTAGGAGGCTGCAAATTAGGGAATAGTGGCATTGGATGCCTAAAAGAAATCTTCCCGTCTTGAATGAGATAATTTTTACCATTTATGGCTATCTCATAGGAATTATGGAGTGTATTCCCACCCATGGATTGGATCATCATAGCTACATCACTATTCAATGCTTTTAGATAGTATAAAAATTAATAGTTTGGAGTAGGTCTCACAAAGGCTAGAATCCTATCCCAGGTTTTTTGAAATCTAGTGTTAAAATCTTACATAAACTCTTGTGATGCCCTATTTATAGTGTTCAATTTCTCAGCTAGAGATAGATGATCACTCTTCTCTCCAAATCTCTTAGTCAATAGATCTCCTAGTTCATCCCATGAACCAATAGAATTTTTAGGTAGAGTCCTGTACCAATCCAAATATTTTCTTTTGAATGACAATACCAAAAACCTAATAGCCACATTATCTTAAATGATATTATGTATATTATATAAGTTTTATATGTTTATAATATGTTTAATGGTAGTAATAGGACCCTCTCCACTAAAATATGGAACACTCTTAAGGGCTTATCTTATAATTTGGTCATATTGGGCAAGATTCAAATGATATGATCCAGTGAAGGCTACAAAAAGTTGGTTTTTAGACATCTTATAATGTGAAATTTGAATATTATGGGTTGAACTAAAAAATAACTTAGATTTTTCAAACACCAACTCTCTTTAATAAGGATGAGTAATTACACACCTAAACCTTTTAGTAGAATATGGAGGTAATTGAAAAAACTCAAAGGTTATACCTTTAGTAGCATACCTAGTGGTCATCTTTGTCATGGAAATTAGGAATTGATAAGAAACCAAAGAGTTGAAAATTTTAGTGAAATTTATAGGTACTGAATGTAGATGTTCATATAGCAACAACTATGCCAAGACCAGCACCAATCTTGAACAATCTTCTAGGACTTAGAGTCCCATCAGGCATGCCAAAAACTATTTCACTAGGATTTTCACCTTTTGAGGAGATTCCTAGATATCCTCATCTAAGTGGCATAATGGAAACATCTCTTTTGATATGGGTGAAAATTTATTTAGAGGAATCTCTAGAAGGGCTATTTCCCTTGATGCAATCTTTGAAACACTTTCTTACCTATAAACTTGTAAATGAAAAGGGTTAATAAAAAAATAAGAAATATAAAAAAGGTGATTCATAAATATTATATCTCCTCCTATTGATTGAAATTTTACCACTAAGATAAAAATAAATATTCTCTTACATAAAACTCACAACATAAGGGAAATTTTTACATCAATGTTTTATAAGCTAGGTTGAAAAGGCATTTTGATGCTTAAGATGGTAATGAGGGATTCCTTTATAGGATAAAATCATGAACCAATTATAATCCAGCTATAAACTTAGAAAAAAAATACTAGCAAAAACCTACAACAACTACTCTTTTACACATTTGGTGAACAATCAAGGATAACATGCTAGAAAATATAATCTTTTACTTGACAAGACCAATAATATTACATTAGCACTCAATTAAATAGCATGTGAGTATTAAAAATCACTTTTTTATTTCTTCAAGAGTCCTTCAAGTACAATTTTGTCTAGAGTTTCCCCATTAACCAATGGAGGCTACTCAAAAGAGGCAATAGAGTCCATATTTATAGCCTTTGAGAGAGAAACAAGGCAGAGGAAGTCCAAAGGTCACTTGGACATGTGTCAATCTCAAAAATGAGTTATAATTGCATGATAAATATTCATGATGCAAACCATTGAATGTCAAGAGATCCAATTGTCCATACAAGTCATGAAACCTATTAAAAGTATTAAAAATTTCCTTATCTTCGCTCAAAAAACTACCTTAATCATTTGGATCTACTTGAACATCCTAACACTGAATAGGGATAGGTATGATTATGGGAATATGAGGTAAAGCCTTCATACATGAAATTACATGCATTGGTTATATTCTTACTCCTTTGGAAACTCCTAGAATGAAGAAATCATTGTTTGCAGTCTAAAAACTCATTATTTCAATCACCCCTCACACTTGGCCTCAAAAATATATTTATTTTTCCATGAAAATTCATGGGATGGATTTAATTACACTTGGAAAGACGACCCATTTCCTTACACTGCTTAGGTACACCTTAAAAAGGTCCATACTTAGAGTTTTCACCCTTCTCACCCTTGTGTTCACTATGCCAATTTTGATTGGCTGAAAGTAAGAAAATTGTTTGAACACTTAGAAAATTTTATTAGGAATTAAATGACTTTTTAGGTTATAAAAATTCCTAATATTTTTTTCAAACTTGATTACATCTTTTCAAACCTCTTAGAACCTACAAAACATAGAAAACTATATTTCATGTTGTCCATACAGATCCATATAAATAATTTCCATGGGTGAGGGTTTAAGTGAGTCTTATCCATGTTCCAATAGGTTTCCTTTCCAAACTATGCCATTTTGGTGGCTCTCCAAGCTTGTTTCTCCGTCAAAAATTTCCAAGGGTTTTACTAGGGTTTTAGATAGTTTCTAGGTCTTAAGATATGTTTATAAATATGGCACATTGAAATTCCAAACTAGTACAAAAAAATTGTATATAGGGACCCTATCTAACTCCTTTTAACTTCTCTATTTCCCATGCAAATCCTCTAAGGTGATGTAAGGTTCACAAGTTGCCCTATTGAGCTTGATTTTCTAATTTTGCATGAGGGTGAGTGGTTTTGAGCTCAAATATGGATTTAATGATCAATTATCTACATTACACTATATCTCACACTTTTATTGTGACCTAAAAAACATTCCCCAACCATCTAGATAGTTCACCAAGATGCATAAGTGAAGATGGACTACTAATTGACATTAGGCCCTTTCAAGACCCAATAGGTCTACTAGGCACCTTGATGAATTTGGATATTAGGGCTATTGTATAATATTTTAATTGGTATATTATCAATTTTAACACTCTATTTTATCTCACCAAGCCATCATATAGTCCTCCAAGCACCCTACTTCATGTTCTTTCTTTACTTGTCGATTAGGCCTAGTGAAAAACCTACCTATTTGGATTATGTGCAAGGGAAAAAATGATACTTTGAGGAGTATAAGATTTATATATTGTTTATTATAGCCTAAATACCTTCTATAAAAATAATCATAAGTTTTTTGAGGTCCTCAAGTCTTCACATCAAGTCCCATGCCCATTCTACACTCATTTGATCATTTTGCCAAGTTCTAATTTTCCTAGAGTGGCTAACCTTTAAGACAAAATAGAGAGGTATTTACCTCATCCACTATAAAAAATTATTGCTTCTGGAGATTTTAAAATTCATAATTACCATTTTTACCAAAGGGTTTGGGTTTATTCCAAGTTTTAGATGCCAAACCATCTCTAAATGTCTAAAAAATGGGCTAAAAACCCTATTTTCCTACAATTTTCCCCTAAAACCACTTATAAGTCACTCTTCCAAGCCAATAAAAAACATTTAGGATTATATAACATGTTTTTAATTCCAAATTAATGCTTTTGGATCTTTTTTAACCATCTAAAACACTTCCTCCTTTGGATTCCTCATGCTTACCTAGTGAACCAAGAGGTTTCCAAGCCTTCTTGTATGGACTGTTGTCCATTCACTAGGTGAGAAAGGTATTTGAGAACCTTTTAAAGGTATTGGGAATTTTTGGAAAAAAATTGGGTCATAATTTATCATTTTATGGTCACTTCAACCATTCCTCCACTTCAAAACTAGTATATGTTTTACTTACCCTTGCCAAAATATACCCTATTGACTGAGACAATCTTTCTTGTAGGTGATATTTCCATCATGGGATACTATTTTAGATGCTTGGTATCCTATTTATATATCAAAAAATTTATATAAATCATAGGTATTCCAACACTCACTTATCAAGGGTCCTAAACCTCAACTAGGTATGAAGGTTAGGGTCCTTATTTCAAACCTTACTATAGGTTGAGACAACCCTACATTTATTTTCCCCTATGGGTTTCATGATCTCAAAAAATTTATCCATGATTATTTTTAGACCCCACTTAGACCATTTAATTCCACTAACCTTTCCCTTTCACTTTTTAATTCACCTATGAGTGTCAAATTCCCTCTTGTAGCTCATACCATTTCTTGACTAGTGACTGAGACAGTCTTGCCCTTTTAAGCTCGCTATAGGTGAAAAAAGCTTCATGAAGGTCTTGTAAAGATGTGAAAATAACCCTAATAACTTTTATTTTCTTTCAAATGGTTTTTTTACCCATTTTCACTATCTTAATAGTAACTAGGTCATTTTTATCTCACTTTAGCTCACGACTAGGATAACTTAATTGACCCCTACTTGTAGGTGATCCAGGCTTGGTTGGGAGGTGGTCATGGAGATATATAGGGTATTTATGGGTTATATGTCTCTTAAAATTACCTGGTTTCCACCAAACATGCTCATTCCTTTCACATTCCTTCCAACTCCCAAGATTGAATCACTTTTTACCTTTGACTAAGATAGTCCATGATGACCCTACGTGTAGGTGGATACAAGGGCATAAGCCTTTGTTTAAGGTGATAATGAGACTTTATAAAATTTTATTATCTCACACAATATTTTATTCATCTACCTTCACTTATTTTTATCCATTTTTGCTAGAAAAACTACCTTCACCTGACTAAGACAACCTTCATCTTATACCCAGCTTTAGGTTGCCATTAGGCTCTATTGTATAGATAGAAAGGTACAAATGAATTAAAAGTACAATGCATCATTCCTTGTTAAGTGATTTATAATCCATAAATTATATCCTTTTGTCTAGGAATGCTTTACTATTGAGGTATGCTCAAAATTACCACCTTGGAAAGTAAAGTTGCTTAAGCTCAAAACCCTATAGACATCATCGATTGAAGTTATTGTGTTTGAAGGCACTTTGAGGGATTTTAAAAACCAACTTATATTAGCAATATATCCCCAATATTTTTCAATCTTATTGACCTATGTAAGGGTTATAAGGTTAATTACTTAGGAGGTAGAGAGGCTAATGTAAATTTGCAATTGGGTACCTACAAAAACCCTTGAGGCCTCTGTTTGTTCATTTTGGGGCCTATAGGCCTAAAAATAGTCATTTCAACCTTATAAGGTTATTTCACCTCAAAATATTAATGTATCTCTTTAAACAAGTCTATCATGGCATCCTAAACATGTCTAGAATGAAAGAAGGCTACACCTCATGGTACACATTTTCATAATGACCTTCAAGCTCCTTTTCAAGGCCACCTATAGGTAGAGATTTTGACTATAAGTAAGCAAAAAGGATGGAACAGAGAAAGAATATGTTTTCTAAAAGCCTCCTAACAACCCATATACATTTTTCACTCCTAAAATGGATGAGCTCCATTAATAAAACTTTTAAACCAACCTAAAAACACCTTATTCAAAATGAAAATCACCTACCTATAGGTGAAAAGAGTAGACTATAGAGAGGATTACAAAGCAAGTTAGTAAAAAATTAGTCCATAAATCATTAAAAATTCATAAAGAACTAGCTAACTAAGCCTATCTATTCCTATGGGAATTACAAAGGATATCAAGAAAAAAATGAAATAAAGAAACATCATATTACCTTCCCAAATGGATTCACCATACCCATGTGGCTCAAAGGCATGTTCTCCCTTGATCAAGCATCCTTGTCTTTGTCAACAAAGGTGGAAAACTCCTCCAATGTCTCAATAACACTCCATAAAACCTAGGATCATGATTCCAAATCATTTAACTAGCCTATCAATGAAGCTTGTAACTAATTTTAATGGTCTATTTCAAAGGATTATGGAGACAATTCTACATAATAACTTTGCATAAATCAAGCTTTTTTTTTCATGTCCATGGCCTCTCTATTTATATATTTTTGATATTGGTCAGGATAAACCGTGATCATCCATCTCAAGATTGAGATGTGTGGCCATGAATAATCCTAATATTTAGAATTAAATTCATAAATATCCTCAAGATAAATAATCATTAAAAAGGCATGGGAGGCATTAACTAGGCATGGGTGACCTATAATGTTGATATTTTATGCACTTATGGCTTGATGGATGCCACCTCATAGATGATGTCACTAGGTGATTAAGATATTCAAAATCAATTTCCAATAATGAGATACTCAAAAATATATATGGAATTCTTACTTAATCTCTTAAATTAGATTAATTAGCTTAAGTAAGTTTAATCATGTTTAGTGCAATTCTTTAGAATTTGGTGCACAATTAATCAAAATGGTCAAAAAGTCATATTACTAGGTCATAATTTGACTGGAGAATAACTAGAAGGTGATGTTATAGGCATTATATTTGTATTCCAATTTAAGATGTTTCCAACACAAAATAATTAAGGTACATGATGTGTACCAATGAATTAAAAGAAAAGAGTGATCTAGAGCACTAAATGACAAAATTGTCATTTTGACTTGAAATGATTTGATCAAAGTTAGCTGGCCCATAAAATGCATTGCCATATTTAGGGATAATTTGACCTAAAATGGAAC
Source organism: Torreya grandis (assembly GCA_037957365.1). Taxonomy (NCBI): domain Eukaryota; kingdom Viridiplantae; phylum Streptophyta; class Pinopsida; order Cupressales; family Taxaceae; genus Torreya; species Torreya grandis. The sequence continues at coordinate 888,267 of JARHVA010006395.1, forward strand.
TTATAAGTGATAATTTTGAACCATTTAAGGTGTTTTATGGATTTTAACCTAAAATGTGCATTTGAGTGTAATTCAAGTAAGATTGACAATTTCAATACAAATGGTGTTAGGAATTAGATGTCTACATTTTTCCCCTATTTGAGAAGGCATAGCGAGACATTAAAGTAAAGCAATTTATTTTCAAATAAAATATTTGTCAAGAAGAAATTATAATAGACCCATGATTCCCCCTTGAGAGGACATATTAGGATGGAAGAAAAAGATGGACTCTTGAAAAGAGAGAGAAAGTGAGAGATTAACCCATGGAATAGATCACATCCAAATGAGATAATGCTTTCACATGTGATTACCATCAATGATAAAAATATAATTAGGAGCATAATAGGCCCCAAATATAGGGGGAATGGGATACATACAATACATAAATTTAAAGGACACACTTTAAACGTACCCAATTTGAGAGTACAAGCTACGTGCTTACAACATTGATCAATCCTGAGATAAGTTGCACACTAAAATATTGATATCATGTGATTTAATGTGGAGAGATTAGAATTAGAGAAAAAGAGAGAATGTTATTCTTTAGGAAGGGAATCACCACTAAAATGGGGTCTCCAAAGAAAATATAATAAGTACTCTAGTAGAGCAAATGTGATCATGATAAAATAGTTTGTCCCCAATAGGGCAAATTTTGATCATTGATAAAGAATAAATAATGATTTTCCCCCTATAGAGCTAATTTTATTTGGATGTGGTTCAGATGTTTTTCCCTAGCATGGGAAATTTTCAAGCAAAATAACTCAAGGATATAACCGAAAAGATAGGTTAAAGTGATCGGGCATAAACGTACATGTGATGGTGTAATGGCTTAGAAAACCATATAAAACCAAGCATATGAGAATGAAAAAAGTGATAAGATAGAGAGATGAAAATAAGAATGAAGATAGTCAATCTAACCTCAATAGAAATTGAGAACCACTTACATAGTTCCATGGACTCATGTTTCAACTTGAACTTCAAGCCAATGTAGTTCACCCAAGTCTGGGAGAGATTGGAATGAGAAATGATGAAAATGGACCAAGAATTGATTAAACTCATAATGTATGAAAATATATGCATGTCTAATCATAGAGTTTAATTTTAAAATTCATGTTACCTAGATGCCTAATTCCATATCATGAGCTTAGGTTTTACAAAGTGTTTTGGAGAATCATTCATCAGAGTTGATGTTGACATTTAAGACTTTGAGACCTAATCACAAAGTTCTTGTTATAGCAAAAGAAATTAGGCATCATAAGTATAAATAACTTAGAATGACATAAGATTCCAATTGTGCTGAGCTAGCTCAAATGTGAATATATATAACTAAGGATAATGGTAAAATAATGACCAAAACTAGAGTTACAGGGATTTACATTTAAATTAAAAAACAAAGACAAAGAAAAAGATAAACATAAATGAACCTAAGTTGAAATCAATATATGATCAATTAATACTTAAGTAGGAACAAAATGGTTTAAAAACAAATGGCAAGAACATCTTAATGACATGAGACCAAGATATAAATAATCAAGATCCATATGGACCATCAAGATGTACTTGGAAAAATAAAACAAAAAATCAAGACCAAACATGAAAATAAAATATCAGATAATAAACAACAATCAAATAAACACACAAAATGTTTTTGAGTTTTTGAATGGTTTTATGAATATTTTTGGAACTTTCTAAGTATCTAAACTTGATTGAGAATTAAGAGATACGGAATAGTCCAACTCATGAAACATTGAGAACACACCAACTTAAAATGGTCACAATATGATGAGAGCATTCAAAATTAACAATTGCTCATAAAATGGTGAGAGCATGGGAAAGGGGTGACCGAGCTTACCTTAATAAAAATTGAGCACTACCGATATAGTCCCGAAGGACCTCAAGTAAATGTAGTTCAAATGACATGGTTCATGGATCTCAATGGTATAATAATGCCTAAAAAGGGTCTATAGGGTTGTCCCTAAGAGACGAGGCATGGTAACGGAAAATGGGTGAATGGTAGATGAAAAATGGTTTTGTTGCTCTTACTAATAGGGAGATGCATGTCTTAGTCAGTATATGAGACAACAAAAATGATCAGCTATATAAGTTGTTATCCAACACCCTTTTAGAATGATTGCTCTATTAAGAAGTTATTGTTGATCTGGATCTCAATAATGTGTTCATGATATTCATAGTTCATTGATTCTACTTCCTTCAAATGTCAAGATAAGATATCCTTATAACCTTGATAAAGGAAAGTACTATCATTGATTGTAAATAATGGTAGGATAAATGAGATAAGTGGGTGATAAATAGGTGGGTGATAATGGAATGTATAATGAATGGGAAACAAATGAATATCAAAACTTTTAGTTATACATAATGTTGTTGATACCGGATTTGACATAATTTTGGTTGTGGTGGGGCTGAAGACCTCTAAAGATGCTCTTGATAGGACCATCAAATTATTTTGTTGCTTGATCTTGAGAGTAGCTACTATTTGATTATGTTGTAGATTGGAAGCTATTTTGATTTGATCTTTGATATTATCTTTAGTAAATAATGAAAAACTTTTATGTTCAGCTATTGGTGCCTTGATGAGGTTTTCACTAATGAATTTGTTTTAATCATTCCATAAAACCTTTGAGAAGCTTTCACAAAGAGATGTTAACATTTGACTTTGATTGTCTTCTAGCACCTTGAAATAGGTGTCACTAAAAGATGATGAGTTTGATCTTTGCTTATCTCGTATCACCTCTAAAAAGGTTTCATTAGGAGATTGTTCTTCTTCTAAATTAATGTGGTCTTGGTCCCCTTGATATTTTGCAAATGATATGTCACCATGGATGCAGTTCAACAAAGTGTGATTCTGTCAGTCCTAATCAACACTTATGGGAGGTGGAATGTCAATATAATGGCTATGTTGGGTGATAATAATGGGATGGTGAAAGGTAACACAATAATTTTATAATATACTAGGATAACTTGAGTTGACGTTAAAGTAATCATCCTCAAAAATCATATAAGGATCACAAATATATTCAAATTAATTTACAAGGCAACTGTAACCAATGTTTTAATAACCAATACTATAATCTATTTTTGACTTTGATTCTAAAGTAAGGGACTTTGAATCAAATGTCACAACTGATTTTGATTCCATTTATGATGTTAAATCTAATGTCAGTTTAAAAATAGAACCTAACTCTAATATTGATTCTTCATCTGATATGGTTGTTTTGATAATGTTCTATTGAATGCTAAATTTTTGACAAGTAATGGCCTATGGTGGCATAATGGGCTCAATAAAAATTGATTCATCTTAGAAGGGTTCAACATAGACTAACTCATCTAAGTGAATCCCCTCAAACATAGGGAGCCATTCAAGGGATGTCTTGACAAAATCATGTCTATTAACGTAAGACTCCTTAATGAGTGGGAAAAGATCAAGAGATAACTCTATCGAGACTAGCTTTTCAAGGAGATGAGGCTATTTAAAAATAGGTAACATATTAATAGGTAAATTATCATAGTTTATCTTGTCAAAAATTGGTGTTTCAATAATAAAATGTTGGTTTTGGTTCACAATTGGTTGCAAAAGATCAATTTTGAACACATTTTAATCCTTATAAGATGACTTTTGAAGAAGTATTGGTTCTTGTTTAGTATTGCAGATCAACACAAAATTTCTAAAGTGGGGAACATTTGGTTTAGTGGGAACAATGGTTTGTGGTTCAATAATGGACTCTCCAAATATTAGACTATTGAAGAAGGGATCAAAAACAATTGGTTCATCAAAAAATGGTGATGGGCCAAGAATGGTAACAAATGGATGCTTCTTAGTTTAGTTTCTTGTGCAAATCAAAAGAAGAGGTCCTAAAATGGCAATGACTAGATGCTTCTTAGTTTGGTTGCTTGTGCAAACTAAAGGAGGAGATCTTAAAATGGTGATTACTAGATGCTTCTTAGTTTGGTTGCTCATGTAAACTGAAGGAGGAGGTCATAAAATGGTGAACTTGGTATGTTGTGGAGTTTGATTACTTACACAAGCTAAAGCATCCAAGTCTTTTTAATAAAATTGATCATTCTAATCATGAGTTAGATCATAAGTTGGATCTTGACTATGTTTCCATGACTAATTTTTGTGAGGAGGATAGAAATCTATCTCACAAATCATATTGTCACCATAAGGGTCTTGACTAAAGTCATAAAAGTCATTTTGTGTGGTCATTCTATCATAAATTGGATTATCCATGACTGCACCATAAGTGTAGCTAGACATATCAGCATTTAATGAAGAAAGCTCCAAAAATAAAAAGACTTAAAGTTTTGCAAACTCTGAAAAGTGATGTATAAAATACAAAAGTTTTAACCTTGATTGAAAGGGTGAAGTTTGATCTCAAAAGTAGTTTGTGTTAAGATTTGGCATAAAAAAACCTAATGTCAAATGTCTAACATCAAAGGTTTTTGAAGAAAGGTTGTGTTTTCCCAAATAAAGTCACAAAAAATGATGAGGATAGGCACTTGAACAAATAAATAATCAATATTTTTTAAAATTGGGTAATCATTTAACTGAAGCTATGCAACCCAAAAGAAAAATATTTGTCTACCAACTCCATGAATTGAGGCCTAAATATAAATCAATCAATGTTTGGATCCAAACTTGACAAGGTTAATTGAAAATGCAATGTTGAAGACTAAGATTAGACCAAACAAGCTAGACAAGAGCAAACAACATAACAACACATGAGCAAGGTCCAAATGGTATACATGACATGGTTTGAAACAAATGGTTTTTGATACAATGGTAAACAAGTTCTTGAAACAAATTGAGTAGCCTAATGATGTAAACATGTTCAAATGATGTGGTTAATTGTTATGTTTCAAAGGCTCAAAGGGAAAAAAGATTTGACATGATTTAGGCAGCATAATGCTACCCTTCTTAACTCAAATACATGATTTTGACATGGCTTATGAATAAATAAACAAGTTTTAGCCTCTAAGCATACCAATCAAATAATGACCAAAATACACTAAGTATAATCATCTAAATCCTAGCAAGAGTATGGCAAAATGGGGTTGACTAAAACTAATTAGTTTTCGATCATTCTAGGGGAATCAATTGCATAATGAATTTCACATCAAATGATGCAAAAGACAAACATAAAAATTTGGTGACCATGGTATTGGATAGTTGTAAAAAGGTCTAGTCCTTTTTACAACCACTACATCATACTTTTCGCTTAGTGTAGTGTGATGTCCAAATGTAGATACATCCCATGTGCAACTCAAAAGGAGTAAGTGAAGTCAATGCTAAGAGATGAAACCCTAGGTCAAAGCTTCCCTAAAGAAATCATGGGAGGTAATGATGTCCCCCTTGCAAGCCAAGTTTACATAAAAATAAATAAATCATAAAATATAAAGACTTTAGGGCCATTTTCAAGATAACCCAAACTTTAATGGGTTTTTGGGGAGCGATTTAGATGACATTCTTTATGAGCCTTGGACTAGGATTTTTGTAATAGGAATATCACATGTATGCTCTTCCAATTTAAGAGTTTTAATGATCAAAATGAAGATTTTAAATTTACATAGTGATCTTCTTCATATGTGAGATGCATCTTATCCCACCAGGCATGCCAAGATGTAGAGAAGATTACAAATCAAGTTAGTCAAACATTAGTCCATAAATCATGAAAAATTAATAAAGAACTAACTTTGACTAATTACCTTCCCAAATGGATTCACCATACCCATGTGGCTCAAAAGCATGTTCTCCCTTGATCAAGCATCCTTTTATTTGTCAACAAAGGTGGCAAACTCCTTCAATGTCTCAATAACACTCCATAAAACCTAAGCTCATGATTACAAATCACTAAACTAGCCTATCAATGAATCTTATAACTAATTTTAATGGTCTATTGTAAAGGATTGTGGAGACAATTTTACATAGCAACTTTGCATAAATCATTTTTTTTTCATTTCTATGGCCTCTCTATTTATATATTTTTGAGATTGGTTAGGATCAACCATGATCATCCATCTCAAGATTGAGATGTGTGGCCATGGATAATCTTAATATTTGAAACTAAACTCATAAATATCCTCAAGATAAATAGGTATTAAATATGCATGGGAGGCATTAACTAGGCATGGGTGACCCATATTCTTGATATTTTATGCACTTATGGCTTGATGGATGCCACCCCATAGATGATGTCACTAAGTGATACAGATATTCAAAATCAATTTTCAATAATGAGATATTCAAAAAGATCTATGGAATTCTTACTTAAGATCTTAAATTAGATTAATTATCTTAAGTAAGTTTAATCAAGTTTAGTATAATTCTTTAGAAATTGGTGCACAATTAATCAAAATGGTCAGAAAGTCATATTACTAGGTCATAATTTGATTGGAGAGGAATTGAAAGGTGATGTCAAATGTGTTGGAGCTATATTCCCATTTAGGATGTTTCCAACACCAAATAATAAAGGTATGTGATCTGTACCAATGAATTATAAGAAAAGAGTGATCCAGATCACTACATGGTAAAATTGTCATTTTGACTCAAAATGATCTGATCAAAGTTAGCTGGCTCATAAAATGCATTGCCCTATCTAGGGATACTTTGACCTAAACTAGAAATTGTAAGTGACAATTTCAAACCATTTAAGTCATTTTATGAATTTTGACCT